>CM043700.1:108979899-109377399 GCA_023935145.1 Bretschneidera sinensis
GGTTTGTTAGAGATATAATTTTCATTATGATAAAAATATATATAAAGAAAAGTAATCTCTTCTAAATCCTTTTAATTTAGTAATACAATACTCCATTTACTTCTCTATAATTAGGGGTGAAGTGATTTGATTGGGAAAAAAAAAAGTGAGACATCTGAGAGATACATTTTTTTCTTGATAATTAGAGGATAAATATGGTTACTAATTGAGTTATGTTCAAGTCATCGCAAAAAAAAATAAAAATAAAAAACTTTGTTTGTATATTAAAAAATAAGAAAAATATAAATTGAAAAAAAATTACATTGTTATTTTATCTTTCATTAATTAAAGATTAGTTAGGGACGTAATTTTCATTACAATAAATATATATATATTCTTTTGAATCCTTCAAATTTGACAGAACGAAAAAAAACGAATATTTGAAGAGAAACTGAGAGGTACATACTCCTCCAATTTTTTTTAATATGGAAGTTTTTTTCTTTGTTATTCATTATCCTCTATTCAAACAACAGATAATAAAGAAACAAATTCTTTTTCAGGGACGAACTTTATAAGGATGGGCTTTTATTAGTACTCATTTATATTCCATCCATCCACAGAGAGAGAGAGAGAGAGAGAGAGAGAGAGAGAGTGTGTGAAGGAAAATGGGGAGTGAGAAAAAGATAGTGAAGGAAAATGGGGACTGAAGAAAAAGGTAGCGAAGGTGCTCATGTCTTAGTTATCCCTTTTCCTATTAAAGATCACATAAACCCAATGCTGCAATTCTTTAAGCACATTGCCTCAAAAGGCCTCAAGGTCACCCTTCTCATCAGCTCCTCCACTCCCAATCCCATGCAAACCGAACCCAAATCCATCACATTGAGCCAATTTTCGATGGCTTCCAACAAGGAAGAAAACCATAAGCCACAACAGAACATTTTGATCAATTCAATAGCGTAATTTCACAAAGCTTAGCCAAACTCATTGAGGAAAAATATATCTCCAAGTACCCACCTAAATTCATTGTTTAAGATTATGTGATATCATGGGCTTTGAAATTGGCTCATACATTGGGTTTTAAGGGCGAGCATAGAATCCAGTTGATCTGTAGTTTTGACTCAGGCCGATAAAATAAATTGGGTTTGGTTTGGTTTTTTTAAAAGTTGGATTGAAAAAATTTTGAACTCAATGAAGTTAGTAATGAGTTTAAAATTTTTAACCTGACTTAAACCGGTAACTCTATCAATATATTTTTATATTTTTTAAATATAAGATTGTGTATAAATAATTATAGTATATATAATTATAAAATGCTTATGCTGTTCTGCTCAATGCTCATTAAAAAGACAAGGCGTGTATAAAATAAAATGAGAATATATAGCAAGTCATATATTAGGCATCCAAGCGAATTGCCTCAAAAGGCCTCAAGGTCACCCTTCTCATCACATCTTCCACTCCCAATCCCATGCAAACCCAACCTAAATCCATCAACATTGAGCCAAATTTCGATGGCTTCCAACAAGGAAGAAAACCATAAGCCACCATAGAATATTTTGATCAATTCAATAGTATAGTTTCACAAAGCTTAGCCAAACTCATTGAGGAAAAATCTATCGCCAAAAACCCAACTAAATGCATCTTCTAAGATTTTGTGATACCATGGGCTTTGAAATTGGCCCGCCTTAAGGGTAAGCATCCAAAAACGTGTTGAAATCATTTTTCTTTATATTAGAGTAATGTGTACATGTGTTGAAATCAATTTTTTCAATCCTAACTCAAAAATAAATTTATATTAGAGTAATGTGTACACTTTTATTTAGGACCATCCAAAAAAAAAATGTGCCTAAGCCCAGACAGAGAAATCAGTTTTCTTGTCATTGTTTTTCTCAATCTTTGCTGTCACAATGTATTGCCTTATTGGCTTTATTCCCTTTTGTTAAATAAGCAATGATGTCGTAATTTTGTTCCATGGTTAAATTCACCACAAAATAACTTTTACTTTATCTTTTCTTTGGGCTGGGATAACCTCCAACTCACTTTATGGTGGATGACAGAAACTGAATACTTTTTATTTATTATTATTATTATTACTACTTTGTAAGTTAGCATTGTACTCTATTTTTTTTTACCAAAATATCTTTTAAATTTTAAATTTATCTAATACAAATATATTGGCAATAAAGTAGTTAAAATAAATCATTGTTTTAATTTTTCACCACCAGGTTATTTTTTTGTGATATTGAATCAAATGGAAATCAAAAAAGCCCACTTCGATAACGTTGAAAAA
Organism: Bretschneidera sinensis; assembly: GCA_023935145.1. Classification (NCBI taxonomy): domain Eukaryota; kingdom Viridiplantae; phylum Streptophyta; class Magnoliopsida; order Brassicales; family Akaniaceae; genus Bretschneidera; species Bretschneidera sinensis. The sequence continues at coordinate 108,982,166 of CM043700.1, forward strand.
CTCTCGTGAAAAACTACAAAATGAAATTGGGAAGCATCACCCTTCGACAAACCGGCCACCTTCATGCACCATCGCTTATCCTAAAATATATATATTTTTTAACTCTAACACTTTTTAATGATTTTTATTAAAAAATAACATAACTGTGGAGTCGAAAATTTAATTTTCGACTTACCTGTAAAATTTAGAGGCAAACAATCGTTGGAAGCAGCCGTGATAGAACACACTCTCCAATGAATTCCCACACCCACAAATCAACTTCATTACTGCATTTCAAATTTTTTACTTTTCTTATTTTTTTTTTATAATTTTACAAAAAGTTTGCCCACACTCGGTTGTTCTTCACTGAATTGCTGAAAGCCAACTTAGTCAACGATTTTCTTTAGCAGTACAAATATTTTTGCACACCTAAAAACACAAAAAATAACAAATTAATCACGAATTAGGATTTGTTCAATTTGAAAGTTTGGCGGTGGTAATCGAAGTGTGGGGTTAGGCCGAGTAGAGGTCTAACACTAACCCATTTCATGTCATGATATTTTTAACTTTAACCTAACACAATCCATGACCAGTTATAGAAATTTCAATTTTAATCCAATTTATAAAAATTTGAGTTGGATATGGATTAAGTTCAAATTGACTTGTAAAATCAAGAATTGATTCAATGAGTTAGATTGGATCAGATCGGTCTAGATTTTTTAATATATTTTTTCATTTTAAATGATAAATATTATAAGTATAATTTTAAAAAATAAAATTAACATATTTAAATTCAAATATTCTCAAAATTAAAATTACAAAGGTTCAAATATCTTATAAAAAACCATCTTATAGAAATTTACACTTATTTTAATTAAGTTGCAACACGAATAAGACAAACAAATAAAACATTATAATAAAATTTATATATAACTATATTACATAATTATATACATACCCATGAGTTATGGATTAGATTGAGGTTGAAGAAACTTCAATTCTAATTAAGTTCAAATTTAATTTAGATTGAGATTTTTCAATCCTATCTCAAAAAGATTTAACTCTAACTTACCCAAGGTTTGAATTGGATTCGGATTGGTTCGTATTAACTGGTCCATGTTACACCCCTAATACCAACTCAAATCAGGATAGCAAATTACCAAATGGACCTAAAAGGTCGGTTGTTTGCGGAGGGATGAGTTAATTGGGACTTGCCTTGTAGTTGTTCACAAATTAAATTCAGAATTAAAAAGAAGAAAAAAGTTTGCAGCCCACGTTACATTATGTCAAAAATTGACTAGCATTGCATCCTACATCTCCACCTAACGTTTGCATGAAATGGCTAGACTCAAAGGAACCTGGCTATGTTATTTATGTATCATTTGGAAGCTTGTCTTCCCTGAGAGACGAGCAGATTAAGGAATTAGCATCTGGTCTAAAGATGACTGGAAGCTATTTCTTGTGGGTAGTCAAAGAATCAGAGAACAAATATTTTCCCGACAATTTCACGGAAGAGACAGAGGAGAAAGGTTTGATAGTGAATCGGAGTCCTCAACTAGAAGCCTTTGCTCACAAGTCAGTAGGTTGTTTCATAACTCACTGCGGTTTGGAACTCGACACTTGAGGCATTGAGCTTAGGAGTGCCAATGGTTGCAATGTCACAGTGGACAGATCAATCAACTAATTCAAAGTGTGCTGAAGATGTGTGGAAGGTGAAGGTGGATGAAAAAGGAATAGTCAAAAGGAAGGAGATAGAGTTATATAAGGGAAATAATGAAAGGAGAAAGAGGACAAAAAGATCAAAAGGGAATTTAGAAAGGTGGAAGGAATTGGCTAGAGAAGCAGTAAATGAAGAAGGAAGCTCTGACAACAACATTAAGGAGTTCGTTGCTAAACTTGCATGCAATTGATGTTAATCATAACATTTGTAGAAGTCTAGAGGCAGAGGGGGAGCCCTCTTGACACACAGACATAGGCTTTGAGAAATTATTAAATTATCCTTATTGGCCCTAAAATGCATTTATGTAATTCTTTATTTATGTTTAAGAAAATGGCAATTTACATTAAAAAAAAAAATTCTCTGTTCTAACCATTTCGTTAGAAGTTAGAACAACTTTTTATTAACAATTTTTTTTTGTCTCAATTAATACTTCAATGTTCAAACCAATGTTGCAAATATCATGCTAGACAACATTTTGTTTTAAATATTAAAATGGAATGTTTCCAGTTTCGGTGTGCTATTTTTTATTTTTTATTTGACGGCATTTTCAAATACGTTCATATCATATTATAAATCTTTCAAAAAAAATATATACAATTATAGATGCAAATCATAATAAAACCATTGACATTCAAACATAAGATTATAAAAATTGTGTATTAATCATCATCAAATTATAATTATAATCCAAAATTCAAATGTTAACACAACAATACCAAATCCATGTTATTGTAAGGACTACTAATCCAAAGCAACATTAACCAAATATATTTAACAATTGCATTTTTAAACTTTCTAAATCTAATTAACGGTGTCGTTGTAAAAAATAATATCATGTGAAAATAAATTTAAACCAATAGAAAAGCATAGAAGAAGAAATGAAAAAAAAAATTTATTAAATTTAAAAATAAAGAATTTTTCATTTAAATCAAAACATACTAAAGCAAATGACGAAAAGAAATATAAAAAGAATTCGTTTCATTTTACAGTTAAAATCAAAACATTTTAACTGTTTCGATTGAAACAAAACAAAATTTACAACTTTGCTTTAAACTCAATCAAACAAACTTAATTTTGTTAATTTTTATTAGCATTTGTCTCTTGAAATGAAAAATGATATATTCCACATAGATATATGGGCAATAATGTTTGTTGGTATTCAATAAGCTTTAAGTACATGTAATTGTTTAATATTCTCAATTTTTTGTCTTTATAATTTTTTTTTAATTTAAATTAATGATTTAAGATAAAAAGAGGTTAATATTTTTTTATTGGCCCTCTCAAAAAGTAGACATACATGGAAAAACACTGAAACAAACTCCAAACAATCCATCTTGTCCGAACTCATCAAGGGCTCATTTCTCTCAAACGAAAGTCTCATCGGCCACTTATCAAGTCCTGACACGCTTTTTAATGGTCTACTACGAAAGCCCAAACGCATTCAAATAGTTCCGTACATATTCTTCCCAAATACTTGGCTACACCATCATGGGACCAAGGATACAAAATATACAGGGTCCTGCAAAGAACCTAAACGATTACAGGAGACCAATGAGGTACCTTGGTTTGAGTGAATCAGAACACATCATAATTTTGTCCCTTGTTAAATGAGTAATGAATGAGACGGTAAAACATATATCCCCATTTAACTAATGAAAACGCGCCATGCAGGCGCGAAATGAGAAAAGAAGTTTCAATTCCTCCGTGTTTTCATTAAGCTTTCACGAAATTACCACTTCATTTTTACGAAATTATAACTCAATTTCAAGACAAAGAAATATATGTTCTTATTGTCCATTCTACGACGTATATGTTTCAGTGCTCTTGTTAAATTCACCAAAATGATCTTTTGAAGGTAAAATCTATAATTCAGAAGTATTTCTTTTACCATTAAATATTTTAATTTACCATTGAATATCAATATTTTTTACTATTAAATATATTGTTTTACATGAAAATGTAGTAGTGAGTTATGGATGCCTCACTTATGAATAAGATATTGTAGACTGTTATTTCACTACCAGAAAACTACTTATCACCGATGGATTTTTCCTGCCAGTGAAGAGTCCCCTGCCATCGGTAATACTTATTACCGAAGGAATTCCCTTGTTGATAACCCCTTCGATGTTAAGTCCTTCAGTAATACATTTTTTACTGAGGGTCAAAATATTCCCTCGGTAATAGGTTATCAGCGACGGCTATCACTAAAGGAGGAGTCCCTCGGTGACAATGTTTTAAAAAAAATTTAATTTTTGGTCTTTTTTAAAATAATAATAAAATAATCTGACCAACATCGAGGGATGGCCCGTCGGTAATAATAGTACTTATCACCCAAGGATTCATCCATTGGTAATGAGTTATTTTTAAAAAAAAAATAAAAAACAGACTAAGCTCAATACTGATGGACAATAATCATTATCATCGACAACAACTATCCCTTGGTATTAATTTGCAATACTATCACCGAGGGATTGATACCTCGGTGATATCCCTAGGTGATAATAATTAATTTCTAAATATTTTTATTTGTTTTTTTTTGATTTTTCCTGTTAAAAAATATTTAACTTGCTTTATATATATATATATATATATATAATATAGAATCCAACGAAATCGAGAATAAAAAATATTTCGTAAATTAATAAAATATAATATACGAATGAAAATGCAATCAATGATCGAATATTCCAAAAATTCTAAATACAAAAGTCTAAAAATAAAACTATGGGTCAGCCAGGTGTTTGTCACCACTAGGGTCTATATCCTCAACAACCTCCTCAGCAACTAGATCTTATATATAACAAATAACATGGTCAAATATATATGTAAACCAAAACAGAAACTAAATAATTTATGAAAGTAAAACCGCTTAATTATGTACTTCGTGAGTCCATCTCGTCCGTTACATTCTACCAAACGGACGTAACAGTAAATTCACTTTGCCCGTTATCTAAGTTATCTACCTTTTATTACTTTAAAACCGTTAAATTATATACGTTTTGTGTCTGAAACCTCTCGAATTTGTAACCAGTGATCCGAAATGGATTTCATTTGTTCCTACAAGTTATATTTTACCAAACGGACGTGAACCCACCTCATCCGTTACCTTATCTACTTTTTTGACCTTACAATCGCTAAGTTATATACTTTTTGAGTCTGAAACCTCTCGAGCTTGTAATTGGTGATCCAAAACAGATTCCAGTTGTTCTCACATGTTACATTCTATCAAACGGATGTGACGGTAAACCCACATCGTTCGTTACCTAAGTTATCTATTTTTTTTACCTTAAAACCACTAAGTTATATACGTTTTGTGTCTGAAACCTCACGGATTTGTAACCAGTGATCCGAAATGGATTTTGTTTGTTCTCACAAGTTACATTCTACCAAATAAACGTGACAATAAACCCACCTCATCTGTTACCTAAGTTATCTACTTTTTTTACCTTAAAACCGCTAAGTTATATACTTTTTGAGTCCAAAACCTCTCAGATTTGTAACTAGTGATCTGAAATGGACTTTGTTTGTTCCTACATGTTACATTCTACTAAATGAATGTGATAGTAAAACTATCTCGTTCGTCACCTAAATTATCTACTTTTTACCTTAAATCTGCTAAGTTATTTACTTTTTGAGTCTGAAACCTCTCGGGTTTGTAATTGGTGATATGAAATGGATTCTGTTTGTTCCCACATGTTACATTCTACCAAATGGACATGACAGTAAAACTACCTCGTCCGTTACCTAAGTTATCTACTTTTTTTTTTACCTTAAAGCCGCTAAGTTATATACTTTTAAGTACAAAATCTCTCGAGTTTGTAACTGGTGATCCAAAATGGATTTTGTTTGTTCCCACAAGTTACATTCTACTAAACGGACATGATGGTACACCCGTCTCATCTGCTTCCTAAGTTATATACTTTTTTTTACCTCAAAACCGCCATGGTTGGTAACTAATATTGTAAAAAAGTTTAATGTGTTTTACTTACATCGAGTCGTGTGGTAGGATCCACCCTAGAACCTTCTGAGATCAACATTTGTTGCAATATCTGCTCTATTGACTCGAGACGTGAATGCATGTCATCCGCCCTAGTGTTCAGTCGTGCTAGCTGTGACTGAAACTCCTCGATTCTTGACCTATCATCTTCCATTCGTTGTTACATCGCGCTGACATCAGCAACAGGTATGAACCGTGATGCAATGAATCTAACGATGGAACTGCTGCTACCCAGAGAACTGGTAGAGAAGGGGAAACCGTCTGTCATGCCCAAGAATCCATAAAATCATCCCTTCTTCAGCCCACCTGATGCATGCAACCAGCCAGCAGTGTCGATCTCAAGCTATGAATATGCTTCAATCTAGTTACCACTTTTATCTCAAACACATTGGTTATATGTTTCCTATATTGCAAACAAATGTATATGATTAATAATAATGTATATGATTAATAATTTTTTCTCAAACTATATTAAAACCAACAATTATTTTGTATATAAGTAAAAAATACATTTCGTACATACCATTGTGTTTCTGGACTTGTTATCGATGTAATCACCTATCCCTGATTGGTGTTTGTGCATCCTATTAAGCAACTCAATAGGTGTGGCATCTTTACCTAACTTTTAAGGCTACACATTACAATTGTTAGGAAAAGTGGATTTATATATATATATATATAAGTGTAGAGAAAAAAAGAAAACATGTACCAATACACTCGCGTGGACGTTCGTGTTGATGGAGCTCCCAACATAGTGAACATGTCAATTATCGTCTGACCGCTTATTCATCGACGCAGCATTGAAGTGATGATTCCACGTGTCTAATTCCCAGAAACTAACCAAAGCATCCCAGTGTTCAGTGGGGATCTTTTGGCCTTTTCCCCCATCATCCCCACTTTAACCATACTAGCTTGCTTTGTCCTTGCTCCTCTACTGCTTACACTTATCCTGAGATTCATTAATCCATTCGGTGTGATGAGCCGCAACAATCTTATCATGGACAAACCTAGCAGACTCAAGCTCCACGGGGGTCGCAAAAGTGTAGTGCATCTAAGAAACAACCAGAATATGATTAGTTTTCAATTATTTTATATATAGTACAATCATAGAATATATTATAATAGTAAAACTAAAACAAATTAATTAAGAAAAAATTAATACCAGAAAATTATCCCAAATAGATTTCTGAATATTGGCAATGTATTGATAGTAACTGTTCCATAGGCCATTCATGTGCTTTCTCATTTGAGTCAAAATATTTTTGGAGATATCTTTGCACCCATGGAATTTACTACATTCATAAAAAAAATAAGTACATTAATTGATATGTTACATATATTAATGTAAATTAATGGCATGAATAATATGCAATGAACATGTATAAACATTTATCACTCAATATGGTCAAAAGCTTCTTTTGAGCTGGCAAAGGCTTCTCTCTGTTTGGTCATCTAACCCGATGGGTGACTAAAAAGGCTTGAGAATGTATAATCGCATATTAAATAATAAATTATTTAAGAATTACTTTAAATTAACAGAAGAATGCATAATTAAATAATAACACAAAAGTGGATCCTACCCTCTAGCGTAGTAACCTTTGGAGTAGTAGCCTCTATTGGAATAGCCAGGCTCGTAGGACTTCGTCCATGGCCTTTGCCCTCTGCACCTTTAATCATCCATGTTAATACTGGAGTTATTATCGTCATCATCTTCATCTTCTACTCCTCATCCTCCTTCTTCTCATCATTCTTCTTATTCTTATGCTCTTTCTTCTTCTTCTATTTCTTCTCATTCTCATTCTTCTCCTCCTTCTTCTCTTTCTTCTTCTTCTTCTTCTCCTTCTCCTTCTCCTTCTCCTTCTCTTTCTTCTCCTTCTATTTCTCCTTCTTCTTCTTCTCATTTTCATTCTCCTTCTCCTCCTTCTCCTCTTTCTTCTTCTTCTTCTTCATCTTCTTCTTCTTTTTCTTCTTCTTCTTATCCTTTTTCTTATTTTTCTTCTCTTTCTCCTTATTTTTCTTCTTCTTCTTATTCTTATTCTTCTCCTTCTTCTCATCCTTCTTCTTATTCTTCTTATTCTTCCTTTTCTTCTTCTTCTTCTTCTTCTTCTTCTTCTTGTTCTTCCATTTCTTCTTTTAATATATCTATATCATCGTCTAAGACTCTACATGGAACGGATGGTTCATCCTCTTGGAAGTAATCCGTAACTATAAGCATTATATCATCATTTAGATCTTGATATAAAGGAAATTCAACATTTCCCCTAGCCTTCGTTTTACACACTGCCCATCAATCATTTCTTCATTTCTTATTAGAAGGGTAAGTGCGCAATAGTATACTTGTATTGCATGTAAAGCCAATACGAATGGTTCGTCTGATGTAAGCTTAGATTTATACTTAATATCTATGAGATCAAGGCGATATATTTGAAGTCCATTCTCATAATCAAACCAATTACCTTTGAACAATACAATAATGTTATTAATCCCTATATATTGAAGCTCTATAACTTCTATTCACATCCTGTAGAAGTCACGTTCATATTCATCATAACAACTATATTTCACAAGTACACCACTGTTCATTGCTTTCTTATGTTGTCCATACTCCTTGGTGTGAAACTTGAATTCGTTGACAAAATATCCGGGATAACACTTAACACGATTGATCGGGCCATCGCCTATCCCTCATATTTGCTTGTCAATTGTTTTATCCTTAGTGACCTATGATTAAAATATGTAATTCAATGATACTTATTATATAATAAATATATACTAACAATATTTATAATTTATCATCTAGCATGGCTTACAAGATCCCAAAACCATTTTGCGAATTTCTTCTCATGAAGCTTCTCAATTTGTTCGTTAATTATGCCTCGGTACACACTCGTCAAAGACTTGTCATATTGTCTACAACAATAGTGATGAAGAACTAATTATTATCTAAGATACACATATGTGGTGAAAGAATACATTAGATTTAAACATGAAAATAGCATTCACTCCACATATGGCATAACTTCAGTACAATTAAGGAGAACATAGATCTCTGCGGCCTTCAACTCTTTGTCATCCAAGACTCTAATAGTCTCACGACCAAAAGCACGACCTTGATAACTAAAAATAAATAGGTTCTCTCTTTGATCAACATTTCCCCTATCGTCATTCCGACCGAATCGATTCATTTTTAGCTAAACATTTGGTTGAAAATATTCAATATAGAAATTCGAAATTTCTTGTATGATGTACGCCTCAACCATGGAACCGCGCACTTTATTTCGAGCCATTTTCTTTAGGTTATGCATACACCTATTTTGCATACATATACAAATGTATTGAAATTAAATTCAATTATATGAAGTGAGAAAACTCTAACAATTGGCAAAATTATTGATATTATCTCTCAAACGGATACATCCATCGATATTGCACAGGGCCACCGACTTTAGCTTCATAAGCTAAGCGAATTTGCAAATGCTCCATTGAATCGAAAAATACCAGAGGGAAAATCTTCTCAAGCTTGCATAGGATGATGGGAATATTTTTCTTGCTCAACACACAATTCAGTTGCGCATATGTCCCCAAAGAAGTTACTTAGGTCTTTCAACGTATCCCACACAGGGTCAAGTAAAAAGTCACAAAACGCCAGGGGAATTAATTTTTCCATGAACACGTGACAATCGTGAATCTTCATCTCATAAAACTTGCACTCGTTCAGTTTAACACATCGTGCTAAATTTAAGGCATACCCACTGGGAACTTCAAATTTGAAACCGATTCACAAACTTCCTTTATCTTGGACTTGTTTAATGCGTACGTTACTTCAGGTTTATATTTAGGTTTACCATTGAATACAACAAACTCCAATTGAGGACGCTTACAAAAATTTATTATATCTAAACAAGTGTTAGCATTGTCTTTGGTTTTACCCTTGACATCCATAACAATGTTGAAAACATTATCAACACATTTTTCTGAATATGCATAGCATCTAGATTATGGCGAATAAGATTAGTCGACCAGTACAGTAACTCCCAGAAGATACTCTTCTATGTCCAATTATGATCCTTCCCAAATCCACATATTTCTTGTTTTCTACCATTGGAACAAAATGTGATATGTTCGAAAGATATCACTTTAGCTTTCATATTTACCCCAACAATCATAATGGCGGTGGACCACTCTCAGATCTATTCTTTATGAAACACTACTTCTGCCTTCTAAAAGCATGATCTTTTGGTAAGAACCGATGGTGGCAGTCAAACCAAGAATTTTTATAACCATGTGGTAGTCGAAACGAATTTGTATGCTCCATACAATAAGGACAAGCTAGTAGATCGTAAGTACTCCACCCAGAAAGTATACCATATGCAGGGAGTCATTGATCGTCCATAGAACTGAAACCTTTATATTAAAATTTTGTTTCTTAGCTACATCGTAAATAGGAACTCCATCCATCCACAACATCTTCAACTCATCTATTAATGGACTTAGATAGACATCAAGATTCTTACCAAGGTTGTTTAGGCCAGGAATTACCAATGATAAGAATAGATTATACTGTTTCATGCACATACCAGGGAAGTGACAAATACCGACCAACAAGAGTATGGGGATGCCGAATGGCCAAACGGTGTGAAACCGTCGGTTAAGAGTCTCAATCAAACATTACGTGGTTCATTGGCAAACTCGGGGTGAGTATTATCAAAATATTTCCAGGCCATCCCATCTGTCGGGTGGACGACCATGTCTAGCTTACTACGTTTGTTATCCTTGTGACATCTCATGTGTCCGGTATTATTTTTCCACTAATAAAGCCCTTAAAATCTAGATGTCAACTAAAGGTAACACCTTATGTGGTATGTCTTTTAGCTTCTTATTACCGCTCTTCCTGGGTTTAAACCGAGGATGTCCACACACATCACAGACTTTCTTGTATTTGTCTTCCTTTTAATACAATATACAATCATTCAGGCGTGAACGTATCTTCTCATACCCAAGTCCTAACTCTTTCACCATCTTCTTGGACTTGTAAAAGTTTTCAGGAAAGTTCTCATCCTCGGACAACATACTCTTAATTATTATCTATAATCGATCAAAAACTTAGTGTGCTTTTTACAACCCTCCCATAAGGGCTCATTAGCATTTCTCAACATGTCATAGAACTTCGCATCATAAGGATTTATATCCTCTTCGGCATCCCAGTTGAAGTCTGGGCCAGCAACATTCATTACATTTTCCCATATGCGATTATTTTCTCTGAAACCTTTCTTGACATGATGATTGATTGGGGTGTCGACTATTCACGTCTCAAATAACTTTCATCGTGAAAAATCAACCTCTTATAATTAGGAGTAAAAAATTTCTTATATAGGTGCAAGGTAATTGTTTCTCAGTTTAAAAACCTTAAATTCTGGCATAGAAAACAAGAACACTGAATAGTTCCATCGTTATACATAAACGATGGATTACCATATGTAAAGTAAAAAGAAACCTCCACCCTTTCTAAAAATTCTGTAGATAAGGCATGGTTAACAATTGGACGATCCATCCAACTATGGTCAGTTGCCATCGTTCTAATTATTAAAATAATAAAGAATCTATTATCAACAAGTTGTTTTAAATATATAATATTCTTTCAATTATGCATATTGTTCTTTTTACGTACATATCAAAATATATGGATTGAAATAGCATGATACAATAGCAATCATATATTTTGCTATCACTTTTCTATCTTCCAAAAATGCTTCATTAAATACTTGTGGTTTTTAATGATGATAACTTATAATGACAATCTAACATAATGGTCTAAGGCTAAATTTATATTTTTTTTAAATTAAAAAGCTAAACTAACATAACAATATATAGACTGAAATAGCATGATAAAATCACAAATATATATTTTGTTATCACTTTTTTATCTTCCATAAAGTATGAACCAAGTATAGATTTAACGTTAATTTATCACACAACCAAGGGGCTAGCATAGAAATATTTGGATTTATATACCTGACTCAATCATTAACGGTGAAGTACAACTGAGTCGAGATCGTTTATAGCATGGAAGACAAAAATTGATAATAAATTAGTAAAAAATAGAATTATCGATTCCTTATGCATCATGAATGTTGATGCATGCTTTCTAACCATATAATCCAATTCACTAATAGGTAGGGGGTCCTAACCCATTCACGAATGCGTGATCAGCTTTGCAATTTGTAGTTCCAAAATTGTTCTGTTAGGACTCGATTTCAGCAACATTTCTCCTTAGTCCTCCAAGTACATGACTTAAATTCGGAGCTATATCCCGAGGAAGATAAGCCCGAATTTACTTCATGCAAAGAGAACAATGAAAGTTGCAGCCAAAATCTAGTCGAAACAAAACAAGCTAGGAACTACAAATTGAAAAATCGTTCATGCATTCTTGAACTGTCCACTCTGGACAATCCAATGATTATTTGAGCACAAACACTCTCATTGCAAACATATTAATTGATAAGCAACAAGAGCATTTTGGTCGCTCAATAATCATTGGACGAACATTCTAAGGTAAGATGCAATCCATGAATATATTCATGATATCCCATGATGCATATATTGTATGCACATTTGTAAGTGAAACTCTAAAAACCTCATATAAAAAAATCTCATAAAAAAGAGATTTTGTGATGTATAACAAATTTCTTTTTCTTAAATGGTTGGTGTAGACTGAGGTACAAACCCGAGAGGGGGTGAATTGGGTTTTTAAAACTTCTTGCAATTTAACAATTTAATCAATTAAAATAAACAATAAATAAATTGTTGGAATTTAAATGAGCAATGGAAGAGACTATGTAAACTCCGTTTGTAGTGGTTTGGTAGTATCGGAACCACTCTGACCCTATGTCCACTCTCTTTAAGGAACCTCTTTAAAGTAATCCATTAGTGATAATCTAGCAACTTCACAGGTGTTGCCCAAATCTTACAATAATCTCTTCAACAAGGAAGTTACAAAGAAGTGTTTAATGCCTAAACTCTTTTTAAGAGTCACACAAACCCTTTCACTTTACAATGATTTGAATTGATTGTAAAAGGAAGACGAGAAACTTGAATTTAATGCTCTTACAATGAAGAATATATCTCTCTTAGAAGTAAAAAAAATTTAAGAACGGCTCATAAAGGATTTTGAAAGCTTTGAATGATAGCAAATGAGAAAATGAAGGTTTAATGCTCTTGTGTATGTTCTAATTCTCATTTATGATGGGTTTTTATAGATAAAAGATCTACTAATCGTTACTCTCCAAAAAGCCCCGTTTGGGAGTGGTTTGGTGCATTAAATGCACTGAACGGACATTCAGACTTGAAATATTACTGTTATTTTCGAATTTTTAGTCGATTTGGTGATTTTGTTCAGTCGACTGAATGGTTATTTAAAAAACAAATTAGTATCAGTTATTTCATTCAATCGACTATATGGTTCATCCAGTCGACTGAATGAATGAAAGAAACTTTCTATCCTTCATTCAGTCGATTGAATGACTTCATTTAGTTGATTGGGCCTCATTCGGTCAATTGAATGACTGAACAACAAAATTTGTAGACTGAATATCCTAAAGGAACATTTTTTGTTTTAAAATGGTTTTTCCTGTCAAAATGATTTTTCATCAAAAACATTTCAATCAAAATGAGTCATAATGAAAAGCAAAATACTTGTTAGTAAAGATTTACAAAGCTTAACTACCTTAGAACCTATTCTAGGTCTTTGATCTTAATCTAGTATCTCTCAAGTAAACAATCTTCGTCACATATGCTTGTTTTGCGTATTGTCTTTGAATTGTATGATGTTTGTAACTTGGAACACTTAGCTAAAATTGTTGGCACAAATAAAAGCTAGTGTTTTGTCATAATTAAAATTGAATAAGGGTCAACAGTCGGGCTACACAATGGATCAGTCATCACTCACCCCCTATCCCTTGGTTAATTCTTTTATCGAAAGCGAAGATGGATTGTTTTTTTACTTCTTTGATCAGTTATTTATTATTTGCAAAGGGGACAAAAATAAGAAATTAACATTTTTTGATCATTTTTTAACCAAGTGTAGTTAAATACCCTCTTCACAGTGTAATCCTCTATTTCACTTTTGGTCTTATCTACCTTGTATACAGTTATAAAAATTCTACCGATCCCAAACTTTCTACTTATAACAAAATAGACTAAATTTTTTAAGTTTAAAAATTAATAAATTAACACTGTAAAAAAAATTAATAAAGCATAGAAATATATACAAAAATATATTTGGATTTAGGTGTTATCTGTTAGGGAAAAATATATAGAAAAATATATGCAAATAAAAACATTCAATAGATTGACAAATGTAACTAAACACACACACACACAATATATATATAAACAAATATATGAGAGAGAGAGAGAGAGAAGAAACTTACAAACTTTCTACTTATAACAAAAAAGACTAACTTTTCCAAGTTTAAAAATTAACAAATTAACACTGTCCTTATAAAAAAAATTAACACCGTAAAAAAATAATAAAACCTAGAAATATATACACAAATATATGTAAATAAATTCAAATAAAAAATTCAATAAATTAATAAATGTAACTAAACATACACACACACAAATATATATATATATATATATATATATATATATATATATATATAAGCAAATATATGAGAGAGAATAAACTTACAAAAATGGTATAGAGAGAGAGCAATCGGTGAAGTTGAGAGAATATGAGAAAAAAAAAGCCTAGAAATGGAGGTTGAAGATAACAATACATGAAATATGAGAGAGAGAGGGTGAAAATTTCTCTAGGGTTTTGGAAATGGAGTCGCTTAGCGCTGGGAGAAGAGAGGAAGTGGGAAAAAATGTATCTATGTGAAATTTAGACCAAACTATCACCGAGGGATTAGATTCCCTTGGTAATACGTTTTATTCCCTTGGTGAAAGTAGTTTACTTAATTTAAAATTAATTTATATTCATTTATTAACACCAAGGGATTAAATTCTTTGGTAATAATATATTTCCAATCAAAAACCGAAATTTATTTTTAAAATATTTTACGAACTTAATACTGAGTGTAAAAAATATTATCACCGAGAGAATTGTCCCTTGGTGATAATATTTCACACTATCACGAAGGGACACGTGTCTTTCGGTCTGATCCGTCGTTGAAAACACTTATCATCGAGAGATACGTATCCCTCAATGATAAACGGTTTTCTTGTAGTGTTTTGCCATACTTCAGTCACAAGTTAGCATTGTATCCACATTTAGATGGAAAATAATTATTCCTGCCACATATTATTTATATAAGGATATATTTGTAACTTCCTATTGATTTTAATTAGCCCACTGGCATTATGTGAACTTTAACATCTGCCGAACTTTCTCTTCAAGTCTCTAACAAAGCAAATTCACCTTCTCTCTCTATTATATCTATTCCTCGGTCTTCCCATCCAATTTGTTTCTCGTTTTTGACCCAAAAGAGCCTCTGCTCATAAAGTTATGTTCTCCATGATTTTTTATTTATAATTTTTTTGTCCTCCGCCCCTTTCATATCTATTTCTAGATCTAATCTTTTGCCCCTTCGGCCTTCCTTTTCTCCTTTTGTTTCAATTTTTCTCTCTCTCTCTCTCTCTCTCTCTCCATGATTTATTTTTTTTTTTGGATATCTTTAGCAGAAGCTGTATTCACACTTTAATAAATTTTCCAGGGAAAAAATTTCAGAGAAATTGAAAAAAGAATAAAGAGATTTGATAAATTAAATTCACAAGGACTTAAGAAGTGTACAGGTGAGAGATAGAGAGAGTTAAAAAGAGGAAAGGAAAAAAAAAATTAAATGAAATCACCAGCTTAACCATTAATGTTCTAGTTAAATTAACAATACAAGGCCTTTCGGTTTCTTTCTATTTTCTTTTCTTCCAAACAGTTGGTGATAGGAAAGAGATTGAAAACTGGAAATTAAATCTGGTTGTTAGATTTTGATAATTATCAACATATCCAAAATAAAAGAGGTCAGAGGGTTAACTGAAAATGATATTTTTGTTTAGCTATTTTTGTTCAGCTAATTGTGAACAAATGCTAATTTGTGTTTGAAAAGTGGAAAATTAATATATATATATATATATATATATATATATATATATAGTTGGTGATAGGAAAGAGATTGAAAACTGGAAATTAAATCTGGTTGTTAGATTTTGATAATTATCAACATATCCAAAATAAAAGAGGTCAGAGGGTTAACTGAAAATGACATTTTTGTTTAGCTACTTTTGTTATTTGTGTTTGAAACGTGGAAAATTAATATATATATATATATTAGCATTGTGTCTCAATTTTGTAAACTACAATTCCTCTCATTATACACTTAAACACTATTAAAATAGATATATTATATTTTTTTTTTAAATAAGAAAGGTAAAAAAATTCAAAATGTAGAGACGAAATCTACTCGCGGGTGTCACAGCCCGTTGGAGTGTGTGATCCATCCCATTTCCGGCAAGCAAATTTAAAGGTAGGTCAGAAATTTAATTTCTGACTTGTTAGTAGTGTTACTTTCTAGTAGAAATCACCGAAAAGAGCTAAATCTAAAAAACGCCCTATTAGAGTAACTGGTGGCCCGTGAGTGCGACCGACTGATCAAATGACAATGCTTTCAAATCTCGTTTTGTAGATATTGATAAGAGTTTTCAACAGCGTCGGTGGTGCAGTTTTCTGACTATCAGCCTGATATCGCCAAAAAACTCCAAAGGTGAAAAAAAATTAAATAAGTTTATTTATTGAATTACCCTGTTACCTTTGTATTTGTGTTATGAAAATTTGAATTATTGATAGTATCTTGATCAATAAAAATTGTGATACATTGATAACTCACTCCTACGGTAAGATTAGCAAACTATATATATAAAGTTAATCATGTGAACAAAATAGAAGGTTGTATACCGATAGAAGGTTAATCCTATACAAAGGTTACATACAGAAACATTAACAAATTAATTATGAATAGGCTTTGCTAAATTTGGAAGTTTAGCAGCGCGCCAACTCAAAACAGGATTGCATATTCCCAAATGGACCTAAAACTTTGGTTTTTAAAATGACTTAATTGGGACTTGCCTTATAATAGTTCTTCAAAGATTAAATTCAGAATCCAAAAAGAAGAAAAAAGATTGCAGCAGCAATGCACATGGATGTATAAGTGAGCCCACATACCATGCATTTATATCAGAAATTGACTTAACATTACAATAAATAGCATTCTCATCCCTTGCATCTCCACCTCATAAAATGAGCTTCCGCCAATCACATTTTTGTAAATGACCCTTCAGTTTTTCTTTTGGCATTCTCTCCCCAAAACTTTTATCAGCTCAAATTGATAGAGTCAGTAATTCACTCTTCAATAACCTGATGACACATGGACAGTTTTCTTCCAACGATCGGACGACACATGGATAAAACTAGTAATTCACTCTCCAATAGCCTGATGACACATAGACAACTCTCCTCCAATGATCGGACGACACGTGGACAAGCAGTTGACAAAGCCATCGTACTGACAGACTCCCCCCACGTATAAGTATAAACGTGATTTCAGGGATTGAGCCATCCCTGAACACGTAACAAGACCCTTCGCCGGAAGAGCGAGATCTCAAAGATCACACCATCCCACGCACGTGGTCAACTTGCTTCTGAACCACTATAAAAGGGTCAAGGTATGAGAATCCAATCTCATCTTAAAATTCAAACTCATTACTGAAACATTGATATCATAACTTCATTTTCTCAAAACTTTATACTGACGAAGGTATCAGAGAGTCATCGGAGGCACAACTTCCCTTTTTCTTCGACGACTCTTTAGTTCACATTTCTTTCTTTGTGTAGACCGTTGAATATTGGATCTCCAGCTCAGCAACAGATTCCTTGCATCAACACAAGTGTCCTGGGCATTTGGTTTTTCTCAAACAAAGAGTCCTTGGAGTGAGAGATTTTGAAGAGAGATGGAGAGACAGCAAATCAAAAATGAAACTCACATCCTAATGATGCTATATCTTGTACAAGGACACATAAACCCAACGCTCCAATTCTCAAAGCTCTTAGCCTATCCTCCCGAATTTCTTAATAACACTCATTTATGCTATAGGATTTGATATAGCCCAAAAATCGGGTGTAGATGGAGCTCCGTTTTTCACTCAATCATGGGCAGTTAGTGCCATATGTTATCATAATATTAATGATCAACGGTTATTCAGGGTACCATTAGAAGAAGAAGAGCTTACTTTTTAACCTTTATCATAGTTTCCACCACTGAGGATCAATGATCTTTCGTCCTTCGTTTCTGATTCGAGTTTATACCCATCTCTATTTAAACTTTTCGTGAATCAATTCTCAAATTTCAAGCAAGTGAATTTGGCTCTTCTGCAATGCTTTCAATAAGTTCGAAGATGAGGTAAGTTCTTCTATTACAACTTACAAGAGGAAGAATTGTTCGTTGTCTTGCTGCTTAAAACCAAGTATCGGAAAAAATTATCATATTTATTAATAAAATAATCACATTTGATGATAAATTATCATATTTAATAGTAATAATATCAAATTTAAAAATTTTATTATCAAATATGATCAAAATAATAATAAATATATATTTTTTGAAAGGAAAATGCTAGCAAATATTTTTTTAAGGCAAGGCGGCATACATGAACCCAAAAGTCATTCACAAGAAAAGTGCCTCTATTGCTCTTCACTACTTTTACTATCATTTATAAACTACTTATGATGTGTATTGAAGCGAACAAGATTTACGAATCATTAATTTTGTTTTTATTTTTTCATATATAATAAAAAAATTGAAATATGTTAAATACAATTATGATTTCTTGTGAGAAATAAAAAAAAAGTAATTTTCAAAATTTTATAATATAAATAATTTAACATTTAAGTTATTCTAATGTTTGTGAAATCTAATATGTTAATAAATTTATTAATTCGTTAAAAATATAATAAAATATTTAAATATGTATTAGTCTTTTTATTTAACTCTTATCAATCTATATTTTATGATCAAATATTTAATGGATTTAATTACATAGAACTTGTTTGTGGCATAATTGTTTATCTAGTCTAATAAATTATTTGTAAAAGATCAATGTTTGGAATATCTTCATATTTATCTCTTTCAGTTCTACATATTGATGAACATCATGCTTATATCAAGAACACAGGACCAACGGTTCTATCAATTTACATAAACAAACGAATAAAGGATGATAAAGATTATGGACTCAGCCTTTTCAAACCAAACGTCAACGTTTGCGTGAAATGGCTACACTCAAAGGAACCTAACTCTGTTGTTTATGTATCATTTGGAAGCTTGGCAGAGAGGAGCAGATGAAGGATTTAGCATCTAGTCTAAAGATTAGTGTAAGCTACTTGTTGTGGGTTGTTAGAGAATCATAAGAGAAAAAGTTTCTTGGCAATTTCACGGAGAAGATAGAGGAGAAAGGTCGTCCTCAATTACATGTCCTTGCTTAGGTTGTTTTAAAACTCATTGCGGTTGGAAATTGATGCTTGAGGCATTGAGTTTAAAAGTACCAATGGTTGCAATGCCACAGTGGACAGATAAACCAACTGATGCAAAGTTTATTGAAAATGTGTGGAAGGTGGGGATTAGGGTAAAGGTGGATGAAAAAGGAATAGTCAAGAGAGAGGAGATAGAGTTATGTACAAGGGAAATAATGAAAGGAAAAAGAGGAAGGGAGAAGAAAAAAAATTCAAAAGAGTGGAACGAATTGGCTAGAGAGGCAATATATGAAGGAGGAAGCTCTGACATTGAGGAGTTCGTTGAACTTGCATGCAATTCAAGATACAACTCCAAGTTGTTGTTAATCATAACTAATGATCTACAAAACATTGGTACAATTAAGTCTAGGGGCAAAGGGAGTGGGACCGGGGGAGGTCCCCCTTACACAAACAATCATTTTGAAAAATTATTAAATTATATATAATAAATACCTGTAATTTTTCTTATTGGCCCTGTTGAATTTAAGAGAGGAAGTGAGACAATACAAAGAGAAGAATTGTATTGAATGGTGTAATTTACTTACAAGGGAGCTATCATATTTATACAAGTCAATAGGAGAGGCAAAGCTATACACAACCAATGTGGGATATAATACATTAACATCCCCCCTCAAACTCAAGGCGGTAAGTGAGAGGTGAACTTGAGTTTGGAAACCAGAGAGTAAAAGCGTCCGGGTGGATGAGCTTTAGTGAAAATGTCAGCTGTCTGGTCGGCTGAACTGACGGATTGTAGACGAACCGTATTCTGGATAATGTGATCACGGATGAAGTGGATATCATTCTCGATGTGTTTTGTACGTTCGTGGAAGACATCATTATGAGCGATCTGAATAGCACTCCTGTTATCACAGTGTAGGATAGTGGCAGCAGGAGAAGAGATACCCATGTCAGCGAGTAACCATCGAAGCCAGAGAAGTTCTTGAGTTACATCAGCCATGGCGCGATATTCAGCTTCAGTACTAGAGCGAGCAACCACAGTTTGTTTCTTACTACGCCAGGAAATGAAAGAATTGCCCAAAAAGAAACAGTAACCAGTGGTTGAACGTCTGTCGGTGGGGTCTCCAGTCCAATCAGCATCAGAATAGGCTTGTAAAACAGGGGTAGACTGTGCTGAAAAATGAAGCCCATGAAATAAAGTACCCTTGACATACCGAAGAATGCGAAGAACAGCCGAGTAATGGGTGGTCCGAGGAGCGGACAAGAACCGACTGACCTGATGAACGGCATAGGCAATGTCAGGGCGAGTGACAGTAAGATATACAAGACTTCCAACCAGTTGGCGATATAGAGTGGCATCCTGAAGAGATGAACCATCGAGTGGGGTAAGTCTGACATTTGGCTCGAGAGGAGTAGTGGCAGTGGTTGAGTCAGTGATCCCAGCCTTGGAAAGGAGATCCGAGGCATATTTGGCCTGAGAGAGAAAAAATCCGTCAGAACTAGATGAGACTTCGAGGCCAAGAAAATAGGTGAGCACGCCAAGATCTTTCATCTCGAATTGGCCACTAAGAAACTTTTTGAGTTCAGAAATACCATGTGGATCATCTCCAGTAATAACCATATCATCCACGTACAGTAAAAGAAGGATAATACCGTTGGTAGTATGGCGGATAAACAGAGCCAAATCATGAGCACTCGGTGTGAACCCAAACTGATGAATGGTAGTGTTGAATTTGGCAAACCAGGCACGTGGAGCTTGTTTTAAACCATATAAGGCACGACGAAGGCGACAAACTTTGTTTCGAGTGGCATCCAAGCCGGGAGGTGTATGCATATAGACTTCCTCAAGAAGTTCCCCATTCAGAAATGCATTTTTGACATCCATTTGAAATAGAGTCCATCTTCGAATGGCGACGACAGCAATGAGTGTACGGACAGATGTGAGCCTCGCCACTGGAGCAAATGTCTCTTCATAGTCAATGCCATATTCCTGAGCAAATCCATTGGCAACAAGTCGGGCTTTATATCGTTCAATAGAGCCATCAGAAAGTGTCTTGATCTTAAACACCCATTTGCACCCAATATGAGTTTTTCCAGGGGGTAGATCAACAATATCCCATGTATGAGTTTTAGCTAGGGCCTGAAGTTCTTCATCCATTGCTTTTTGCCAAAGAGGATTAGTACTAGCCTCCTTATAGGATTGAGGCTCATGCAGATGAAGTATAGTGGAAAAACAATGATAATCACAATGGTAATCAGCAAGATGAGAAGGGGGGTGAGTTACCCTGGTAGATCTACGGGGGTGATATGGAGGATGGCTCTCAGAGGGAGTCGGTGCAGACTCATCAGACATAGGAATATCCTCGGGCACGACCGATTGAGTCAGAGAGGTAAGGTCAGCTGATGGTTCTGGAGCTGGAACTGGATCTGGGTCTGGAGAGGTAGGATCAACTGGTGGTTCTGGAACGGAAGGGGTGATATCAGCTGGTGATTCGGAGGTGGACTCAACAGTACCTGAAACTGGATTCTCAGGAAATAACTTAATAGATGGATCAGTAAAGAATCTGGAGTTAGTGATGGTTGATATGTCAAATGACCGTAAGGAAGAAAACATTTGATGTTCCCAAAAAATTACATGACGAGAGATACGAAGAGTTTTAGAAATAGGATCCCAACATCGATACCCCTTATGTTTAATACCATATCCAATGAAACAACACAGATGAGCCCTTGGTTGTAATTTGTTGTGTTCATGTGGTTTGAGAAGAACAAAACAAGCGCAACCAAAGACTCTGAGGTTAGAGTAATCAGGATGTTTACCGAAAAGGCGCTCGAATGGAGATTGATTTTGGATTGTAGTGGAAGGGACACGATTGATTGTGTATACTGCGGTAAATGCAGCATCACCCCAGAAACGTTCAGGACATGATGACGAAATGAGTAGAGCACGAACGGTGTCAAGAATATGTCGATGTTTGCGTTCAGCTCGTCCATTTTGTTGGGAGGTTCCAAGGCACGAGCGGTGGGGGAGCGTGCCATTTTTGTGAAGTAGGTTTAGAAAAGCATGGTCTTTATATTCCATTGCATTATCTGAACGAAAAATTTTGATATTCCGAGAGAATTGAGTTTGAACCATAGAAGAAAAATCAGAATATATTTGAAAGAGTTCAGGTATGCTTTTCATAAGAAACAACCAAGTATAACGAGAATAGTCATCCACAAATATAACAAAATAACGAGCACCACCCATTGATGCATGAGGAGAAGGCCCCCAAACGTCAGAATGTACTAAATCAAAAGGTGCAAGGAAAACGGACTGACTCTCATTAAAAGGTAAAGCTGATTGTTTTGCAAGTTGACAATGAATACAATGAAAAGACTCATACTGAAGTGAACCTAACTGACCACTAGAAATAAGATAACGTAGAGGGCTAGATGAAGTGTGACCTAATCGAGAGTGCCACAATTCCACAGGTGAGAGTGCTGGGATGGATGCGGCTGATTGATTTGGTGATGGTGAGGATGGGACTTGGAGATGAGTGAGCTCAAAGAGGCGTCCAACTTTACGGCCGGTTCCAAGGAGTTTTCCTGTCTGAGGGTCCTGCACACCACAACCAGTAGAAGAAAAATGCACATCAAGTCCAAGATCACATAGTTGTCCAACAGATATAAGGTTAAGCGTAAGATTAAGAACTAAATATGTGTCAGGGAGAGACAAATGAGAACTATCAACATGTCCAGTATGGCTGACCAGCATATTTGATCCATTGGCAGTGTGAATAGTAGGCGCATGCTCATCACGGGTTTTAGAGGAAAAAATAGAGGCATCAGAAGTCATGTGATTGCAACAAGCAGAATCGAAATACCATCGGGATGTACCTGGTGTAGTTGACATGGCTATATTGTCACCGATTTTATTTAGAGCCTCGGTAAGAACGGTGCAGAAACCACTCCAATCAGGTGGAGAGTTGGATGAAGTTGGTGTAGCATCAGTGGTTACAGCAGCAATATTCTTTGGCTTGGAATATGACCGATTGTATGAGCCTCGAGAGTGATATTGGTTCCCATTTGACTGATTTCCAGATGAAAGTTTAGGGCAGTCTGCAAGATAGTGACCCGGTTCTCTACAGACTTTACATAGGCGAGAAGGACATTTGAGCAATTCATGCCCTTGTGAATGACAATACTTGCAATATAAGGGCTTCTGGTGTGTGCTCTGTCGGTGGGGTAAGTCCGATTCAGCCATAGGAGCAAAGAAGAAGATGAACCTCCAAGAAACTGGTGATGTGGCAGTCAACTGATGATGTGGTAGTCAACTGATGATGTGGCGGTCAACGAGTAACGTGGCACCGACGTGTTGTTGATGTGGTGCTACCGTGGCAGCAGCGTGTCTGAAACAGGATAGGAGCAAAGAGGAAGGTGAACCTCCAAGAAACCGATGATGTGGCGGTCAACTGATGATGTGGTAGTCAACTGATGATGTGGCGGTCAACGAGTAACGTGGCGCTGACGTGTTGTTGATGTGGTGCTACCGTGGCAATAGCGTGTCTAAAACAGGAGCGGCAGTGGAGATGATGTCAACGGGTGATGTGGCACTGTCAATTGATGATGTGGCGATCAACGAGTAACGTGGCACTGACGTGTCGTTGATGTGGTGCTGACGTGGCAGCAACGTGTCTGAAACAGGAGCGGCAGTAGAGATGATGTCAACGGGTGATGTGGCACTGATGTGGCAGCGGAGATGATGTCAACGGGTGACGTGACACTGAGGTGGCAGTGAGGTGGCGCTAATGTGGCTTTTAGGGCTGACGTGGCAGCAGTGTTTCTGAAACAGAAGCGGCAGCGGAGATGATGTCGATGGAGAATGAGACTCCGACTATAGTGATGACCCGACAAGTATGAAAAGGATATACTAGAAGTTTTTCTGATGTGAAGGATCCACTAATAGTGGCAATCACAGAGCATACTCAACTCTTAAAATACCGAAAACCATTATGGCTCTGATACCATGTTGAATTTAAGAGAGGAAGTGAGACAATACAAAGAGAAGAATTGTATTGAATGGTGTAATTTACTTACAAGGGAGCTATCATATTTATACAAGTCAATAGGAAAGGCAAAGCTATACACAACCAATGTGGGATATAATACATTAACTATAACTATAATACATTAACAGGCCCCACAAAAATTTTATCCATTTATTCATGTTTAAAGAAAAAGAAAAGTGGGCATAAACTTCCCTATTCTAAACAATTTGTTAAAACAATATTTCTACTAGCAATTTGTTAGTCTTGTTGATGTGCCAAAATATGACTCGTGGAGAAGTGAGTACCCTTTTTCTTTAAGCTAAGTGTTGGATGGGGATGCTATGTAATGAGGGGGAGGCTAAACCATTGTTCTTCGGTCTCTCAGGAAGCTAGTTGCTAGGGTGTCTGCTTTAAAAAGCTAAAGACACTAAGGGTGCGTTTGGAAAATCTTTGACTCACAGAAAAACAGTTGGTAGGAATAGATTTGGTAATTTTTTTTTAAAATTGTTGTTTGGTAAAATTTTACTATTACAGCTTTTTCAAAAAGAACTGTAAGGAAAAGTAAAAAATCTTTTTATAGAAAAGTAAGGGTGGATAAGTTTTTAGAATGTGCTTGATCGGGTACCTCCCAAAATTTTAATGAATTTTTTATAAAACCAAAACTACCCTTAACACTTTTCACTAATTATCATTTAACTCTCTATATATTCAAATTACCTAAATCTCAAATCATCATTTCTCTGTAACTAGATTTCTCTCCGGATGATTGCAAATAGTTTTTTTCTCTTTAATTTCTCTGTAAGTAAAAGGGGCAATCGGATTTCTCTTTCATGGTAATAGTAGATTAGATGTTTGAGATGCTGAAAAATAATGTTCTGCTTGTTTTGAGGAGAAATATTTTCAAGGAATATTCTTTTTTTTTTGTGATTGTTTTGGTAGGTTTGCTTCTGCCAAGACTCCTCATGACTACAATATTTTGACAACCCAATAACAATATTATTATTGTTGTTGTTGTTGTTATTATTGTTGTTAGGTTGTAAATAACAACAGTAGTTTTTTAGAAAATAACAACAATAGTCTACCAATTTAGAAAATATTATTTGATTATCTCTTTTTTTTTCTTTCTTAACTTTCTTTTAATGCATATTGTAGTAAATGTAAAATCTCAAAGCTGCTAAGCAAAAAGTATCATTTTCATGTTATTTAGTTAATTTTTTTATTCCTTTTTCAATATTTTATGCGTCTTGTAAAATTCAAAGATAATTAGTTATCAAAATAAATATCTTATTAATTATCTGTTTTGATTTAAGAGAGATTACAAATCCGATTTAGGAGAAATTTGTAGGTATTTTTGGTGTTAAAAAAAAAGAATTTATTGTATCTTCTCTCCTTATCAACGATAGTAACTAATCTTACTATAAGAATTTATTTTAATCGAAAATACTCAATTTAGTTATGACCCAAGTTTGAAAATTTTGGAGCTTGGCAATGATAAGAATCCAAGGGAATGTGCTCATGACAAAAAAAAATACTAAAATGGTAGTGCTAAGAAATAGTATTGCTGCTAGTTTGATGACGGCACTAAGTTAAATTAAATGAGAATTTCAAATTACATAAACTTGATATTGTTAAATCACAATTGTAGATGTTTTTTATTTTATTATTAACTAATAAGTGATTTTATTAGTATAAAGTTGTTGATCATTATTAACCAATGAATGATTTTATTTTTGTTGTTAATAAAAAATACCTCTTTAGTTAATAAAATGATTTATTAAAATTGTATACTTTTGAACCATGTCTATTTTGGTAATTTATAGTTTCATAGCACCATCAAGGTTACAATTACCAAATATTATTATTGATCACAACACATTTTTACAATGCTTTTGCAAAACAATTTATCAAACGTTACACTGAGCTTTTAACAACAGTACTTTCCACAGCTTTTTTGGTGTCAGCACTCTCACAGCACTTTTGACACCAACACAACTACAGCATAGCATTCCTAAACACACCCTAAGTGAGAGCCCGAAGTTAGTTTTCAGGCGGATACTCCAACACTCAAGTCAGTAAAACAATTAATGAGACATTATGTGTTTAGAGCACTCAATGAAGAGATTTCAAAACCTGATTATAATAATGAAATCTACTTTATATAGAAATGAAGTGGCGTGTCTGTCATTAATAGTGAATGATCAATATCATTAGTTGGAGATCAAATGGAGAGTTCGGATCATTCCATGGGTTTAATGCAGCTTTTACCTTTTAGCCTCTGAGCTTTACCAAGATTGTAAATTTCGCGTCGAACAACGTTTCACTTTAGATATTTAAATGTAATGTTTCGGTTTCAATCCGTTTTGGTATGTTGTTTCGGATTTGATTGTATTTTCAAATATGTACCTATCAAATTACAAATATTTCAAAAAATATATATATAATTATAAATATAAATCATAAAAAAACAATCACACTATTCAAATATACAAATTAATCTTGCCCAAATTTTTTCTTTAAAATCAATTATAAATCTTTTCTTGTATAAATCAAAATTGATATTTTGTTCTACTATCAAATTACATACCCTATATATGTGTGTGTGTGTGTGTGTATATATATCACACACATATACCTACATACATACACATATATACATACATACATATATACATACACATATATATATATATATATATATAATTACATATCATAGTAAAACAATCATTATTCAAACATCAATGATAAAGATAATGTATCACCCACATTATCCAAAATCCAAGTATTAACACAAGTAACACTAATTTGATAATTTATCACTCACATCATCCAGTATAGAGTTATTGCTTTTTCTAATGTAGCTATCCAACCGGATTTGATCAATTCCCAATTGAAAAGAAAGAGTAAAAATTCTCAACTTATAATTTTAAAATTTGCATAAATATAAAATGAATTAACATTGTAATATTTTGGCTAAAATATGATGTTTTAGCCTCATGTTTCGACTGAAACGAACCAAAACAGGCCAG
Source organism: Bretschneidera sinensis (assembly GCA_023935145.1). Taxonomy (NCBI): domain Eukaryota; kingdom Viridiplantae; phylum Streptophyta; class Magnoliopsida; order Brassicales; family Akaniaceae; genus Bretschneidera; species Bretschneidera sinensis. Next base: position 109,009,440 of record CM043700.1, read on the forward strand.
AACAAAAGGTGAAACGAAGTATATAGGTAATTTGTTTCGGTTTAGTATTGAAACTGAAACGTTTTTGTCTAAAAACAAAATTTACAACATGGTTTTTACCGCTTTACCCTTAGATAACGAAAATTGTTTTGTCCATAGTCGTGCCACACGTCATCATATGATGGGAAAGTAGACTTTTATCCACAACAGAAGCCCTGAACTTCTTTAAGTTATCTTGTGGCTCAAGAAAGTAGTCCCAACTTTTTTCCTTTCGATCCTTGTGTAACTGTCCAGACTTAGCAATCGAAACACTAAATGAGGGCTCAGAGTTGGTCTCCAAACGAACACTCCGAAGCTAAAGTCAATAAAATAGTTTAAGAGAAGTTATGTGTTTAGAGCACTTAGTGAAGAGATTTCAGAACGTGATTATAATAATGAAATCCACTTTATATAGAAGAGAAATGGTGTGTAATACTCGTATTTGTAAAGTAAGGGTAAGGAAGTATTTTAATAAATATGACATGGAGTTAAAATAATATATATATATATATATATATATATACAAAAAAATTAATTTTTACATTTCTTAAAAAAAATCATCCAGAAGAAGAAAAGAAAAGAAAAAGAAAAAAGGAAAAAAAATTGGCTTCCAAAAGAAAAAAAAACAAAAACAAAAACATGGCAACACCTACTGTTGCCAAAAGGAAAATGTAACGCTGCATGTAAGGCAGCATTACAAAAACGTGGCAACTTTGGGGAGGTGTTGTGCTAAGAGTTTGAAATTTTTTTTTGCTTATAAATATTTATAATTTTAGTTTTTTTAATTACTTACCAAATCATGTTTGGTTTTCCTTCAACTAAGATTCAATTACTCTATTTCTTTAAACACTTGGCGACCGAAAGAAATGTTGAAAGAGAAAAATTTTGAAGAGATTTACAGAAAAATTTTATAGAGAGTCATGGGAAGCTCTAAGAAAAACATAAGGTAATAACATGAAGTTTATTTTTGAAATTGAATATACACGAAATTTCCCGAAATTCAAAGTGGGAATTTTCAAAGGGTGTGAATTACGAAGAATTGAAGAATAAATTAGAAATTTAATATAAATATTATGTCAGGTGTTGACGATCAGCAACTGGGGGAAATTGCTAAGAGGAGTAAGAAAGGCAAGGAGGTGATCCACGTGTAGCTCTAAGTGCTACGTGATGAGTTAGATTTACTTTAAGTAATCTAGATAAATATAGAATATCTAGTGATAATATTATAATAAATTATTAACTTATGCTTTGGCAGTAGATGAAAAATTGATGGATAAATATGATAGGAATATTTTATATGTAGAAAATTATTATATGAGAAGTAATATTGTTAGAATAATTAGTCGATTTAATAATGAAGGTGATAAATGAAATTCTTGACGAGTTATGGTTGATAAATTGATGTTATATATCAACCTTGGTTATCAGCTCAGCTATCTATCAACCTTGTCCACAACCTGAAATATTTCAACAATGAGGAGTGAGTTTCACAAGCTTAGTGAATTAAATTTACTAAATGTACTCGATTTGTATACTCCTAATTATATTCAATCATTATTAAATCAACATAATTAATCATCTATCTCTTCTCATATATTAATTCAATCGTTTATCAATCTCTTTATAAATAAATCATCAAGTTATCATTTTTCAATAAATATATCTCATATACCAATCTTATTAGTTTTCTTCTCATACATTTTATCAATTTAATATTTTCAATTCAATATCATCATAAGTTCACACCATACAAACAATCAATCATATAATGCTTTATCATATCACCCTTTCGATTTCTTTATCATCAAATTTGTCTCACTATGAGACTTATCAATCTATCAATCATTTCACAATCAAGACTGATGCTTTAGCATCTCACCCAACAATAATAAATATTAAATAAAATAAACTCATAAATTTAAATTTTCTTTCTTTCTTTCTCATCAGATCATTTCATACTATCATCTGGGAACGTTTTCCCACATGTAGACATGTTTCAGCCATCCCAACTACCTTTATGGTCTTCTCATCCAAACCAGTTGTCTTCCTGGTCTTCCTTTTATGCATATGAAAAATAACATGCAAGCAAGCAAACATCAAAGCATTCAATTCAACTATCCCTTTCTCAAAATTAATATTTTATCATATACATATTAAATTGTCTCATCATATATCATATCAATTTATGAATCACATCTTTCAAGAATTTCGTATATTTTTTCAACATATTTTTCATTAATCCATTCTTTTAAAAATATAATTTCTCGTATAATTAATTTTCGACATATTATTTAATCCTTAATAAATCAACCAATTATCATACATTAAAAAAGTACATCATCCAATCATTATAATTCAACAATTAATTCAAAAATAATCAAATCATATTTCATATTGGTCTCGATTACTAAAACTAAATCTAACTCACCACGTAACACTTAAAGCTACTCGTGGATCATCTACTTGCCTTTCTTGCTCCTTTTAGCAATTTCTTGAGATTGTTGATCACCAATACCTAACAATAAAATTTCATTAATCTTACTATTTCATAACTTAATTCAAACAATATAGTTATCTAATTATGAGTTTTATTGAAAATTTACATCCAATTGAGATGAACTCTTGATACTGAAATTGGTAACTGTAATTATCCTTAATATTGAAAAAATTTGCGTGAGTTTTTGCTAAAGAGAATTTGAATTCAAAAAAGAAAGAAAGAAACCAAACAAACGGGAGTTCAAACAAACAGAACGGTTATGACTTAAAAAATATAAGCTTCTGAGCTTATATATATATATATATATATTATTTTAATAAAAATCTTACAACATTATCTGAATGTTCACCGCTTCACACCAATTTCACCGTTTCAATATTTTTTTAATATTATTATATTATAAAATTTATAATTTTACCAACCCTTCACGTGAACACACTGATTCTGGCCACTTCACCGCTTCTCCAATTTTTTAATATATTTTTTATTAATTAATATTTTATATTATAAAAATCTTACTTAACCAAATTCTTCACGTAACTTCGCTTCACTGTTTCATTTTCAATTTTTTTTTATCATTTACAAATTTACAATTTTTTTTCCATCCATTATTTACGATTCTGCCATCATTTACAAATTACAGTTTTGCCACTTGTTATTTACAATTCTACCATTCCATATTTATAGTTTTGCCATTTTACAGTTTTGTCATTCCTCCTTTAAAAATCAATTTTTCATCTTTCTTTCTTCCAAAAAAATTCATAAAAATTTATATTTTCTTCCATTGAATTTTCTAATTATTTTTCTCAACCTCATTCCACATTTCTTCAAAATTCTTTTATTTCAACTTCAAATTTTATAGTTTTTAGTACTTTCTTCTTCAAAAATTTCTAATTCTTTTCAACAAAATTCTCATTGTCATCTTTCAAATATTATTTCAAATCAATACTAAATTTTTCATCTATGAATTATTTAATTCAACATAATATATGTAAAATTACTTATTTATCCTTATTTTGTGAACACGAATATTATATTACAAGACTTGCTCGAGCTTTTGTTCTTCCATTTACTCTATTGAGCATTCCGTGTCGACGAAAAAAAATATGATTTTTTGGCAGTCCGGAGAACCCCCCGGCCTTAAGGACCCAAGTTTTGACTTTTCCATGCTTTATTTCTTGTTCTTTGGACTTCTCTAGTGATTACGGTCTAAGAATGAGGAAAATTGAACTTCAGAAGAATTTTAAGTACGAAAACATCTTAAGCAAAAAGGGAGTTGGGGCCCCTAGGAAGACGAATGACCTAGATGACCGAAAATACAGGGATCGGTCCAGCCAACTATCCCAAGGGGAAGGCTCCCTCCTCCGATCTTCGTGTTCCTTCGTTTTCGCCTTGTATTCTCCAACTCTAGAAAGGCCATATCTTCGTTATCCGAACTCTGTTTGAGGTACTCCATATGCCGTTGGAAAGGTGTGAGGGTCTACTTTCTCATTGATGTCTTGCTTTAAAATTCTAAGTATGGCCCATATTATGAATAAAGCACCCAAGGGATATTGGAAGCATCATGAACAAAGTGCATACATGGAAGTAAGGAGATGGAAGCCCCCCCTAAGAGCAAGGCGCGGCCACGCAAGCTGGCCTTGTTGGTTTATAATATGGGGGTCGGCCTTGCTGACCATCCCAGCGGGAAGACTCTTTCTTTATGCCTTATCTTTCTTCTTCAAATTTGATGTGAACCTCCTACTTTGGTATGATATTTCTCCTTCCTTTGGACTCAGATGGAAGTGATTGGTTCCATTAGAAAAATATGAGTCTATTTTCCAATGGACTCAATGTTGCTCCAAAACTCAGAATCTAGCTTTAGATATGCTAGAAACACAGAGGGGACGTTTGTAGAATCGAGTCAGAGCACCATGATCATTCTCCTCGGTGGATGGACATCATGGTTAGCCGGCCTAGTTGTCTAGCAATATGGAAGACAACCTGGCCGACCGTTTTAGACGCATGACAATATGGGGGATAACTTGGTCCGTCATCCTAGACACATGTGAATATGGAGGTGCCCTTGCACTATAAGAAACTTCACTATCAATGGCACACCAAATTCGTCGTTGATAGTGCATATTCCATCATAGATACTTATTAGCGATGAAATTCCTTCACTGATTAATAATTTTTCTGGGACTGAAAGATTTTGTCGCTGAAAATCTATCAATGAGGAATATTTCGTAGCTAAAAGTATTTCAAAAAAATAAAAATAAAAAAGTGGTCGTTTTTTAAAAAATAATATAAAATGATGCTATGTGGATTTTTTCATCATTGACAATATTTTAAAAAATATTATTTTTTCATTTAATAATAGAAAATTTTAATTTAAAAACTATACAGGATGAGCAAATGTTTGTCATTGATAATATCTTTTATTTTTATTTTTACATATTGTTTATTAAATCTATTTAAAACTTGCTCAAGCCACATATGTTCTTTACAATAAATAATCCAAATCATCAAATGCTAATTATATTTATAAAATACAATTTTTGATCTTCAAATAAAAACTATTTCGAAAATAAAATTAGTTTGATACAATGTATTCAATAAATAAAAAGCACTAGGGGTCTGCAAGGTCCTGATCATCGACATCGTCTACCAAAAAATTATCTTGGTCCACTTTAGCTAAACTTGTAGGATCATGTAGAACAAAACAAAGGCCATAAGATATATATCCATTACATATAAATGAAAATAAAATTAATATCATAAGTTGTAAACATTTGTTATGGAATCCAAATCGGTGATCCAAAATGGAGTTTGTTTGTTCCCACGACTCACATTCTACCCCATGAATGTGTCGGTACTCCCGACTCGTCCATTGGATAAGCATTATATATTTTCGCCCCTAATACCGCTAAGTATTATATGATTTAGCCCCACTCTTTTCCTAACCAATGAGATGGATTCCGTTTGCTCTCATAAGTCACATTCAATCCACCAGACGTGTCAGTACGTTGGCTCATCCATTGGAAAAGTATTTTATATTTTCATCTCTAAAAACTGCTAAGTGTTAACGTTTTTAACTTAAAACTCACACTTTTGCTAACTGGTGACCCAAAATAGATTCTGTTTGTTTTGACGAGTCACATTCAATCCCAGAGATATGTTGATACCGTTGGCTCATCCATTGAATAAGTGTTTTATATTTTTTCTCATAAAACCATTAAGTATTAAACATTTTTAGCCTAAAATCTAGAGTTTTGCTAACTAGTGATTCGAAATGGATTCCATTTGTTCCCACGAGCCACATTCAACCCCACAGACATATCAGTAACTCGGATTCATCAATTCGATAAATATTTTATATTTTCACTTTTAAAACTACTAACTGATAAAAGTTTTTAGCCTAAAACCCATACTTTTAGGAGACATGTACATAAACCTAATTAATTTCCAAGATTTTTTTGAGAGGCAGAGAGAAGATGGGATAGGAATTTTTTTTTTGTTTTCTTTGATCAATTTCAAAAGGATCACCACTTAAATAAAGTAGTAAGCATAATTTTGGTCCAAGTTATAATTTGTTATGCAATGTTGACTAACAACTAAGGTGTCGTAAATTAACATTTTCATATATATATATATAGGGAAGGTTTTCCTATGAACAAAATAGAAGGATATATGAGGATAGAAGGTTAATCCTATACAAAGTTCACATATAGAAACAGGAAAATGAAAAAATTAATCATGAATCAGGCTTTGCTAAATTTGGAACTTTGGCAGTATGTGCCAAATGAAATCCGGATTGCAAATTCCCAAATGGACATAAAACTTCAGTTTTTAAAATGACTAAATTAGGACTTGCCTTGTGGATCCTCAAAAAATTAAATTCCGAATCCAAAAAGAAGAAAAAAGATTGCAGCAATAATGCTAATGGATGTAGAAATGAGCCCACATACAATGCATTTATTCAGAAATTGACTTAGCACTACAATAAATAGCACCTCATCCCCTGCATCTCTACCACGGAAAATGACCTTCGACCCATCACATTTTTGTAATCTAACATTCAGTTTTTCTTTTGACATTATCTCCCCAAAAATTTTATCAGCTTAAGTGTTCTGGGCATTCAATTTTTCTAATACAAAGAATCTTTAGAGCGAGAGAATTTGGAGGGAAATGAAGAGAGAGCAAGGAACATATGAAACTCACATCCTAGTGATGCCACATCCTTTACAAGGTCACATAAACCCAATGCTCCAATTCTCAAAGCGCTTAGCCTCGAAGGGTCTCAAGGTCACCCTTATCAACATCATCACCTCCATTAACAATTATTCCTTGCAAGCCCAAGTTAACTCCATAGATATCAAGTCCATCTCTAGTGGATTCCAAGAAGGTGAACAAGGACTAAGCTTTGATGAATATCGTGAACGTTTCAAGTTAGAAGTCTCAAAAAACTTAGCCAAATTCGTTGAAGAACAAAATTCCTCAAAAAATCCCCCTAAAATTCTTATTTACGACTCATTTATGCCATGGGCTTTAGATATAGCCCAAAACTTGGGTGTAGATGGAGCTCCTTTTTTCACTCAATCTTGGGCAGTTAATGCCATATATTATCATCTAAATCAAGAGTTATTGAAGGTACCTTTAGAAGTAGAAGAGCCTATGTTATCCTTGCCATCGTTTCCACCACTGAGTATCAATGATCTTCCGTCCTTCGTTTCTGATTCGATTTCATACTCATCTCTGTTGAAAGAGTGTATGAATCAATTCTCAAATTTCAAGCAAGCGAATTGGGTCTTCTGCAACACTTTTGATAAGTTGGAAGATGAGGTAAGTTCATTTATTACAAGCATGAGAATTGTTAATCGTCTTTCTGCTTAAAATAAGGTACCGTAAATATTGTCATATTTATTAATAAAATAATCATATTTGATGGTAAATAAATTGTGATGTCTCATGATAATAAGTGGTGTTTCTATAACAAAATTTGATAATTTATCCTCAAATCAAAAAAATTTATCATTAGATATGATCACAATAGTGACAAAAACGATTTTTTTTTTTACCTTATTTTGAAGCAATGCACCATATGTAGTTGAACCCAGAAATCATTTACAAAGAAAAAGTGACTTTAGTGATCTTCACTTTTTTTACTATCTTTTATTAACTATTTATTCTTGCTGCCTTAAACAAGAATTACATGTGATTAATTTATTATTACTGTTTTCATATATAATAAGAAAAACAAAAGTAAATAATATTACAAATTGTTTCGATGAGAAAGAAATAAAATTTAATTTTCGAAATTTATAATATCAAGAAATTAATAAAATTTATGTTGTCTTAATGTTAATAAAATCCAATATTCCAATAAATTTATTAATTTGTTTAAAATATAATAAAATATTCCATAGAAAATAGTTATTTTATATTTAATTCTTAGGAATCTTTATTTTATGATCAAATATTTAATGGATTTAGTAAGATAAAACCGAACTATTTGTGGCATAATTGTTTATATAGTTTAATGAATTGTTTGTAAAAGATCAATGTTTGGAATATCTTCATATTATCTTTTTCAATTCTGCCTATTAACATAATTGTATGCTTATTTCCACTAGGTAATGAAGTCGATAGCAAGCCAACGGGCAATCAAGAACATAGGACCAATGGTTCCATCAATGTACGTAGACAAACGACTCGAGGATGATAAAGATTATGGACTCAACCTCTTTAAGCCAAACATCGACGTTTGCATGAAATGGCTAGTCTCAAAGGAACCTAACTCTGTTGTTTATGTATCATTTGGAAGCTTGGCTTCCCCGAGAGAGGAGCAGATGAAGGAATTAGCATCTGGTCTAAAGATGAGTGGAAGCTACTTCTTGTGGGTAGTCAAAGAATCAGAAAAGAAAAATTTTCCCGAAAATTTCGCAGAAGAGACAGAGGAGAAGGGTCTGATAGTGAATTGGAGTCCTCAACTAGAAGTTCTTGCTCATAAGTCTGTAGGTTGTTTCATGACTCACTGCGGTTGGAACTCGACGCTTGAGGCATTGAGCTTAGGAGTGCCAATGGTTGCAATGCCATTATGGGCAGATCAGCCAACTAATGCAAAGTTTGTTGAAGATGTGTGGAATGTAGGGATTAGGGTGAAGGTGGATGAAAAAGGAATAGTGAAGAGGGAGGAGATAGAGTTATCTATAAGGGAAATAATGAAAGGAGAAAGGGGAAGAGAGATCAAAAGAAATTTAGAAAAGTGGAAGGAATTGGCTAGAGAGGCAGTAGATGAAGAAGGAAGCTCTGACAAAAACATTGAGGAGTTCGTTGCTGAACTTGCATGCATTTGATGAGACAACACCAAGCTATTAATCATAATGGATGATCTACAAAACATTGGTACAAGTCCAGGGACAGAAGGAGGAGGGACCAGGGAGAACCCTCCCCTCACACAGATAAAGAGTGAAAAATTATTAAACTTTATATAATAATTAGCTGTAATTTTTTTTTCTTAGTGGCCCCCAAAACAATTTATAATTCCTTATTCATGTTTAAAGAAAAAAGACACGTGATGTAAAAAATTTTCTCCACTCTAACCATTTGGTTAGAAGAAATTTTTTACTAACAATTTGTTAGTCTTGTTGATGCCCAAAATATAACTCACCGGAAGGAGAGTACCCTTTTTCTTCAAGTTAAGTGTTGCAGAGGGATGCTATATAATGAGGGGAGACTAAGTCCTTGCTCCTTGATCTCTCCTGAAAGCTAGTTGAGTAGTGAATGGAACAGAGAGTTCATCCGTTTTCACCTCTTCAAATGGCTGAAAAATTACACCCTTAAGAGGGAAAAAATTATTGGTTTCTACAGCGGCACAGATCACAATCCCATTACAACATTTTCTCGGTGAATATCACGGAGCATAGAGAGAATTAGAAAAAGAAGAAGACATCAGCCTAGAAGATGATAAATGAGAGGAACCAGTAAAGGTGCTCATGAGACTATCCTCTTGCTTTGTTGGCAGAGAAAAAAGTTAAAAGTTGGTTTCAGAAACATTGCTGGATGATTCTAATTTAGAGAAAATAAAAGAGAGTTATAGCACAAAGCATGGATTACAATAAGGGAGACTAAAATCTATAGACTGAAGATTGGTTGTTGAGGCTGAAGAGTGAGAGATTTATACTGACAGAGGAAAGACTATTACAGGAGTTCTAGAGTGGCTAACTTCATCTTGGACCATTGGATTGAATAGGTTAGATTGTGGCTTGAACAAAGTTCAAGCATCCCAGGTTCAAATCCTACACCCTCATTTACTACATAAAATAAAATTTGCCAAATCGAATTGACCTTTCCTATGTACATATTTCATGAAAAGCTATACTCTTGACAATTGCAGTGAAGGGTCATCAGAGAAATCTCCAGCAATTCAACATCCAATCATTGAATATGCCAAACAAGGGACCGAAAAAATTAAAGAAGCCCTCAGACCATACAACAACTACGCATGAAATATATGCTAGCTAATGCATTGTGAAAATCAAAATACTCTAATAACCAACATCACAAAACAACTAAAACAGAAATTGCAAGAACAAAACTAGTTCAAAATTGTGCCCATAATATAAATTAAAACAAAACAGTCATTCTAGAATAAATTCTACTATGGCTTAATGAAAGCACAAAAAAACATTCATCCATCAAAGGTAATTCAAGATGTAGGCATTGTATTTTGTCCTCTGATAATTAGCAATCATTTATTTTTCTTATTCTTCAATAGAGGCAATTGTTCGAGTATGATTGAGATGTGTTCTTTGTCAAGTTGAGATATTTTCCATGATTAAGAGATGATTTAATGGAGGAATAAAATTCACAAGAGGGGATGAAAGATAGAAAAGGAAAATTTCAATTTTCACTGTTTTCAAGGTTTGTCTTTCGAATTTCATAATTTTTTTATCCATAAATATCTAGAACATACCCATTCTCCATATCAATAGAACTTTTAATTAGCTTTCTAAGGAATAAATTATGAGAATTTTGTGATAAGGAAGTGTGAGAACTTATTTGTTTACAAAACCAACTCTAAAACTGAACAGTTTTAATGTCCATATCTCATTTAAAATCAGTGATGAATATGCGTGTCCCACCACTTCTTGAAATAAGATCTCTGACTTTTCAGAAAGTTCAAGAATAGACCCAAACTCGTACAGATGAGTGAGAACAGCTTGTTTGAAGTAGAGATTTAAAATCTGAAGAAAAAAATTCTTAATTCATTCGGTTTTATGATTTGAAAATTGCCTAAATAGAGACAATTCTTCTCCAAGTCGACCACAACTGATCCCAAACCCCGATAGGCTTCCTTATCTTATAAATACTCCTCTTTAAAGTCCTTTGGGGAATCCTTTGGACCTTTTTATAAAAATATAGCTGCGATCCTAATTTTAGAGCAAATTAAGAGAAGGGGATGCTAAAGAGTGAATTTTGTGTGAGAAACCTTCATTCATGAGCTAAAAAACTTAACCCTAACCTAAAGATCTGATCTACTACATAAACACAGCTATAATCCTCCATAAAATCTCAATTTTTTTTATCATAGCAAAGAAGAAACAAGGCTTGGAATTACATCAAAGATTGTTTGCACCTAGATCGTTGTTTTCTTGAAAGCAACAAGAAGACCACCCCCATTCCCTATTCCCCATTCAGAGAAGAATGAGGATTTCAAGACCTTGATTTTTCATGTTTGATCATTTAATTAGGATCTTAGATTTGTGTCTTGAACTTCGCACGAGTTAAACACGCTTCAAAGGTAGAAACTTGCTTTTTTCTCTCTTAAGGTTTTGTTCTTGATATAGTTTAAATATATGATTTGATCGTGTGTTTATTTGATATTTTACATATTTAAAAGTTGAAACATTATTTTCATGTGATTGTTTAAGTGTTCTTGCATGCTAAATAATTTTTAGCATTATATGATTGATTTTTGATGGAATAAAACAAAAAAAAAAATTCTTGAAGTTATTTAGTGGGGCGCCAATTCAGGAATAGAATTGACTTTGGTGCCATTCTAGACCTTTACCCACAAAGAGTGGAACTAGTCTAGAATGGCGACCCCACTTGACTCTTTTCTAGATTCATTTTTCTATTTCATTTTTGCTTCGGTTGCTTTCCTACGCATGCTTATTTGATTTTAACTAGTTTAAATCACTCATATAACATCGAGAAACCCTAGGTTAACATGAATTAAATTCTATCACATAAAATCAAAGTAGAAGAATTTAATTGAATTTGAATTTAAAGGAACATCCTTTGATAGAGTTTGATTGATTTGATGCATGATTATCTGATTTTGGATGTTTCTAGGTTAAAGTATGAAAATTTAGATTAGCTTAGTTTTTGTTTTAATACATGATCACATGTTTGGTTGCTTAGATTACGATTTTGGTTGTTGAACCCGAATTTTTCATGGTTAAATTGTTGTTTTCCATGCTCTATATGATTTCTAATTGTTTATCCTTGATCACATGTCTAATTTGTCATAAATTAGCTACTATTTTATGTTAATAGTTTAATTCTGATACATTTGTTCAAAACCCCTACTATTTTATATGATTTCTAATTTGTCTTATTTTATCTTGATCACATCGGTTTTTTCTTTCTCTTCTTCTATCTTGTCTTCTCTCACTACAACATAAATGATTAACGCCAGCGCTTTTTTGTGCATATTTCGGTGCTTTAAAGTGCCGGAATATGAATTTCCGGCGTTTTTCGTAAGCGCCGGATAAAGTGCCGGTATGAATGGTGTCGAAGCGCAAATACCGGCGCTTTCTGTAAGCGCCTCAATATGTATATTTTTGTGGCGCTTCAAAGCGCCGGTATTTTGCGGCGCTTCAAAGCGCCGGCATTTTGCGGCACTTAAAAGCGCCGGTAGATAAGCGCCGGTATAATTTTAATTTGTTTTTTTTCACATTATTTTAGTTTAGCGACGCTTAACTGTTTTTAATTTTATTTTTTTACTTTATTTTGGTTTAATATTGTACAATAAAATGAATCTTTCAATAAATAAAATGTTCCATAAAATCTAAAACTGTTCTTCAATATATAAAATGTACCATAAATTTTCAAAATGTTGTTCAATATATAAAATATATCATCCATAAAAATTCTTTTACTCAGTACAGAACTTATGTCATGTACAAAAAAAAAAACAATCATAGATCATCACACTTGGCATCAATTTTGAGGTCCTCTACTAACCAATTGTTTTAGTAAAGACTTCAGCTCATCCATTTGGGATTGCATACTGTTCATTTGATCATCATGCTTAGCTGTAATTTCTTGAATCTGATGCGACTGTTGTTCAATCTGATGCAACTGTTGTTCAATCTGATGCGCATACTGTTCAATCTGATGCACATGCTGTTGATTAGTTTCTTCCATTTGTGCTCTCAGACTATTTATCTCTTCAGTATAAGCCTCATGGTATCCCATTTCATTCCTCATTTGAGCTGAAAGTCCAAACACAGCAGAGGGTGTAACTCCAAAACCCTGACCTCGGACACGACCGGAACTCTCTTCACGCATAAGCTCGGTGAAGAATTCATTTTGTATTGCTAAATTATTGCTAGCATCAGAGGATCCTGAAGCTGCAACAAGTTCAGCAACATGAGCTTCCGCTGTCACCTACAATTAGGAAACAATAAAGATTAACTCCTCCGAATATTTAGTAGCTAATTACATCGAAATATACATTAAACAAAAGGTGCTTATCATATTTTATAGAAAAACGGGCAGAATTTCCCCTATTTTTCCATAAAACCTCATGCAAGAAGTTACAATTATACAATCTAAACAATGTAGCCAATTCACAACCAATTTTAACTGCTTTTATTCAATCAGTAGTCAACCAGAAATACAAAGGGATTGAAAAGGGAAAGTAGCCTTTCCATATTATGGCTGGTTGCATACAATTCATGTTAACCATTCAAGAAGAAAGTAGTCTTCATCTAGCTTTTCTGTTCATCATGAGGGAAGTTGAATGATTGTCACTAAAATTCTAATGGTAAATTATAGGATTTAAATAATCAAGTACATTAAAAAAGGAAGTTCTTAACCTTTTGAGAAAGCAAATTATATCTCTACACCTACACATGTAAGTTAGGAACATAAGTATGCAGTAATCACAAGCCTGATGAAACTTTGCAACAATGAAAGCTTCTTTTTTCATGAGGCACCAGAAAGAATTTTTTTCTCTCTTAAAAAAACACAAAAACTACTCCAGGAGGAGTTTCATCGAATAAGATCACTAATTCGTTCACCATGCCACCTAGTACCCACTCTTTATCAAATACACACTGATGGAAGAATAATACCAAATGTATATAACATCTCGCCGATTCTGGCTTAAGGGTATAGAGGAGATAGTCTCAACCTCATGAGATTAAAGCTTCCATGTCCTATGACGCTGTTATTAGGTCAAAAAGGTTAACCACTTTCTCATCCATATCAAATAGAACATTAAGAGACAATACTTTAAAATTCCAGGGTGAAGGAATCCATGGATCATGCCATATAGAAATATTTTCTCCATTCCCTACCATCCAACACAACCCTTTATTCAATAATTCCCGACTCTCCCAAATACTCCGCTAGGTGTAAGAGGGAGACGATCCCAAAGGAGCCTGTAGAAAATCACAATTCGAGAAATATTGAGCTAACCTTCACCCTTGTTTGGCTAGAAAAGCTAAATTAAAAGTATTTAAATCAAAAAATCCCATTCCCCTAGCTGATTTAGGCTTACACATTTTCTCCCAGCTAACCCAATGGATTTTCTGCTCCCTTGACTGCCGACCCCACCAGAACCTAATCATCATAGCACCCAACTTGTCACAAAAAGGATTGAGGTAGTTTAAAACAACTCAGAGTATACGTGGGCACTGCTTGAGCAAGAACTTTAATCAAAATTTCATTCCCCGCCCTAGATAACAATCTCTCCTTCCATCCCTGAATTTTCCCCACCCATGATCCTTGAGGGTTTTAAAAGCAAAGGTCTTTGACCTACCAACCACTGATGGCAAGCCTAGGTAATTTTGATGACACTCTACCCATTGGACTTGTAATGAATCAGTGAAACCCTCTGCAATCTCTTATAAACAATTAGAGCTTAAACATATTGCAGATTTATCATAATTAACAACTTAACTCGAACTAGCTTCATAAAGATATAGGACATCAGAGATCACCTCACGTTCAGCACTAAAAGCATTACAAAATAACAGACAATCATCTGCAAAGCAGAGGTGTGAAACAGCGAGACCATTACTACTAGCACAAACCCCATGGATAGAAACTTTTTCTTCCTTATTCCTGATTAAAGATAATAACACTTCAGCACACAAGATAAATAAATAAGGGGAAAAGAGATCTCCTTGTCGAAGCCCCCGTGAGGGAGTAATATTCCCCTTGGGATCTCCATTTACTAATACCGAATAAGAGACTGTCAATATACATTGCATAATTAAACTGATCAAATGAGAATGAAAGCCCATCCGACCCATAACACCCTCCAAAAAATTCAATATAAACCGGTCATAGGCCTTACTCATATATAATTTTAATACCATGAGGCCTTCTTTCCCTCCTCTGTTAGTCTTTAGTTTATCCATCAATTTATAGGCAACCAAAAAATTATCGGTAATCAATCAGCCTGAAACAAAAGCACTTTGATAGGGAACAATAATAGATGGTAAAACTAACTTTAACCTATTTGCCAGAACTTTAGCAATAATCTTATAAAGGACATTGCAAAGACTGATAAGCCTAAATTGAGAAATACACTCCGGATTCTTCACTTTGGGTATAAAGACAATAAAAGTAGAATTAACTACAGGATCCATCGAACCTCCATTAAAAAAAAGTAAAAAAATTTCAGTAATTTCATCCCCAACAATATCTCAGTACTTTTGATAAAATAAAGCACACATACCATCAGGCCAGGAGCTTTAGTAAAATGCATCTGAAATAGAGCTCATCGGACCTCTTACCGAGTAAACTCAGCGATTAAGGATGCATTCATATCCTTAATCTAACTCAATCAGTCCAATAAATGTTGTGAAACGGAAAATATTTACTTTTGATCCAACTACCCCAAATCTGATGGGTTTCTACAGCCACAGTTGTGTGAACTCAAATACTATTTGGCCCACAATGGGAAGGACTCACAGCTGATATGGCTTGCTATACAAATATTGCTGTTAAATTCATAGTCCAGTTAAAACTATTAATCTTAGAAGCTTTCTTTAAGTTTTATAGCCAAGTAATAAGTACTAGGTAGGATGCCTGTCTTCTTTAATTGGAATACACCCCACTAATGAAACTTCAATGTCTAAAAGCCAACAAGGAAAATCACCGCAACAATCATTGAACCGGACTCATTCCATCATATACGTAACTGAACTTACCATAAATTGTCGTAATGCATCATCAATAAAAGTCCCATCCTTGCGTTTATGAGTTTCAGCAAAAAACTCTACGTGCCCGGGCTCATTCCCATGTGTCATCTCCTACCATGTATGAAAAGAGTTCAAATTTTGACTCAATACACTACATCTCAAATGAAAGATTGGATGAATGAAACAAATTAACTCACATATTCATCCCGTCTTCTCGCAAAACTCTTTGAACCGGACGTGTGAGGACATTGTTGTCTTTCACGTGCCGTTGTTCCTATAGTAGAATATCTCTACACCAATAATAAACCAATTGAATAATCAGTCATTAATAGACAAATAGATACAATGCGAATCCAAATGAACATAATTATCTTAAAACAACCTCACTTTGGTTAGAGAACCAGTAGTTCACCAGATGCTTCCACTGGTCTTGATCTACACCTTTTGGAACATCATTGCTCATAACTTGTTGTTTTGTTTTGTTCCTCACGTAGTCCCTTTTTAGCACATATCGGTAGTCCCTCCATTTTTTCCCTATCATCCTCAACAAAATATTGTCTATTGCTTCAACCGTAGGGTAATGGAACTTCCTCAACCACAAAGAAAGGAAATCGATGTCAAATAAACATTATTGGTGTTAGGGATTATGCATGTACAACACCACGAAAAAAAAAAATTTGGAGGCAATCAATGGTTATTAAGTTGTTACTTACCCGAATCAATATAACAAGATCCTTCTTGTAGCTAGAAGGGACCTTCTTCCAATCCATGTAATTAAGCGAACAAAGGTTCCCTCTCTTTGCAACCTTGCCCAACCAGCTACTTAACATTTGGCCACCTTTCTTAATAGGTTGATGACGTGCATTGAAGTGGACCATAATTTTTTCCCCATGTTGAAGGGACCACACTTGTGAGGATCTTAGGACACATGTTTGCTTCCTCAACCTCCCTTCAGGATCTACAAATTTTATAATTAGTATAACAATGTGGTATCAAACTAGTTAGAGAGAGAATGTATTATAATACAAAAATTACCAATTATCTCGTATTGTTCATTATCATTGTGATCACTTCCCGTTGTTATTGGCTCGGTATCAGAATCATTTTGCGATTCATGATCATCATCAAGGTGATACTCATGCTCATGGTGAATATCTTCTTGATGGTGTGAAGACTCAGCAGCATACTGGTTTGTCATGTTATCTCTAATCGAGGTGGAGATATTTTTTGACCTATACATCTTGCAATCTGTATACATAAAAACATTAAAATGATTATATCTCACACTATCAAGGATGCATTAAAAGTTAACAAGAATTAGAAGAACCACACCTGAAAGATAGGAATGTTCAATGGGTCGCAGCAATCAATAACTTCAGAGAACCTGAGAACAAATAAACAAATAATTGCTTCAAATAGGATTTAAAGAATAAGCAATAATTAATGATACAACTAAAACAGAAATTTATGACATTCTAAAGTAGCATTCAACAAACAGTACACAAAAAAGTTCAGGACTCTTGTTATGTGTGATACAAACCACCAGTAACCCGATAGATTACAATAAACCCTAACAAAACTCGTTGACACACAAGTCCATCACATAAATACACATCCAAATATAATTACACGGAAATGCACATAAAACTAGTTGGTATCTTCGTCAATGTCCATCCTAGCCCAAGTTGAGATATAATCTAATTGATCGTCTACTACTACATTAGGAAACATGCACTGATTGTAAGTGTCATCATCATCTTCCTACGTTTTTCCCCCATTTTATATAGGTCCCTTGGCTTTGTGATCACAACATGATACCATTCCTTTCTTGTTGGGTCTTGCACATAAAACACTTGTTTCGCTTGAGATGAAAGTACGAACGAGTCATCCTTCAATAACTGACCAGTGTGTATTAACCTATTCAAGTTCACGAGAATGCACCCACTTGCATCTTTCTTTAAACCCCATGGTGAATTAATATCCACCCAATCACAACGGAACAAGACAATCTTAAACGTCCCATAGTAATCCAACTCAACGATATCGTTGAGCACACCATAATATATTTTATCATCCGTTTCAATCATAACTCCCGAATTTTGAGATCGTCTACACCTCTCACGTTCCTTTGTATGGAATTTAAATGCATTGATGTTAAATCCATTGAATCTCCTAACAACATTATTCAGACCTCGAGCAAAGGCAATTAGTTCATCTGAATAATTTTTATCCACCATCCATGGCACCTAAACATTTCCAAACAATTAATATGAGACAACAACATTCAATGTTTAATTGAAAACACTGACAACTTTTGAAGACTCTTGTGATTATGCCTAACCTGTCTCATAAGCCATGAGGGAAATTTCTCAACCAACCACTTTTGTTCGAGACTTTGTATTGGTCAATTAGAACGGTTGGTTAGCCTTTGAGCAGCCAAAAATTCACTGTAATATTTGATGTTTTTATGTCACTGTTAGCCATCACAGTGATAATAACATATAATAAAAACTCAATTTAAACACATGCTTACTAATTAAATTCCTTTATTGATACTAACCTACGAAGATCAGAAAGTTTATCATTATGGAGCAACACATAACGATGTGCTTGAGCCAATGACATGTCATCGAGCTCAACACTCACAATCTTTCCCATTATCCGTCCACCAGAGGAAAACATGTATTCATCCGAAAAATTTACTGTATCATTGTTCCTTTGGGGACGGTTGAATTTTGTCTCTACACCTTTGAAGTATTGGGAGCAATATGTTAGACACTCTTCCCCATTGTACCCTTCAGCAATTGACCCCTCGGGTCGACTTCTATTACGTACGTAAGATTTCAAGCGGACTAAATACCTTGCAAAGCCAAAAAAAATGAAAGATAAATTATGTAGCCAATATATATATAAAAAAAAAAAAAAAAAAAACCAAAGTGCACAAAATAGCTTTGAACATCTAACCTCTCAATAGGATACATCCACCTGTAGTGTACGGGACCCCCAAGTCTAGCCTCGGAGGCTAAGTGAATGATAAGATGAACCATAATGGTAAAGAAACCCGGGGGGAATATTTTCTCCAAATGGCAGAGTGTCAAAGCAACACGCGACTCCAATAAGTCAAGCTCATGGGGATCAAGGGCTTTAGAGCATAAAGTTTTGAAAAATGATGATAACTCATACACAACTACTACAACATGTTCAGGAAAAGATGCTCTTAAGGCACCTGTGCTGGTGCTGGTGCATCAACAGCACCTGTGCTGGTGCTGGTGCCCTGTGCTGGTGCTGGTGCAGCAACAGCACCTGTGCTGGTGCCTTGTGCTGGTGCTGGTGCCCTGTACTGGTGCTGGTGTGTGCTGGTGCTGGTGTTGTGCTGGTGCTGGTGCCCTGTGCTGGTGCTGGTGTATGCTGGTGCTGGTGCAGCAACAGTACCTGGCACTATAAAGACTGATACACAATCATGGAGAAAGTGATAAACACCCATAAATAAAGACACAATTATACCCCATATTCAACCATGAGTAAGCTGCTTGAACAGACTAACTTAAAAATAAACGTCCATGTCTCTTTGAAATGATAGTAATATCCAAGTATAGAGCGTAAGATGTGAGCAAGAGATGGAAAATGAGCATAGATTCTTAATTAATACTACTATATTTAGGTTTAAATGCTGCCAAAGTGTCCTTGTGCATGTATTTCTTTGTCTACACAATTTTTTATTTGCCTTGGTATATATGCTGAGATTTTAATTAGTAGTAAAAGAAGAGTAAGAGTGAGATATATTGTTGCCTAGGGAAAACAAAGCATCAAGTTAAATAATTATTTTGGGATCTAATTGGTCTGCCATAACAACTTAATTAGTCTTAATACGGGGGCCTCAACTCTAATATGCCATTCAAATTAAAAATGACTAGCAATAAGCCTATGATAAATTGAAATTTTCTTAATTTTAAATTCAAACTATACACAAAAGCAGAAAATGAAAATCGCATGGAAAACCGAGAAAAACTGTTGTATGATCTGAAAGCAGCAACACAAAAACAGAATCATTAATTGAAACAATTTCAGAATCACTAATTGAAACAATTTCAGATCTAATAAAATGCATCTCATAAATTATATCACTTCCTCCACAATTAACAGATAAAGAAAATCCTAGTTAAGCTACTCTCAAGATCGCAATAACCATATTTTAATAACGCTGGATTCGGTGAAAAATATATGGCACATTATATCATTGGAAACAAGGTAAAAAGAGCTACTACTCTCAAAATGGTAATGAGAATGGAAAAAATAAGATCAATTACACAAGACAAAAATAAAGAGTTTTTTTTCAAAAAAATTGTATGCTTTGACAGGAATCTTCCTCCACTCCTTGTCTTCCTTGGCTCCAGATCCATATTTTTCACTAAGTAATCTAAGCCGCACATAGTCACATGTGCAGGTGGTGGTGCTGGTGCAACAACAGCACCTTTCCAGATGTTGTCCCAAGAAAACCCCACTAGTAATTATGTGAAAATTCATGAGTATTTTTTGTACCAACTTTTTTTATTTAATTATTGTTAATGTAGGTGTTATTTTTTTGTGTGGTTTGGTTCAATAAATTAGCCATTTTCCATATTTAAAGGAGAAAATCATTCACCCCCATTCAGTCTTGAATTGTTCCATAATTTTCTCTTTGCCTGTTTTCCTTTTGAAGCCATCTTCAATCCTATATAAACCCCCCTCTATAATCTCATATCATTCAAAAGTAATCTCATACCTAGATTACCTACCTAAAAGGAACTTTTAGGTAGGTATACGTTCTGTACCTAGATTACCTAAATTTTTTTTTATGCAAATTGATTGAAAAGGGCAGAATTTCAACATCAAATGACGAAAAACAAAAAACTTAAAAGCTTAACAAAAGAGTGTTTCGGTACCTGGCAGGGAGTATTGGAGCTGCTGGTGCCTGGTGGGATAGCTTCGCCGGAAAATTGAACCCAGTCGTGGAAAGATGCAGAGACGTCACCGTTGCTTCTGGAAGGAAGAGAGAAAAAGATAACTTTTGGTGAGGGGGTCTGAGGGAGAAAAAACATAAACGAGAAGAGGAAAGAAACCAACTTATGCCTTAGCCCAAGAGACGTGATAGCAAGACACAGGCGCGGTGGAGCTAAGGGCGGAGCAGATAAAAAATTCTGGGGGAAATGACGCTGTGGAGTCGCGCGAGCAGCAGAGAAATTTTGGAAAGTTTCAGGGGAAATGGCGGCACGTTATTTATATTGGAAATTTTTAGCATATAGCGGCGCTTATAAGCGCCGCTATATGCTATTCTTCATATTTCGGCGCTTCTAAGCGCCGGTATATGCAAATGAGCATATTCCGGCGCTTTAAAGCGCCGATATATGGAATGGCATATACTGGCACTTTAAAGCACCGGTATATGATCGATACCCATTTCATATACTAGTGCTTTGAAGCACCGGAAAAAACTAGCACATACCGGCGCTTGAAAGCGCCACTATATCAAATCATATTCACAGATAACGGCGCTTCGAAGCGCCGTTATATTTTCTGTGTATATTGCGGTGCTTCTCGGGAGCGCCACAAAATAAGTGCTGACGGCAATTATATTGCGGTGTTTTTAGGAAACGCCAGTAATTAAGCATCAGCAAATATCATTTATGTTGTAGTGTCTTTATGGTTTGCCCAGTTTGACTTCTCTAATTTGTTCCTTCCAAGCTATAATGACAGTTGAGCTATCCCCACCACTAATGATTTGTGGAAGGCCAACACCGATTGACAACCCGCGGTAGGTTAGTAATTGATGCTTGTGAATTTATTGCAGATTGCAACTTTTTTGCTCATCATTTTAAGGATTGTGCTTTTTATAGTTAAATTAGGGTTTTTCACTTTAAACTATTGTTTACTAATGTGGATTTGCATCAAAAGCTTGAGGTCAATGAAGTTTCCAAAATTCAAGGTTTTGAGTAAGATTCAGTACAAACCTGAGATTTTACACATAAAAAAAAAAGAATAAAGTAATTTGCTAAAAATCTATGTTTTTCAGTTTATGGATTAAAATTTAGAGAGTAGTGAACATTTTTTTTACATTGATGCATGGTTGTTATTGATTCATTTGATGATAGTTTAATTCTCAATTAGTTTTTTTATTGATGTTTTTTTTCATATTTGTTTGCTTTGATTATCCAATGCTACATCATGCTTATCTGGATTTTTTAGCATCATTCAGTGTTCAATTAAATAAATTTATTTTTTGCTTGAAAATTTGGTTATAATCATGTGGCTCTTTGCAAAATAAAACCTATAAATACTATCCTATGTGCATTAAATATATGATTAGTTAGTAAATCTACTAGTATATCTCAAGAAATTAAATAGTTAACCAATTTGATTGATTCTTCGCCACTTTATGTCTAGTCCCTGGATACTTTTCTTTTTTCATCTTATGTTGGATGTTAGATGGGTAAATGAATTGTCAATGTTCTAATGCAATTAAGTTAGTTTACATGTAATTTAGGAAAGTTAATCTTGAAAATTCCTATTGATGGGTTTGTTTTGGTACCAGAATTTTGAATTTTTGGATTTTCATGATAATTCAACCAACAGTCTAATCAATTTACCATTGTTTCAAAGTCATGCCATGTGTTCCCTTTGTTTTTATCCAAAACCAACATTTTGGCCTCAAAAATCAATGGCACAGGTGCAACAATTGAGTCCACTTATGTGTTGATCTTCTTTGTATTCGCGCCCAAGAAAGAGAATGCCAAAATTTTGGATTTTTTATGTTTGTTATGACCGTGTCCCTCTTGTGGTCTTGGAATCAATATTAGCTCTCCATAGCAACACCAGGAAGCTCTTTTATAGCTTTGCTGTCATCATTTTTCTCTAATATCATGTATGCCTCTCCCCCATCAGCCATGCTAATTAATATTAAAAAAATATGTTGTCGTAATTTTTATAGATGATTTCTTAAGCTTGATAATTAATATCTTGATATTTGCCATGGCATAACCTAATTGATAGCCACAATTTCCTTATTGATAAGAGAAGAAAAATTAGTATCTTGATAAATTTGTGGTTACAAGTATTTTTCGTTGAACCTCTAAAAGTGACTTAACAACCACATGTCTTAACATTGATATAGTAAAGTGGCTTGTAATGCATGTAGCGTCACTTCATTTAGGATTTGTTGAGGCCTTGTTTAGCTTAATTTGGCAAACAAATTCCTTGGTGTCATAATCTGATGGAAACATGGTATATGAGGTTAATAGGTCCCCAATGGTTTTTCCTTTTATATCCTTCTACAATCCATCAAGTATTTCTCATAACTGAGAAATATAGGAAAAAACAGAAAAATAAAGTCATAGCTCTTCATTTATTTTTTTAGGTTGCATATGTGATTTTAAAAGTTTTAAGATTCAGATGAATGAATACCTGCACTCTGCATTAGCTCTTGTATGTAGTTCAAGATTAGAACTTTGCTGAGAACAATAATCACCCAACATCCCATAATAATACTACCACATTACATAGTAAGTAGATATCATAGTAACCTGACACATGTTTTAGTAACAAAATCACATCTTTTTGTAATAAAACAACATCCCCTAGTAACATCAGTGTTTTAAAAGGCATAGTCAGGGCTTGCTCAAGGTTCAGGCAGCACTAAAACGCCTCAAAGATTTAAAAAAATGTAACTTCCCAAAGGTGTACATTTTTTACGCCCAGATGTATGAGGCATATGCTCAGTTGGTTTTTTAAAAAAGTTGTAAAGTATCAAAATGATGTCGTTTTGATAATTTATTATGAAAAAAGAAGAAAAAACAAAAAAAAAAGGCTTTATTTCAATCTAAAGTATTAAAATTTTCGAAAAATAATTGATTTAACTTTATTTGTATACTAATTTTTATTTTTTAATTAATTAAATTTTTTTTTGAAACATCTCAATGTCTCAAAAGACATACACCCCAACTTCTCATAGCTTACGTCTCGCCTTACTAAGACAAAATACTTTATCCAACACCTTCACCTTTGAAAAAACTGTATAATACTATCACATTACATAGTAAGTACATATTATAGTAACTTGATTTAGCAACTATATCACATCTTATGATAAAAAGACTACATCCCATAGTAAAACTATCAAATTACGTAGTAAGTATATTATAGTAAAAGCATATGCTATAGTAACTAGATCACAATTTATAGTAATCAGAAAACATTATAGATTAATAGTATCACATTACAGTAAGTACATTTTATAGTAACATGAGCACGTTCTTTTGTAATTTAGTAATAGTAAACAACTAATTTCATTTCAAATATTTGAATGGGACACATGTAGAACCTGTTGATGAGATTTTTTCTCGAGATGCTTGAATTTGGTGAATTTGAAGACTTTGACTTTATTTTAGAGTGACATGAATTACAAACTCAAATCTATGTTCTAAATGAGCCAAAATGATTCAACTAAACCCAAAATACCTAAAGAACTATTTTTGTTGTTGGCCTCCAAAATGCCACTTAAACCTATTTTGGGCCAAAGCCCAAAGCAAAGGTCCTTCTTGGAAAGTAAGTACTGATCGGTTGGTCAAAGTTACAGATCGATATGCTTTTACCATCGAACAGTACTTACGTTTCAGCTTGGTATTCATCAAAACTTAGCTTCATCCTCGCAATTTGGTCTTTAATGGGGTCAAATCTGTTACGAATCCGACCCCCTTGACCTCAGCCAGCACACCATTAACCCCTTATCAATTATTTTTCCCTCCATTACACCATTGTCTCACATATTCACCTATAAATACAACCCTCACACTTCAAAAACAACACAACTCTAAAGCAAAACGTTGCACATGATAGTAGTATACTCTGCAAACCAATAGCATTTGATGTTATTGGAATGTTACTTGTAATTAATATTATTTATTTATTGACAACAAATATTAATAATAGTAATTATCTTATTTAAAATGGTCATTACAAATCATTGTGTGTGTACATTACACGATAAAGCTCATAGAAGAACAGCAATAAAAAATAAGCATCATGATGAGATCATGCTAATGAGATGTATTATGTTAAGCTTTATTCTTAAATGCTCCTAATCATAGGTTCATCAAGAAGGGCATTAAAGAATGCAGATAAATTAGTACATATTATGTTTCATCAAAGAGTTACAGGTGATTGATTTTATGGTCACTAGTGTATAAGACACTAAAATAAGTTATGTAGGTGCTTTCTAGAGAACATGTACACAGAACTAACTCGACTAAGTAATTCCAAATGGACATTTTACTAGCTGTCAATAGGAGTTCTTACGTTTACGTTGCACTTGTACAAGTGATCCTTAGACTTGAGGCACCATAGATGCCTTGTGTATAGGTCATGATGCTTTGATGCTACTTAAATGTGATCTTAATCATGGGTTATATAAGATTGGTAATTGGGTATGACCACTTATGCATGGAGGTATGTGAGCTTACAATAGAGGATCTATCATTCTCAGTAAAAGAAAAGAATGTCCTATATGATCTGATTAAGTCATAACTTATAAATTACTTTGCTAAGGTGGGATTGAAATTAGAAAGGATATTCTAATTTCACCATTTAAGTTATGGACTTGAGATCGAGACACATATACTAAATAATTAATGCTTGACTATAAATCTATATCTTAGGTTTAATCGGTGACATTATATAGTGGAATGATTGAATTATACGGTAATTGACAACGAAAATATTCACATTAATTCATATTGCTTGGGCAGTCATGACATACTATTAGGTGTCAATCATGACTTGTAACCCTTAAGAATTAATTGTAATTAGTTCTTAATCATAGGGAGAATTAAAAGGAGTTTTAATTCATATTAAAATTAAAAGGAGTTCTAATTCGGATTAAAATTAAAAGGAGTTCTAATTCGGATTAAAATTAAAAGGAGTTTTAATTCGAATTAAAATTAAAATGATTTTTAATTCGAATTAAAATTAAAAATGAGCTTTAATTCGAATTAAAATTAAAATGAGTTTTAATTCGAATTAAATATGATCCAATCGTTACGTAAAAGTTATGACTTACTGCCAGTGCGATATTGAACCTAAGTGTCACTCAAAAGGGAAATTGTAAGAATAGAGAAATTAAAAGGTCAATAAAAATATTTTAGGAATTAAATTAAACCAGATGTTTAATTGCGATTCTAAAATCTTGGAGCCTTTAAAAGTAAAGGTTCTATATAAATAGGGTTTCTATTTGATAGAAACCCTAATAATCATAATTTGAGTTCTAAGATCTGATCTTAAGCTCTCTCTCTCCAAGCCATAGCCAAAAATCCTAAGAAGTTAACTCGTTATAATTTTCAATCGCCTTAATTGAATATCTCTAGTTAGACTAGGGTTCATGAAACCCTAGGCCAAGAGAATTCAAGAAATAGTTCTTGAATTGATTATTATCATGTGATGATAATAAAATTGTTGTAGGTTGTTTTTTTAAACATATTAAATCAATGGAGATTGATTAAAAGTAATTTAGATGATGAAATTATGTTTTTATATCAAAAGAAATTGGTTTTATAGGCGAAAAAACGTGAAAAAAAAGCATGAAAAAATCTACAACTCGTAAGTCCAATCAACTAGCACGGGCTCCAGTCAACTGATCAAAATTCAGGCAAAAAAATTTCCAATCGACTAGAATGAGGGTCCAATCGTCTAAATCATTCTGACCTGATGAAAAAATCGAACAAATTTTCTGAACCAACTTCAAACTACCATAATTCACTCATTTTAAATCGGATTGTAGCGTTTTTGAAAGCCTTGGAGAGATGCAGAAGTATAGTTTCATATTCCACTGACTATATTTTCAGTTATGATTAAAAAAAACCAAACAGTGTTCAAATAAATAAAAAAACAGTTCTATCGCAATTGCAAGTTTTTGCTCGTTCTTAAGATTTCGAATTCGTTTTGACTTGAAATTTGAAATAAAACTTTTATTCAACTAAATAAATGATTTTTTTTTTGTCAAAAATTATATTTTGGTTAATTAAGAATTATTTTTAATTTTGGAATAATTTTTTTAAAAAATTGGAGTCTAGTTAGGAATTGAAACTCTAAAATTCTTTTTACATTGGAATTACGAATTCTAATAAACAATGAATCTTAATCTTATTTGGAATAAGATTAAGAAAAAATTTTAACAACCTAATGGGATTAAGATTATAATCTAAGAAAAGTAGTCATAACTAGAATAGAATTGATCTTGTTTGTTTATTTATGCAATTTGACTATATGAGTGGATGACTTTTACCTGTTTTATAAAAAGCTTAGATGGAGTTGTTTGATAAAATGTTTAGATGAAGTTTTAGTTTGTGAATACAAGAAAAAACTGCTTATGCAATGTAAGGTATATAAACTGATTGTTAGCCTTTTACCATCAACAAATGCAAGCATTTCCATTAAATAAATTAATTGTATTTTTTATTAAGTTGTCAGTGAGAAATATTTTATTTAAAAATTACTTATGCAATGTAAGGTAAATAATTTGATTGTTACTACTTTGAATTATCATTTAAACTTTTTTCGGTTTAATGTTCAAGTATAAGCTGTCAGGTAGATTACTGCATGGGGTTCTAATTGCTACTTATCCAAACAAAAAGGGTCCTCAATAGCTAACTTATGCTTTCTGCCCGGATTTTTTCCCTTAAGGTCACTATCAATTTATTTGGATTTCTTTGAGCTTTTCTGCTGCCATGAAAGTTACTAAGAATTTATATGTGAGAACATAATTTTTTGTGTTAGTTTTTCGTATCCCATTTGAAAACTAATTCTGTAGGTGGTCCTCTGGACCCAGGTGACATTGAGGTTTGGTTTCGACCTGAAATTGGTTTCTAAGTTGGAATTCTTCCTGCAAATTCATTTCTGAAGGTACTTTCTGATTTGAATTGTGCAGACATTTATACTTTATATATTACCTGCACATGGAATTGAATGTTGTTTCGTCTTCCCTATTTTCTGGACGTTTACTGTTGCCCATGAAAGAAACATATGAGAAGTATGGAACAAATAGCAAGTAAAAGAGACTTCAAAAGTTCAAATTTTTATTATACATGTATTTTTCAACATCTCATATGCCATGCATCGTTCAAGAGCATTTCCTTGATCTTTATCATACAGTTTCTATTAGACGTATTTTTTTATTTTTATCATTTTTACCTTTGAATAATAATAATAAAAATAATTGTTATAATTATTATAATATTTTTTAAAATATTTTTTATTATTATAATAATATTTTTAATAAAAATAATTATTGAAAATAATAATAATGATAATAGTAATATTATAATTATAATTATATTATAGTAATAATTATCATAATGATTACAATAATTATTATTATAATTATATTAATAATAATGTTATAGTAATAATAATAATAATTACTATCATAATAATAAAAATATTTATAGTATTTTTATAGTTATAATAATATTAAAATAATAATTATTAATATCTTATTAATAATAATAATATAATTATTGTGGTAATAATAATAATTAAAATAATTCTATTAATAATATCAATTATTATGATATTAATAATTATTTTTTGATAAATATGATAGTTATTATTATTATTAAATTATAATTATAATTATAAAAAATATTATTATGGTAATTAGAATAACAATTATTATAACTATGATGATAAAAATAATAATTTAATAATAAATATTATTTATTACTTTATTAATAAGAATTATAATAAAAAAATAATATTATAATAATTATTTTGTATTATGATAATAAATGTAATAAATTTTTAATGATAATAATAATTATAATAATGATTATGATAGTAACTATTATAATTATAATAATATAATGGTTAAATTCCATGAAAAATCTTATGGTTTGCTTCAGTTTCATAACAAATCTTGTAGTTTTTTTTTATTCATACTAACGTTGTTAACTTTAAGTTTATTATAAAATTAGATAAAATCACAGGGTTTTTATATGTAATTTAACCTATTTTTTAAAACACTAATCTCTCTCCATCTCTCCCCTCCCACGAGAGCGCTCTCTCTCTCTCTCTGCAAATTTTTCTTCTCTCTCTTCACGCCATTACCTGCTGGGAATTACGAGAAGCAAAATTTTGCTTCTTTGCTTCTTGCCTTGATTAAACCTACCCAAATTCAAAGAAAAATTCTCTCAATTATCTCTCTTGCTGCTAGTTTCTCTCTAATTTGGGGATTTTTGAAATCAAGGTTTTCTCTTCAAATTTCCATAAATTTCGATGAATCACCACCCAACTCCAGCGACCCAAAACCGTGGCTTGTGGAGGTAAATTCTTCCTCGTTTCCTTTTCTTTTTCTTTTTCTTTCCTTTCCCTTTTCTTTCTTCCTTTCTTTTTTCCCCTTTTTCCTTTCCCTGTTTCCTAAAAACAATTCCGTCTCTGAATCTCTCTCCTTGTGACATCCTCTCTAGTGAAAGCAGGTTTTGGCCGCCATTACAACCACCCACGACCAACACCAACTTCAATTTTCCATTGGGTAAGTTCAATTAAAAACCCATGCCCGAAATTTCTGTTGAGGAACTTAAATTTTTAAGATCTTTAGATTGATTATTTATGCAATTCTAGTGTATTTGAAGGTATTAGAAGTGTGTAATTTGATTTTACATATTTAGCTGAAAATTAAATCTGCTTTATGGACATCTGATATTTGCTTCTGTCCTAATTTACTGTTTTAAAATGTCTTGTTTCCATGATAATTGTGGAATTATTTTCTCTTGATTTCGAAGTGTTTTATCATTTCAAATCCTGGCAGAGAAAGCTTTTTTCAAATAAATAAAGCTTTATTTGAGGGTGAGAGGGAGAGACAGCGAGCTTCGCGGGAGGGGAGAGATGGATAGAGATACAAGTGATTTAAAGAAAATGTTAAATTACATATAAAATCTTATGATTTTGTTTAATTTCGTAATAAATCCAAAATTACTACCATTAACCCTAATACTAATGGTGTCAATCACAAGATTTAGTATGAACCAAAACAAACCCCATGGTTTGTTATGTAACTGAAGCAAACCATAAGGTTTTCCATAGAATTTAGCCTAATATAATTGTATTTATAATATTATTAAAATAATAATGACAATAATATTATTTTTATAATAATAATTATAATACGTATAATAATAATTATTATTAATTATAATAATATGTATTATAATAATGATGATAAAAATAATAATTTATTAATAAATTATTATTATAATAATAAAATATAATTACTATTATTATAATAAGAATAATTAAATTTTAGAGTTTATAAAAAATTAGAGATTGTGAAGGATAATAAATAGTGTTAAGGTATTTTGGTAAATTAGATTTATTATCCCACTAGTCTCAATCCAGCAATCTCATGAACCAAATATATTATTAAGGTATTGCAATTGTAATCCCTTTTATCTTATCTCATGTTAATCTTTATCCTATCCTATGTTAATCTTAATCCTATCCCAATATAATCATATTGTGAACCAAACCGACCCTTAACTTACTATTTATCACTATCCAATCTTCAAAGGTTATCAAAACAAGATTCATACCTTCATCCAAACAACATAAACAAACAAAACTCAAAACGAATCCAACAGAACATAGCCTTAAATGCTAGAAGACATAAAAATGCCAAATTGTTAACTAAGAAAACAATTGAAATGAGTAGTATCACATATTTCCATTGCGAAGACTAGAAATAAGACCATACAAAATATCATTTGGTGATCTTGCACCATCAAATACCCCTGTGCGCCCACCTCCAAATAAATCCCTCAGGCAAAATAGGCAAGAGAGAAAGAGGAGAGAGGATTCTGCAATTCAAGATCACATCTTATATAGGTTGCATGTGCTTGCACAAGCAGAAGCTGATATGTATTATATTGAACTCTGCTAGTTTGTATCATTCCCCTTCTGTTGACTGTTGATTCGGAAACTAAATGCAACATTTACTATTATCACCATCATTCTATGTTTAATAATCTTACTAATAAGTTCATGTTCTTTTATGAATATTTATTCCACTGGAAAAAGGCATTAAAGATTCAAATCTCCTATCCTTTATCACGCACATGCAGCACACAAACTTTAGCACCATATTGCCATCGCATAGTTAACCACTTGAATTGTTCCCATTTTGATTATCTAGAATAGAAGTTTGATTTAGCACACAATTCTAGGTCGGAAATTGGGGTAAAGTAAGAGTTTGAACATAGAAAGGGCATATATTATAAGACCAGGTTCTGAATCCCATCAAGAATGACTCATGAAGCCGAACGGAGGATATTTGCAATCTAAACCCATCCAACACCAACCTCTCACACATTAGAAAACAACGATTAGGATAATGAAAATTTGAATGGATAAGTCAAACACTACTTTTTGCTTGGCATATCGGGTTTTTAGGTTGTGATAACGAGAAATTCTTGCATAGGCCATCCTAAGTAGGCCCGGCCAATCATAACACACCACATCACCTCCTACCCCACAGAATTATTGGCATGGCTGCTATGATTGGTTGGTCCTATGCAAGAATTTATGTTATTACACAATTTGCAGGTAATGTACAACAAGAGACTAGAGAACCTCTAAATAAATGAGTTAAAATTGTAAATTTGTAAAGTGGGCTCCTCATTAATGCATCTTCTAAGGGTATACTTTAGGAAACTACAAAAAAAAAAAACATCCACAAGATTTCCTATGTTTCAAGATAAATATTGCAAAGACAATATTCAATATACACAGAAACCTAGAAATGGATAAGTCACAAACACACGCCAATATCCCAGTGAAGGAAAATTCACATCCTCTGTATCTTAATAACAAAAAGGAAAACTCATACTCTAAAAAAAAAATCAAAATATTTAAGCTAATTAGGACTAACAAGCACATAAGCATTCGAGGAATTTGCCAAACAGACCAAAAGAAGCTGCAAAACTACACCGCTTTATTCACTAAATACAATTTCCCATTTCGTAGTGCACAATGTGTAACGATAACAAATGATTAAAGAACAATTACCAAAGGAAACAAAAAGAATAGTAAGACCAGAACGTGGAGTATTAAGAAAATAATCACCAGCGTTATCAAATCCTGGGCGACAAATTACCCAAATCGCGTCAAGGGAAAATGGTTGTCGACGAAGAAAACTTATTATCCACTCCCTTAATGCCAATGGCTAATCCCCAAGTAGCTACCCACAATGTATAACACGCGCCAACACCGTTCTCAATTCTGATCAATGTTAGTGCAGTCCCTCGCAAAATGCCCTTCCTCTCCACAATTATAACACGCGCCGCCACCACCACCATATCTCCTCCTTCCAGTACCACCACTACCACTGCTTTGATAACAATCCCTGGCCAAATGTCCAATCCTTCCACAATTGTAACACACCCCACCTCCGCCTCCGTCTCCGCCGCCGCCGCCGCGGCCGTAACCACCACGGCCACCTCTCCAACCGAAGGCACCGCCTCTGCTTTCATCCGCGTAAGGCCGTCTTGCTCTCCCGCCGCCTCTGCCACCACGGTGGGATCTGCGGAGAGCGGAGACGTCGACGGCCTTGGCGCGGCCGTCATCGGCGAAATCGACAGAGAACTCGACGGTCTGGCCCTCGGAGAGAGTGCGGAAGCCGTCAGATCGGATGGCCGTCTGGTGGACGAAGATGTCTTCTCCGCCGTCGTCGGGGGCTATGAAGCCGAAACCTTTCTGCGCACTGAACCATTTCACTGTTCCAGTAGATCTCTTGCTGGTTGTGTCATCCATTCTTCAAGAGATGTATTCTTTTAGTAATTTTCTATTTCTCCTTCTTCTTCTAGAAGCATCTGGAACTTTCTGAGGACTGTCAATGGCTAGCTGAGCAAAGCTGGGAGTGTTTTTGTTTTCTGTGTCAGTCTGCCAGATGCTCAGAGAACTTTATTGGGAATGAGTCTTTTAGTTGAGATGGTTTGGGTTGGGACCAGTTGAGGAGATCCGACGATCAAGAGGTGACTTCTTGGAGGTTTGTATCGTATCCTACGGTGCATGTATTTTCATGGTTTATCGGTTTGGTGTTTGACTGCATTAACCGATTCCACGTCAACAGTTTGATTTTACACTCAATTTAGTCGAGTGGTTTTTGCCGCCTTATTTTTTTTCTTCTTTTTTTTTAACCCTAATAAGTTCTCTTGGATTCGAAAAATCGACCCACTTGATCTAATTGGATCCTTTTTTTTGTTGTTGTTACGGATGGATAATGAATACCAATACGAAAATTATCAATCACACCGAAAGTGGAAGGACAAGGTGATCTGTCCAATTTACATGCACATTCACCCGCGTTCATTCATCGACCTTTATGTTTTATCAATTATATTTTTAATTAACTTATTTATTTACAACTTTACAACTTATCTATAAAAAGTTTTTTTAAAAATTTTTAAAATATTTTAGATATTTATATTTTGGGTTGTAATATGAATATTTATTTATGGTGATTAAATTTTTTTTATGTAGAATGCTTTGAATTAGACTTGATGATGATGGTTTTAATTAGGACGAATAGTTTGTTGTTTGTTGGTTTTATTTAAAATATTTGATGATATAACTTAAAAAAAGTTTGTGTAGTTAAAAGACAACACAGACAAAATTTTTTTATAAGTATGCATCATAATTGTAAGTTTTATTTCGTTTTGATCGAAATGGATAGAACGTTTTAGTTTTAGCACTAAATTGAAACAAAACACCAATATACTTCGCTTCGCCTTTTGTTTCGATTCGTTTTGATCTGTTTTGGTCCGTTTTGGTTTGTTTTGGTCCGTTTCGGTCGAAATATATACAATGCAATTTTTTATATTTTTGAACAATTTTAAATGGGTAATTTGAGAATTTTCACTCTTTCCTTTCAATTGGGTAATGTGGACGATGCATTATCTTTATTGTTTGATATTTGAATAGTAATTTTTTTTATTATTACATGTTTTTATAATTATATATATATAAAGTATGCAATTTGATTGTAGGATAAAGTCCGAATTTGGATTTATATAAAATGATTTATAATTGATTTTAAAGCAAAAAATTATGTAGGATTAATCTTTATATTTCAATGATAATTGTCTTCTTATGATTTATATTTATAATTATATTTTTTTGAAATATATATAATTTGATATGTACGTATTTGAAAATGCTATCAAATCTGAAATGACACACCAAAATGAATCGAAACCAAAACATTTCATTTAAATAACTAAATCAAAATGGTGTCAATCGCGAAATTTACAATTTTGATACGCATATGTTAATTTATGATTAAAAACAAATTTTAAAGAGTTTTTTTATAAATAATTTATGCAAACAGAAAAAAGTAAAAACAATTGACAATATCACTTGATATGATTGACAATTTCATAAATAATCGTTACTCAATCCGATTGATATAAGAAAGCAAATGACCATTTTGATCAATAAAATACGGATTCGTTTGACATACTATTGTAATCCATGCTTTCAAAATCGATCCGTCACCGTTCGTCAGCAATTTCAATCAGACCAAAGTCGTTCAATGGGTTAATTCAATTGGTTTAACACTTCAACTTATCTTTTTTTTTATAAAAAAAAAACAATAAAAAAAAGTTAGTAATACTAATAAAAATCATGATTATTTACCTTTATCTTCTTTTTTTCATCTCCATTGGTTGCTAGCCACTAATAAAAAAAATAAAATATATTTAGTGACGAATAGTTTGATTTAAGCTATATTAATTTTAAAATATATAAATATTTTTTTTAAATATATATTTTTTGATTCAAAATATATAAATATTTTTCTAGAATATGTATTAAAATATAAATACTTTTTAAAATATACATTTTTCGATATATGAATACAGAGTTTTTTGAAATATATTTATATATTTTAAAATTACAAAATTTTATATATAAATTAAATTAAATTACAAATAGCTAAATATAATTTTTCCAAATAAAAACGTTATCCTAATCACCACCACTTTTATTCAGTTAAAAAAAAAAGAAAAGAAAAGAAAAAGTCACCACCTCTTATGTAGGTGTGGACCGGAGAGAAGATGCTGCGGATAATTTAATTGTACACGCATTGCTAGCTAGGGCCAACTTCCAATCACATCCGTCTAGTGTAATTTGAATAATTGAGGGGCTCGAATGTGACTAAAGGCTTTTAATTCGTTCCGTTTAGAGAAGATGAGAGGCGAGAGTGACGTGTACGGTGATTGGTGGGCAAGGTCATGCATGAAAAGAAAATATGCCTCCTATTCTCAACCTCAGGTTGCATGTTCTTGTGGTCTACTCTTTATGATTGTCAATGTCAAAGCAAGTAATAACGCTACTTTGATGGCCTGTGTTTGGAGTTGCAACGAAGAAAATAACCTTCATTTTAGATGATAAATAGCTTAGGTTGAAATAAAATTGAATTTTTATCGAACTATTTGAATTTAAATTCAATTAAAATTTGGTTTAATTGAATTTGAATTTGAATAGTTTGAAAATTAAGTTCGAATAATTTATCGAGTTAAACTCTAATACTTTAAAGTTCGGTTCGAATGATTCTAAAATAATTTGAAAATATATTATCGAGTTCGAATTAATATTTATTTAATATTTTTTTTTATTAAAATTATAGTTCGAGCTCGAATGGACAATGCAAAGCTCAAGTTTAGACTCGGACTCGAATAGACTCAATTTTTATCAAACTTTGACTTTCATAAAATTTATCGAACTCAAATTTGTTCATTTGAGTTCGACTCTGTCGAGCTCAAATACCTTAATATTCAAGTTCGATTCAACTCGAATCCACCCTTATAACCAACGAACAAAATAAAATAAAAAATAAAAAAGCATTGTTATTGGTGGTATTCAATTAATTTATCATGTGTTATAGTCTCGTTTGCCAAAACTATCTTCTTTGTTTTTTTATATTGGTGGACAGACAAATCGAGCGCAACTCTCTTATGCGAAAAATTCAAAAATAATCACTAAACCAATTTTAAAAGTTGGGTCCATACCAAAATCATCTTTATTCATTAAGGGTTTTGGAAAAGTACATATAAAAAACATTGAAGGTTTTGGGTAAAAAGAGACTGCCAAATGTTCTGGTGGTGAGTTTTGTGAAATTGCTTTGCTAAATTAAAATATCGGTTATCTTCTTTCTTTTTCCTTTTTTTAAGCTTATTGTGGTGATTTTTATGGGTATTCTTTTTATGGAGCTTTATATAACTATGTGTTTTGATGTGGGTAATCGATGGTGTAATTATGTTTTTCTTCCATTTATATTAATGGTTATATTGAAATTTAGTGATATTTATTAACATAATGTGAAAAATACAAGAACAGTAAAGCTTTGATTGCTATATTTTTATTTGTAATTCAAATGCATGTTCTCTTTCATGGCCTCGTGGCCGGCAATGTTGTAATTTGACTCCAATCATTTTAAGCTTATCTTGGATTTTTGGGTATTTTTTTATGGAGCTTTATTTAACTATGTGCTTTTGACGTGGGCTTTGCATGTGTGTGTAAATACTTTTGTTCTTCTTCCATTTATATTAATGATTCTGTTAAATTTTAGTGATATTTATTTGCATAATGCGAAAAATACAAGAAAAGTAAGTCTTTGATTGCTATATTTTTATTTTTAATTCACATTTATGTTCTCTTTCATTTCATGGCCTCATGGCTATGTTTTATTTTGACTCCAATCATTTTAATCCTCTTTGGTTTTAGATAAATTACTTTGTATGTTGGTTTAAGTAGGAGCAACAAGGCGGATAAAGGGGAGCCCTACCCGCCCTAGCTCACACAAACCTCAATTTTTTAAAGAGATATTCGATTATTAAGCCCTTTTTTTATATATAATTGACCCTCCAAAATTTTCATTAACAAAATATAATGATCTCAAAAAGCCGGTAAAAGTTAAAAGTACTTTACATTAATTACTAAACCCAAAAGTTACTATGCTAAGTCTTAAAATGAAAATATATAAACCTAAATATGTGAAACTAACAAGCCTAAAACAGTACAAATGAGTATGCTTGCTAAACTCAACACATCCAACAAACTATAATCATAGTCACCCTCTAGAACACGGAACTATAAAATTAGTTTAACGAAAATTTTGTGAGTGTGCGTGAAATTTATTGTTGAATGTTGTTACGCACTCTAAAACTTATCAAGCGATTGTAAGAAAGATTTACTGTATTTAGTGTTTTTCTCTTGGTGGTAGGTAGAATGAGAACGATTCACCATATTTAATATCTCTTTCTCGAGTCCTTACGTTCTAATACAAAGTACTAACAACGGAGATTTGATTGCTATGTTACTGTTACTCCTATTTACGTTACTGCTATACCTAGATAGAAGAGTAAATTATTGTTGAATTGTCTCTGTGTATTGATTTGGAAACTGTACAATAAGAGAAACAATAACCGTTCAACCACATCCCTTGAAAATAGTAAAAGATTACAAGAAACTGTCAGATAACTAACTAATGAATTGTCTTAACTACTGAATGTCACATCATCCAAGCTTCTTTCAAAATACGCTAAACAACAAGGGCACTCCAAGTGAACCTCTACAAATGAAATCGATAGATGAAGTTGAGACTGATCCCATATGGCTAGCACCACCCAATCATACTATGCCTATGCGAACAACTAGAAAAATCAAGGTGTCAACAAAGCCCCCTCATACCCTTTTTCCTTATAACCAAACAAAGGGTAAAGATATGAACCAACACTGATTTTTAACTTCCAAAACATGCTTGTTATCCTCAAATGATTTATTCAATGAGAACTTGCCATGTCAAAAAGGCAATAATACCTTCCTGCTTATAAGGCAGGGCACAAATAACCTAAAACCCTAATCGAACCCGAACTATTCCATAACCTAATAAAAATATGGTTACCAAAAGAAGTAGTTAGATTTATGCTTAGCATTTTTTTTTTTTTTGGTTATGGTTTTTGATTTTTAAATATGCCGGTTAACCACGTAATCTAAACATATTAAAATTATGTATATTATATATATATATATATATATATATTTGATAAGTATACAATTAAACATATATTATATATCTAATTACAATTTTATCCTTATAAATTATAACAATAAATTAGACTTTTATGTTTCAAATCAAGGGTATAATGGTAAAATAGCTTACAGGTAAAAACTTTAACTCCCTAGTCCCTATAGCTTAATCACTAAATCATAATCAGTCTTGAACATTGATGATTGTGGGGAAGAACTTAGAGGAAAATAGATTGGTTGTTTAATGTTTTGGTTAGTTTAGTTTTCAGCTGAAAGTTTGTACTTTGTAACTTATTTTGAAGTATTTGAATGTGAATCAAATGTTAATATTGATTGATTGAATTATATTATGTTTTGATTTGTATAGCTTTCTTGAATTGATAAAATTTTGTTTTTTATTGTTAACTATGGTTAGTTGTAAAATTTTGATAACCGAACTTAACCAAAAGTGTGGTTATTAGAAAAAATAGTTAGATTTATGGTTATGATTTTGAATAAATTACTGTTATGGTTATGGTTATAGTTATGGTTCGACTAAATTTTGAGGTTACCTAACCATGCCCACCCCTTCCCGCCTATCAAGAGACTAAGTACGACTCATTTAATTTTGGAGGTTACTATCATTTCAACTTTCTATCGTCAGTTTAACAAAACAAAATCAGTAAAGAATCACTTCCTACTTTTCACAAAGATCTCTAGCCAACAAAAGAAGACTTTCCTTGTATTTTCTTCACAATTGATCCTCAATTCTTTCGTTTGTCCTGGGATTTATTCTCTTCAAATCCCATTTAAAATTTTAGGGTTGCTTTTGCTGTAAATCATCGCGAAAACCAACAAAATCATCAAAATCATAAGAACTATCACTCGGATTCGAATCCTCCTTCAAACCCTAACTCATCAAATCGGTATTTCCAATCAACTAAAATTTCTAAAATTTCGACTTCAATGGAGAGTAAAAGAACTTTGCAAAGATCTCAAATTCCAAGCCAAACCAACCCCCGAAACAAAAGCCAATCTTCCAAGACAACAAGTGCTCCATCAACTATACCTCCATCATCTGCACAATATTTCAATGCCACCACTCGCCTGAACTTAGTGTTTAACTCGCGAGATTGACGAGGTAAACACTAAATTCTTAACTCTTGATGAACACTTCACTGCTCTTATGTTAAGACCTTGCTTTGCTTAATAACCACCTGTCCAATTTTGCAAATTCTTCTTGAAACCCAAATTAGAACAATTCCTATGAGAGATGGAAAACCTTGATTTTTCCTTCACAAAAGAAAACAAAAAACTTCGAACCTAGCCCTAATTAGATTATGATTTCATTGACTGGTTAACAAGAATACAAACATACAAAAGAGATGTTCTGGAAAACCTAGGGATTTCCAACCTCTTTTACTTCACCACATTACCTATTAGGCAAGACTCTACTCTAATTGTTGTTGTTGTTTGTTTATGGTCATCCTCTACCAACACCTTTGTTTTCCTTTTTGGAAATTTAACCGTCACTCCTTCAGATTTGGCGGCTATTATACATGTTGCCCCCATTGACCAAGTTTCTATTAATGCTTGCATGAAAATACTAAATCCTAAAGAGAACTTTGTCATTTTTGTTCAATTATATGAGAGAATTTTAGTCAATATAATTTCTTCTTTATTTTTCGAAATTCATGTGTAAATTCTATCGATTTTGATAAAAATTTGTACAAGTTAACTCAATTTCACAGTAATTTCATTTACAAATGAATTTCATAGTTATTTATCTTTTCGAACACAACAAATATGAAATTACAAATGAATTCCATAAAATTTATAAAATTTATTTGTTACAATCATATTTTTAGGTTTTTTTTTGGTGGTGTCAAATTTAATAAAGATAAAATTACTTTTTCCTCCACTATAATATATCAAAACCTACAAATGGAATTGCACTGCTACATAACTTATTTGTTTTATTCATAATTTCATTTTTAGCTACACTTATCTCCCTCACACTAACATTTGTCAATCAAAGATGTTAAAAAATAAAAGGGTAAATTGCAAATTTATCATTAAGTCTTACTTATAATTACAATTCACTTCTCTAATTTTAAAATTAAACAACTCAATCATTCTCTCTAAACTTTGTTACAAAAAATTATGAAAAGCTAAAAATATCCTTCTATATATTTAAATTTCATATGGACATGTTGTCACTATTATCTTATGTACCTTTTTCCTCTCTCCAAATCGTGTATCTCTCTATACAGATTAACTTTTCGTATATTTCTCATATTTCTTGATTGATTTTTTCTTTTTAATCTTCGTGTTCTTTATCTTACACAGAAACAATGAGAGTTGAGAAATAGTGTAACTACTCAACCGCCATACACAGTAAGGCAAGGTTGTTGATTGGAAAATGAGGTAAAAAGAGAGAACTAAAAATAGAAACTTGGATTTTCCTTTTAGAGTTTATGGGATATATATATATATTCTCGCTTATACTATTCCTATTTTGTTAGCATAGAGTATGACTTGCTTGTTTGCATAAAGAAAAGTTGAGAACTACATTTTTTGAGTGTTTTGGTGTAGTTAAACCAAATATTTTTAATCTCTGTCTCGTTTTTGTGATAATTTGAGAATGGTAAAACTGATGAAAGAAATAAAATGCAAATAAAAACAAAATTTTGAGCATTTTGAATCTCCCATTAGTATTCATATATTTTTTTAAAAATATTTTTATTAACTATCATCATGTGTTAGTCACACAATTATTAGTAACATTAATATCATTTCACAATTATTATTAAACATTCAAATGTATTTTTGAGTGAAATAACTTTTTTTTATCAAAGTTCTTAACGGTAATTAATGGAATGGATTGATTTGAAATGTATTCAATAAATTTTGGACTGAATTATCCACTTTCTGAACCAAAAGAGTTCCTTATAATTATGAGTAAAATTCAAATTTTACCCAATTTTTTATATATAAAATAAATAAAATATAATTATACAATTCATGTGCAACATTAGTATAAAGAATAACTTTTTATTGAAAAACAGAAAAAAAGAAAAAGTAGAAAATGGAAGAAGGTAAGAGAAAAGAGAAAGGGCATGTGCATTGCAATTTTTTTTTACTATTTTTATTTTGATAAAAAAGATTAAATTTGATTTTATATAATTTTATGTGATTAAATTATTTTATTAGAAATATAAATTTATACATTTTTTAATAAAAAATAATTTAATCTAATTTTATATGATTAAATTTTTCTTTCAAAAAATAAAATGGATATGTTTACAATTATACACGTTAGCTTCGAAAGTCAGCGTGATTTACCCACAGAAATAACAAGTCAAACACGGAGAGCCATGTGGCAAACAGCAAAACCACCTCTTCCTTATTAATTGCAGAGACGGGCGCAGTTAGGAAATCCTACTTAAAGGGTGAGATTAACAACTTTTTCTTCCAAGTGGGGTCCCAAACGGCGCTGATGTAAAACTTCCTCTGTTTTGGCATCTCCTCCAAGCCTCCATAAGAACCATAACCACCATTTTTGGTCTCTCTTTTCTCGAAATAACACAAAACCTCTCTTAAATATCTAAAAGTTAAAACCTGATTACTCCTCATTTTTTTATCCGCTTTTGATTTTCTCACCCGCTAATATAAGGAACAAGCCTTATTTTGAATCCCTTGAATCCTCATTCTCAGATTTACTCTTCGCTCATTATTGTGTTTTAAAGCGTTCGCTTGGGTTTGAATCCTGTTGCTGGGGATTTGCGGCGCACAAAGGATTCATTTCTTCGTATGGTACTTTTTTGTCTCTCTCTCTCTCTTTAACGCATTACTATATACTATGTATTATATAATACATTAATCTTTGTCAATCGTGTAAACGTTTGCTTTATGGTGTGATTGGACTACTTTATTTCCGCTTTTCAGCTTTACATGTCGTCTATTTATTTTTCTTTGCTAATCCGTGCACATATTTTGCTCTCGTAGCTAAATTATTAGAAGGTATTATTCACGTTCAGTTAGCGATTAGTTTAATCTATAATGAAATGAAAAAGGTAAGGTTAGCTCTATATTATTTATTTGTTAGTTTTGATTTTTAGGAATTTAGCTGAAAACCAATTGGGTTGAAGTGGGGTGTTTGTATTGTGGACCTTTTCCTTTTTATGTTGCTCTGATAGTGGAGAACAAATCTTCAAAACTATGGGAAAAAAGTGAATTTTATGTTTTCTCTGGTTGTTGTTGTTGAGGCTTAGGTAATTAGATTGGATTGTACCCATTTACAGTGAAAAGTTTTCTCTTAAAAAAAGTTGATACTTCTCATCAGACATGGGTTCCACTTGAAAACTTTTAAACTAGCAGACAACAATTTGTATCATACTAACCAATTGAATTATTGAAACTCATCTACCTATCTGGTTCAAAACAATAAAGATATTAAGACCCCTAATCCAGCTCCCAACCCCAACAACTGATACATAGCAACAAACTTGTTAAAAGACATTTTTATCCTCCATTATTACCAATGGAGTTTCATGAAGTTACTAATGGAGTTTTGGGGGAAATTTGGGGGTACAAGTAGGTACCAATAACACTACTCGATTCAAAAAGAAAAGGGCAAAAAAAACTCAGGTACCTAGGAGGAGGGCAAAAAAAGAACTGGAGCCCATGTGGCCATAACTACCCATTTTTCTCTGGAGTTGGTAATATTTATAGATTAATTTGTTTAATTAATTGATAAAAAGAATATTTTGTATTCATCATCATTTCATTATAACCATTCGTAGCTTCGCTATTCCCATGTGGACAACGTAAAGAAATGTGTTTCTATGCAGACATATAGTGAAAATAAACTTTAATACATTACCTTGTAGATGTATAGGTGATTGCTGTGTTGGAAGGACTAAGTGAGATCATTTAGTTTTAGCAGCAAACCATAGCTGCATTTTGTTTAATTTTATTTTTATGTTTCCATTCCCTTTTGTTCTTCATTTCCTTGTCCCCAATCTTACTGTCTTTTTATTACTGTATAATAAAAATGGAGTCATATACATGGAAAATGCATCGCAAAATTACTAGTCTAATGTGTTGCAGTGAGGACAGCATTGCAAATAATTATTCAAGTAACGCTGGTTTTCATAATTGTTTTGAATTATTGGTATGATTCATGGTTTCTATTAATTTTGTTGAGAGTCCTATTAGGTTTTTTATTATGCGTCTTAGTAGGTTTTTTA
Source organism: Bretschneidera sinensis (assembly GCA_023935145.1). NCBI lineage: Eukaryota > Viridiplantae > Streptophyta > Magnoliopsida > Brassicales > Akaniaceae > Bretschneidera > Bretschneidera sinensis. The sequence goes on from CM043700.1 coordinate 109,052,714, forward strand.
GTCTTACTTAGTTTATGTCTCTTAACCCTATTAGGTTTGATATTCATAAGTCTATATTTAAGACTAATGAGTTGTATTCAAATAATCAATCAATAATACATAGAATTCTTTTCAATTTTTCTCCATAACATGGTATCAGACAAAGAGGTTGGGATCATGATTAAACCCTAAAAAATTAAAGAGAGAGAGAGGAGACGTAAGCTGACAAGAACAGTAAGGAGCGACCGCCTTCTCGATCCATCAAGCTTTCGTCCAATTTAAGCTTGCACCACTGTCACCATCATATTTACTAACCTCTGGTGACCATAACCTCAAATTTCCAGCAACTTTCGCCATCGCCGTCGCCGTCCCATGCGTCGCCACCACTATTGTCGTCCCATGCGCTGTCATCGCTGCCAGAAAATCTCATCATTGGAATTCGACCAGATCGTCTTGAGCGAAAAGGTCCGATCTCTTCAGTTTCTTCGTCCACGCGTCGACCCAATGTTGAAATCACATCGTAAAAACTAGATGCTACCCTGTGCTCTTAGACACCACCATTTACTACTCCCGGCGAGTTCCTTCGAGTGCTGCCACCATCATCCCATTCAGAGATTGCTAACCAACAAGATCTCAAATGCCAGATTTTTCTTTGATTTTAGATTTTTTTTTTCCATTCAAATTGCTCTGTTTCTGAACCTGCCCAACGCTAAAGTCAGGTTTTCATTGTTTTATGCTTTTCAAAATTTCTATTTATATGTACACAAAAGAAAAATATGTTCCTCTATCTTTTCTCTTGTTAGTTTTCTTTAAAACTTGATTATATTCTCCTTTTTTGTCTTATGCGTGGCTGATTATGGAGGCACCTCATTGTCGTTGTTGTCATTTTGTGTGTGATCTATGTGGTTGTTGTTGAAATCGTTCCTATGGATTCAACTACGAATTAAGTCTATTTACAATGTACCTCCCCATCCGAGTTCTCATATTATTACTACTCGAAAACTTAATAGTAGTAATTACGTTCAGTGGTCCAAAGCGGTGCATAAGTATGTCACTGGTCAAGGTAAGTGCACACTTCTCACAGATGACCCACCCACGAATAAGAAGTTGTTTAATGCATGGGAAAAAGATGACTCCTTACTTATTACTTTGTTGTGGAATTCAAGAACCTCAAATTTCGGATATGTGTACCCATCTTGAAACCTGTAAGGAAGTTTGAGAATATGTTCAGCTGCTATATTTTAGCAATCTTATCGGATGTGTGATGTGAATGTTCATTTTTTCATGGCCAATAGGGTGATCGGGATATTACTGAGTAATTTGCTTATATGGAGAGAATATCTTTAAAGTTGCATGCCTTGATGCGCATTTCTGCTGATGTTACGACCATGCAGAAACTTCTAGAGCAAATGGAAGTTCTTACATTACTGGTGGTATTAAAACTTGAATATGAGCATGTTTGATCATAAATCCTTGGTGAGGCTGAACTTCCTACTTGGTTCGAGACTTATGTTCGAGTATTACGTGCAGTTTCTCAGACTAGTGACAAAAGAATTGTAGCAGACAAATCTGCTTTGGTGACTCAAGCTTGGCAAGGTGATCGAGCTGATTATTAGTACTAGTAGAGGACGCAGTTTTAGCGATCTGGGTCGCTGTAGTGGCAAAGAGGCGATGTTAGTTCTGTTGACTGTGGTGGTGATGGTCGGGGTTCGGTTTGTCAATGTACTTAATGTCACCGTTATGGGCATACACAGGAGATATGTTGGAACTTGGTTGGTAGTCGCCTAGTTGCTAATTTTGTGATTTCTGATTCAATCGAATGTGATCCTGTGTCTTCGACTGACGGTTTTTAAAGCTAAGTATGATGGGTTCTTACAATATAAGGTAGCTCACCAGGCATCTTCTTTGGCTGCTCTTTTGACTCGGAAAGGTACACCACTCGCTTATCTATCCTTTAGTAGTTCTTCATCTAAACCTTGGGTTCTCGACTCCATTGACCAATTGTCATGTACCAATGATGTTTTTTCTTCTTTTTTATCGGTCATCGTCTTAACCTGATGTTACTCATGCTGACGTATCTAGAACCACTGCTAGTGGCATCGAAACTGTGCACTCTAGTTCTTCTATGTCTTTATCATTTGTCTTTTATGTTCAATTTTTATAGTATAATTTGCTATCAGTTAGTCAGCTTACAAAAGATCTAAATTGTTCTGTTATCTCTCCCTAATTTTATTTTTTTTTGGGATCTAAAGAGGCGAAAGATGATTGGTGGAAGGCATGAATCCAATGACCTTTATTACTTTGATATTTTCCCATCGCCTATTGTCTGGATGTGTCTCCTTTGTAGCTTCACTATCGTCTTGGTCATCTGTTTTTGGAGAAACTAAAGAAGTTAGTCCCGACTTTGAGTTATGTTTTCTCTTTGGAGTGTGAGTCGTGCCAAGTAAGCATCATCGTGTGTCATTTGCTTCGCGTATTAATAAACGTATGTCTAGTCCTTTTATGTTAGTACATTATAATGTTTGGGGTCCGAGTTATGTATCTTCTAAACTTGGTTTTTGGTATTTTGTTACTTTTGTGGTTGATTATTCTAGGCTCACCCGGCTTTATTTAATCAAAGACTATTGTGAGTTATTTTCCATTTTTTGTGCCTTTTGTGCTATAGTGAAAACCCAATTTAGTTCCTCTGTCAAAATTCTTCGTAGTAATATTGCTCGTGAGTATTTTTCTGATTCTTTTACTACTTTTATGACCAAGTCTGGTATCATTCATCAGTCATCAGTCATTAGTCATCTTGCTCTCATACATCTCAACAAATTGGGGTTGCGGAGCAGAAAAATCGTCATCTATTAGATACTGCTTGTGGTTGAGATTACATTTATTCGTGTTTTTTTCCCTTTGGCGGCTATGTTTAATTGGCCGCTACATCAATTAGATATCCAGAATGCTTTTCTCAATGGTGCTGTGTAGGAGGAGGTTTACATGGAGTAACCTCCTCGAGCATGGTTTGGTAGGTTCAATGAAGTAGTGGTTGATTTTGGTCTTAGTAGGTGTGGTATAGATCATTTTGTCTTTTGTGTATGTGGATGATATTGTGATCATAGGAGATAATAAGGAGGGAGTTCTAGCACTGAAACAATTTCTAGATACTAAGTTTCAGACAAAGGATCTAGGACAACTGAGATATTTTTTGGATATTGAGTTGCTAGGTCTCGTCATGGTATTTATTTATCTCAGTGTAAATATGTTCTTGAGTTATTGAGTGATACAAGAATGTTACAGATAATCCTATGGATCTAATACAAAACTTTCAATTGATCAAGGTGAATTATTGTCAGATCCAAGAAAGTGATTAGTTGAAAAATTGAATTATTTGACTGTTACTAAACAAGATATCTCATTTGCAACAAGTATGGTTAGTTAATTTCTATATGCTCCACGGACTAGTCATTGAGATGTTGTTATTCATATTTTGAGATATCTAAAGAGTGTTCTTTGTCATGGTTTACTTATCAAAATAGTCATACACTTGTTGAAGGTTATACTTATGCAGATTGGACAGACTCTCCATTTGATAGGAGGTCTATTATTGGATATTGTATGTTTGTTGGTGGTAATCAGGTGACATGGAAGAGTAAGAAGCAAACTGTGGTTGCTATATCGAGTGTTGAGTCTGAATACAAAGCAATGACGCACACTACCTGTGAGCTACTTTAGCTGAAACAATTATGAAAACTTGGGATTAACTAGTCAGGTTGTATGAGCTTGATGATAATCAAATAGCTATTCATATTGCAAATAATCCAGTGTTTCATGAGAGAATTAAAGATATTGAAGTTGATTGTCATGTTGTTTGAGAAAAGCTTGTGCAAAAAGTGATCAGTACCAAGTCGACAGATGAGTTAGTAGATTTATTCACTAAACCATTGGATGGTGCACGAGTTAGATCTATTCGTAACAAATTTGGTGCATATTATATTTATGCTCCAACTTGAGGGGAGTGTTGAGAGTTCTAGTAGGTTTCTTAGTCTTACTTACTTTATGTCTCCTAGTCCTATTAGGTTTGATATTCATAAGTCTAAGAATGTTGAGTTCTATTAAGATGAATAATCAATACATAGAATTCTTTTCAATTCTTCTTGTTAACAAATTTAATACATCAAATATTGAGAAAATGGTATGGGTGGGCCCATTTGATGGCTAATGCATATATTATATAGAAATTGTATCTCACTATCTATCTATATATTTATCTATTTATGTCATGAAAACAGACAAATATCCATTTTTATATCTTGTAATCTTTGAGCTTGACTTTTTGTAATAGAAGTTGTGCAAGTGACATAACTTGTTATTTTGTGTATGTACATTAGTCTTTCAAATTTCAACAGTAGAGTAGTTGACAATCATTTACAGAAATTGTATCTCATGAAAGCAGAAAAATATCAATTCTTATAACTTGTAATCTTTAAGCTTGACTTTTTGTTATAGAAGTTTTGCAAGTGACATAACTTGTTATTTTGTGTATGTACATTAGTCTTTCAAATTTCAACGGTGAAGTAGTTGACAATCACTTATAGAAATTGTAAGTAATATCATTATTGTCATCAGCTGCATCAGCTTCTGCATCACCATTATTTTCATATGCTTGGTTTTTTAGTCAAAATTATATTAGTTGTGTGACTTCTGAAATCTCGCCAAGAATAATGAATCCCTATGGTTCTGGCAGGAGATATTGGTGATCGGGCTCTTCAGAGCAAGAGGCACAGTGAGAGTAGCAGCATTCGCTTGTCGATTGATAATGCATTAGAGAGTGGAGTAGTTTTTCCTGTTCTAGAAAATAATATACTGCAATCATATGGGTTTCAGTCTCGTGATCCTACAGCTCTAAATACATTCTCTGTGGTGACACCGTTTCCAGAGGAAATTGTATCTCCTCTTTCTGCTGAGGCACTTGTGCACTATGAGGACAAAAAACAAGTGAGTTTTGAGCTAAAAGTTCTTATTGACTAATTCTTTTGAGTAATCATCGACATTGTAGCTGTATGGACAAGGCTTTCTGCTTTGTCTGGTTTTGGTGCTGATATGTATATCACCCTTGTTCACTTATATTCATCTTCTGCCAATGACCTTTTTGTTTCTTGTTTCTAGGGGCCGGACAAAGAGAAAGTGTTGCCACAGTCATTGGAATACGTATTATGTCTGATCCATTTGGCTATTTTCGGGATTCTTGGGGTAACATACTTAACTTCATTATTATTGTTTAATAAGTCAACATGGCCAACTGAAAGACACAATTATTGGAAGTCTAAGCAATATGACCATATTGACAAAATAAAAAGGTTACTTAAAAGAATGAAAAAAAGTACTTCATTTGGTCTAGGTTGTCTTGAGACTGTATTGCTTTTACTTGTCCGATATGGAGTATGTAGGAAAGAGAGAAGAATCCACGCACAAAAAGAAATTAATTAGTATATTAGTATTAGAAAGAAAGAGATTCCAGTTCTTTGTTGATTGGAAGAAGATTCCTAATTACATTCCCACAAATCAATATATTATGAAATAAATCCTTTAATAGAAGATTTGTGGTCTAACATTATGATTTCATTGGGGACCACGGCGACAAGCAAAGTAAAATGGTCTCATGTGGGAACTGGGAAGAAAAATGTTGGTTAGAAATTATTTCCACTCAGGAATTAATATTGTGTATATAACAAAAGAAAAATAGAAAGATATTGTATATGTAATATAAGGTGATGGATGTATCATTACTAGACTCTGTTGTTAATGTAGATGATCCCTAGTAGTTACTGACACTTCGTGAAGTTGACTTAAGTACATCGAGGAGAATTATTAAGACTCGAGTATATCCAAAAAATTTGTTGATGTAGGATAGATATTGAAAGAGAAGATAAGTCGAGAGAGAAGAGAAGAAAGGGGAGAATAATCCAAGAGGTAATTGAATAGGTAGAAAAGAGGAGAGCAACAGATGAGAAGAGCAAAGAATAATAGAGGAAGAAGAAACATAACATGAGAGAAACAGAGAGATACGTGAAGTCTCAAAATTCTATTATCAAGTCTGAAAATAAAACTCATTATAATAAAATGCTTATATAGGCACCAATCCCAAGCACAATAGGAAACCCTACTAATTAATAAAATCCCAAACGTATTAGGAAATAAATCAAAATCAAATAACATAATAATTCCCAAGTCAAAATTCCAGAACTATGGTTCTCCATCATTTATCATTCCTCCTTCCCTTTACCCTATGTTTGGTAGTTTGGAGGGGACGAAATGGAAAGAATAGGGAGGGAAATGAAGGAAAAAGAAGGGATCACCTTTCTCCTTGATGGGATGTTTTTTTTTTTTTTTTTTAAGAAAGGAGGTTAAAGAAAATTGAAGGGTATATCATTTCTGTTGTTTGGTTGGGGAGTGGAAAGTAAAGGATAAGCTATTATGTACTTTATCATTTTTCTCTTCATTAATAAAAGGAAATGCTCAAAAGGTTAGGGGTATGGTTGTCAATACAGTCAAAAAAGTTATTATAATGGAGGTATCCTCTCCCTCCAATTCCCCTAAATTTGGGTGAATTGAAAAAGATGGGGGTTTTGGAGGGTTACATGTGCCCTCTATTTTCCTTTTCCCCCATTTAAGAATCTTCAAGACAGATTGGTACATTTACCCCTCCATTTTCTTTCAATCTTTCCCCACATTTCCCCTCATTCCCTTTAATCCAAACAAGCTCTCAAGGCCTTACTGTTTTCCTCAGGAAAGAAGAAAAGTTAGAATACTCACTTTTGTTATATTAAAATGTGCAGGTCTTAACAAGACATCTACTGCAAAAACTATTTGGACCAAGTGTTGCTCGAGTGATAAGTGATCATAACATTCTATACCTTGACCTTCCTTCTAATATGGTCTCTCTCTCTCTCTCTCTCTCTCTCTCTCTCTCACACTCACTCACTCACATATAGACACTGGTAAAATATATGCATTGATAATGTGATGATTGTTACACAGACACTGGTAATATATATGCATTGATAATGTGATGATTGTTTAACTGGCTTCATTTGTCTTCTTTCTTAGCTATTCCTTCATTCTGAATAGGCAAGTTCCATAATTTGCTAGAAGTGATATTACTGGTGACACTGTAATGGTAAATTTGAGGTGTAAGTTGCATTTTATTTTATGTTGGACATTTAAGGTGCATTTAATTGTGGCAAATATTTTCTGTTTTCCATCTTCATCCCTAACACTTTCTTCAACAATTTGCACATTCTTAACATAATTTGAAAAATAACCCTTCTCTTCCTAACATAATATTGGAAAAGTTAATAAACAACTTTTTTTATTTTGTTTCCAAATTATGTTAAGAATGTTTAAATTGTTGAAGAATGTGTTAAGGCAAATAGATATGGAAAATGGAAAACATTTTCTACAACTAAACGCGCCATTAGATTTCTTGTTTCCATGCTATTCAAGTTAATCTGAACCAGAGACTTCCATGATCTTCTAAAGTGTTGTTAGCAATGATTTTGTCATGGTCATAAATTTTGAAGTTTTGGAGGCAGTGCTTTATACATAATCAGTCTTGGTTGAGTAGTGAAAGAGGTATTTATAAATACATTTGGAAATATAACTATTCACTCAAATGTATTAGGATGGATATGCAATGGACACTTTCTTTAACAATTTGCACATTCTTAACATAATTTGAAAAACAACCATTCTCTTTCTAACATAATATTGGAAAAGTTAAGAAACAACTTTTTTATTTTGTTTCCAAATTATGTTAAGAATGTTCAAATTGTTGAAGAATGTGTTAAGAAAAATAGAGATGGAAAATGGAAAACATTTTCTACAACTAAACGCACCCTTAGATTTCCTGTTTCCATGCTATTCAAGTTAATCTGAACCAGAGACTTGCATGATCTTCTAAAGTGTTGTTAGCAATGATTCTGTCATAGTCATAAATTTTGAAGTTTTGGAGGCAATGCTTTATACATAATCAGTCTTGGTTGAGTAGTGAAAGAGGTATTTATAAATACATTTGGAAATATACTTATAAAAAAATAAATACACTTGAAAATATAACTATTCACTCAAATGTATTAGGATGGATATGCAATGGACACTTTCTTTAACAATTTGCACATTCTTAACATAATTTGAAAAACAGCCATTCTTTTTCTAACATAATATTGGAAAAGTTAAGAAACAACTTTTTTATTTTGTTTCCAAATTATGTTAAGAATGTTCAAATTGTTGAAGAATGTGTTAAGGAAAATAGAGATGGAAAATGGAAAACATTTTCTACAACTAAACGCACCCTTAGATTTCCTGTTTCCATGCTATTCAAGTTAATCTGAACCAAAGACTTCCATGATCTTCTAAAGTGTTGTTAGCAATGATTCTGTCATGGTCATAAATTTTGAAGTTTTGGAGGCAGTGCTTTATACATAATCAGTCTTGGTTGAGTAATGAAAGAGGTATTTATAAATACATTTGGAAATATACTTATAAAAAAATTAATACATTTGGAAATATAACTATTCACTCAAATGTATTAGGATGGATATGCAATGGACATGCTATTATGAATATGAAATTGAATCTATTGGGTTCTAGATAGTGTTGAACAAAACAGAGTACTTTGGAAGTTATTCCATAAATATTTCTGCATCTAAACACGTGACTTAAGGTTGGGACTTTTGGCCTTCTAGTTTTTCTATGGTTAGGTTACACAGCAATAAACCAGCTTCCTTCCAGTTCGATAAGGGTTGAAGTGGGAGCTTATAAGTTATTCCTCCCGCAAACAACCCCCTGTGCCCAAAAAAAACTTGTCCATGCCAAATGCCCAAATCCATGCAACTTGGCAATATATATGTTTGCTTTAATTAACAAAACTTTCACTTATACTTTATTCCAATAGCACATGTGCTAGAATTTCCGTTTTGGGAAAGGTTTTTTACTTTCATGTAATTTTTCTTTTTATCTCATGCCATTTTGATGTACTCCATTGTTTGTTTTTTTATTGACATATTGATGTTGCTACTATATTTAAAAATTTGTTTTCATGAAAATATATTTGCACTCTTCTAGGTTGGTTCTTTCTTGATGGGGTGGTGGGGTGTCGTTTTCAAAGGAGATATATCAAAAGTGTCTGATTTTTTGGCCATAGGATTGACAACCGGCTATCTGGGGAGCCTCACAACTTTCAGCGGTTGGAATCAGGAAATGCTTGATCTTAGTGTACATGGCCAGTGGGTCTTTTCTGTGCTTGGCTTTCTTATATGTAATGTGGAACTCGTAAGTGTCATACAACAATAAAGGTGTAGCTAAGCTGGCCCATGAGAAATTATTATATTTTCTGTCTATAGTTGGCGAGCTTAATTACTACAAGGATTGGCCTGGTTAAAGCCATTTATTGTTTCTTGCAGGTTTGTTTCTTGTTGCCTATTCCTTCATTTTTGGGGTTGAGACTGCCGAAGGTTTTAGATGGCTTCTTAAAATGCTGCGCAAAAGTTCGAGAAAAGAAATCCTTGACTCTAGTGGCAATTAGAGGGTGGATAGCTGCAGGCGTCATTTGGCAGTAATAGTGGTGATGCTGCTGATACTGGGAGTTCTATGGGCCGTTAGTGCAACACTGGTTAAGGAGGAGTTTAACAGTGACAGTAGTGTGGCTCAGCTGTGGTTGGGTTGCATAGTTGGACCTCTAGGTGTTTGGATCAGGTGGTTCTTAGCGCGACTAAATGGACGTGGGCTAGGAAAGGGAAGAGTTTTGAAATGGGTCCCGTTTGGGACTTTAATTGCCAATGTTTTTGCAGCTTGTGTTATGGTAGCACTAGCTACTCTGAAGAAAGCGGTAAGGTTTATTTGTACGATTTCTTTCATACTCCAACCCCCTCCCTTTGAAAAGAAAAAGAAAAAAACTCACCTTCTCATTTGTGTGTGTCTAGCAATTGATATGTTTTTGGTACCTTAACATGTTGTGGGCATTTCGAGAAGTTTGTTTGTATTAGGTTTTTGTTCTAAGGACTAAGGTTTGTTGTTCTCTAGGAGAAATGGGTTTATTCTAGCTTTGTCCAACCTTAGCTGAGAGAGGTGAGAGTGGTAGGTCATTCCAGGGAGTCAGCATATGTGAGTTGTGGCATAGGCCTTTGGCCCAAACCATGAAAATCATCATGGTTTTTGGTATCTTGGTCCTTTTTCTCATTTTTATGATGTTTATTATTGCTATAATACTGTCATACCAAATCGAATTATGCTGAAGTGATTATGTTGTATCATATATTGCTTGCAGAACTCATCACTAGTATTTGAAACTTTTGATTAGGTGTGATTTGTGTGTTGCAGGTGGACACCAATACGTGCAATACCTTGGCAACAGGCATACAGTTTGGATTGTTGGGTTGTCTAAGTACTGTTTCTACTTTTATTTCTGAGTTCAGCGCAATGAGAGAAAGCAAATACCCTTGGAGAGCATATATGTATGCCCTAATAACAATAGGCCTTTCATTTGGCTTGTGAGTTTTATTATACTCTGTACCCGTTTGGACTAGGGGATACAAGTAGCATGTTAAGGTCAATGTAGTCACACATACAACTTCAATTACATTTGGGTTATGATTGAAATGAAAGAAATGTGACATGAAAGAAAAGTAGAGGAACAAAGAGAAATGAAAGAAAAATTAAAAAAAAAAGAAATATTGATAATTCCTTTATGTGTTTGATGGAGAGGATGGAAAAATAAAAAGAAAGAAAAAAAAGTAATCTTATTTTAACTTCTACTCTCCAGTTCTCTTTGATTTGTATGTGTGGTTTAAAGAATATCAATCTTTTCAGTTTTTTTTTCTACCACACAATAAAAAATTGTTTTGCACTCACTTTTTCTTCCATATTTTTTTTTCTTTATCAATCATAGTGTTATTGTATGTCTAACATGACAAGAAGCTTGATTCGTCCATATAGAACATGCTTGGGGCACTCGAAAGTTTGATTTACCTTGTGGCAAACTTTTCCTTAGAGTCCAATCATACAAAAATGTAAGTGTATTTATTACGAAGTTCTTGAACATTTGTTTCCTATTCACCCTTGAGCATATGTTGGTTGACGCAGCTATAGTGCTAATTAAGCATATCAAACCTCAAATTTGCAAGATTAAATATAATAAATTTGATAGGTTTTGTATAAAATTCATCTGGTAGACAAATTTTATACATAAAATTCTCCAATTATGACCTTAAATAATAATAGATCAATCGTGTGATGCTAGTTTCTATTTATGTATATCACTAATTGTTGTGAAAAATGATACTAGGGATGATAAGTCAAACCGTGACCATGAGATTGCAGACATAAATGAGCAATCAAAATCAATAAGTAACAAGCGCACACAAAGACAAGATTTACATGGTTCAGTGAAAGCTTACTTCACGGACACATATCAGAAAAAATTTCATTTTGAACTGAGAGATTACAACAATGTTTGAAATACCTACAACACTCAAACTTAATCCCCATATGCACTCAACCTCATTGCTAAGTGTTTGAGAATAAAAGTCACACTTTAGATTTTTTTTTTGTAGCTCTTACCAATCTCTCATAAGCTCATAGTTGTCTCTCTACACTCACCATAACAATTACTCTTAATTTCTCTCTGCCAACCGTCTCTAGTAAGACAACTTAAAGACCAACTATCTTGCTCTTCATTGCCTTTTGTATTTATAGAAGGGCTTACAAATGTTTAACTAAAACATTTAATACCACAAAGCCAAAAAAAGCGTTACATTTGAGCACTAAAAAATCCATTAAGCATGGTTGCATTTGGGCACGCAAAAATCCGGCCTAGAAGAGCACAATGAGACAATATGTCTCCTACAAAGTGAAAAGAGTCCAGCCCCACACCATGACATAGTGTTTCAACAATCTTTACCTTGGCAAGTATTTGGAAAACAAGTACTTATATCCGGAATTTCGCTGTTGCACATCTCCCCTTAGGGTCCTCAAACACTGTGGAAACCAATAAAGTCCAAGCGACACTTGAGCTTGACTCTACCTGCTGATACAATCACCATATCCGTTAGGTTCTCCAACAAAGATAATTTCTCAATAAAAACCTCATAGAATATCACAACAGTCTTGGGATCATTCAACAAAACATGTAACAACATGTTCATCCTCATATCCTTGGTAACAACCATGAACACTATCTCAATCATAGACAAGACAACATTTGATTGTTGCACAACCCTCCAATCAATAGCACACATCGAGAAGATGAAGATATTAACCATGAATAATCTCTCTTTATCCAGTTTATCTGTAACATCAAAGAGATCCTGAACATCCACTATATCTATACAAAATTAGAGGATAAAACATCACCCGCCCATTTCCTTTGCCTACATTGGCATAAAAGGGGTATACGATGATGAATATGTATTACAGAGCACATCAAGTTCCTCGCAACACCTGCACACAGAACTCGATACATATATTTTTTCTCATCCTTCACTTATGATGATAACTCATCACGCAACTGCCTTTGTGATGCATCTACCTCTAATGGAACAATCTGATCCACTAAAGTTTGCATCTCGCTAGTGCTTTCACTAGCGCTCTAACTAGCACCACTTTGAACTTCAAATGAAGCTCGTACTGTCTTATCTGAAGATTTAATCCCAAGCTCCATCTCCTTGCTAACTCCATGATTTGATTCTGCTATCCCAGGTTATGACTGACCGCTCCTCATATAGAGCATGACAGAGACATCAAAGGTAACACTATTATTCATGTGGATCCGAGATGACCCAGTGCACCCAAACCTATTCACCTCAGGGTTGTACCCTATAAATACAAACCCTCATGGTCTGTGGCTTAAGTTTCCTATCCCAAACATGAGCATATGCCAGATAATCAAATATCCCTATCCTACAACAATCAACAAATGTACCTAACCATAATTCCTCAAGAGTTTTCAACCCAATAAAAATGGATGGAGACCAATTATAGCAAGCACAATTCATATATTTAGTCTAGAAGTCTTCAATAATACTAACCTGAGAGATCAAACTCCAAGTCCAGTCCAAGAGTGTGCGGTTTATCCTTTCTGTGCTTCCTTGACAATGTGCTTAATATCAGGATCCTTGTAGAAGTCATTATTGCAATGCTCAAGTTCAATTCCTATACTCAAATGCTTGATCATTATGTGTCTCTCAATCAAGCTCTTCCACTGCATCCATGAACCAAACCCTTCACTCTTGTCGTTCAAGGTGTAAACCCACACCTTCCTCGAGAAATCATCAACATATACCACGATCCAACTTTAGATGCAACCCGAGAGGGACCCCACAAATCCACATGGATATGGTCAACCGTGTCCTTGGTCGGATGGACCTCTTTATTAAATAGAACTGAGCATTGCTTATCAAGCTTACAATGGCCACACGAGTCTAGTTTGCTAGTCTTTTGGCCACAATTAGACCTTGTTGAGAAAGCTCAACCATCTCTCTTTCACTCATATCCTCAAGATATCTATGCCACAACTATGTTGCATCCTTCTCCGGATCATCAAAAGTTGATACTATAGAAGAATATGTCAATGTGCTTTCCAAGAGATGATAGGGACCATTTACCTTCTTGCCTTTCAATATTACAAGTGGACCTTTAGAGATCTTCAACCCTCCACATTCACCGGTAAACTAGTGACATTAAGAATCTAGCTCACTTAAGGAAATGAGATTTTTCTTCAATTCTGCAATATGAAGAACCTCAAATGTTCTTAAAAGTATCTTGATTCAGATGGTTTCGATCCAAACAATAGGCAACACCCTATTGTCTCCAAGAATCACTATACTGCTACAAGGCCTGTAAGTGGTAAACAACTTCCACCAAGAGCACACATGGAATGAACATCCGAAATCCAAGATCTAAACATCATTCAATGTGCTAGATGAAACAACACCATTGTTATCTAAATTGTCACCACCACAATTGCAAGCCACGTTGGTAGCCATAGAGTTATCAACTCTATTTCCATCTCTTCCCTTAAGTTTTGGACAATCTATCTTAAAATGTTCCATCTCGTGACACTCGTAACACCGAACATGCTTGGCCCATGATTTGGGCTGAGACTTTTTCCTTTTATCCCTACCCCTCACCATTAAGCCTTTGTCTTGATCATTGCTCCTATCACCAGACACTTTCTTCTTCAACTTCCAAGAGTTCAAATAAGATTTCACATCTTGCATGAGATTTTATCTCTACCATCCAACAAAGTCTCCACAAAATTTTAATAAGAACGGGGTAAAAAGTATAAAAGAATCAAGGCTTGATCTTCATCATCAATCTTCTCTCCAATGTTTCTCAATTCAATAAGAATCTATTGAATTCACCGAGATGGTCTGCAAGATATTTTCCTTCTAGCATCCTTAAGGTGTACAACCATTGTTTAAGACACAACCACTTCGTAAGAGATTTCTTCATGTAGAGAGCCTCATGCTTCGTCCATAGTTTTGGAACTGGCATCTCCTCGGTGAATTCTCTCAAGACATTATCAGATAGATATAATTATATTGCAAACAATGTTTTCTCTATGATGTCTTCTTTCTCTACTGTCATTTTCGACAACTTGTCTTCTCTGTCAAGTGCTTTCAACAACCCTTGTTGTCTAAGTATAGCTCACATCTTTAGCTTCCACATGCTAAAGTCATTGCTCCCATCAAATTTTGTGATCTCATACTTTGCCATAGACGATGTCATGGCTTAAACAATTTATCAAACACTTAGTGAGTAACCACTCAACATCAAGTCAAGAACACAACCATCCAATACCAAAACCCAACTCGAGTTCTAATATCAATTGACTCTGATACCAAATTGTTGTGAAAAATGAAACTAGGGATGATAAACCAAACCACGATCACGAGATTGCAAAAATAAATAAGCAATCAAAATAAACAAGTTACAACCACACACAAAGATAAGAGATTTAAATGGTTCGGTGCAAGCCTACTCCACGAATACACACCAAAGAATTTCACTATGAATTAAGAGATTATAAAATTGTTTGAAATACCTACAACACTCAAATACAATCCCTAAATACACCCAAACTCACTACTAAGTTTTTGAGAATACGAGCCACACACACTTTAGATTTTTTCTGTAGCTCTTACCAATCTCTCACAAGCTCACACTATCTCTCTACACCTTACCATAACAAACTCTTAATTCTTTTCCGTCAATCGTCTCTTGAAAGATCAATTGTAGACCACCTATCTTGCTTTTCACTGCCTCTTGTATTTATAGAAGAGCTTACAAGCATCCGGCCAAAAAATTTCATACCATGAAACCAAAAAATAGCATTGCATTTAGGCACACAAAAACCCGACCTAGAAGAGCACAATGAGATAATATGTCTCGTACAAAGTCAAAAGAGTCTAGCCCTATTATGACTTAGGCATTTTTTGGGTTTGGCTTCAAGCTGATTTAAAGCAACCAATTTTGCCTTAAATTGGGTGATTTGGCTTAAAGTCAAACTCAAACAAGACCTTAGTGCTTCAAAACTATTTTTAATAGTACAATCCAATTTGCACCTTTTAATGAATTTTTTTATATCTTAAACAAAGAAAAACATAGATTAAAACAATTTTTTAATTAAAATTTACAACTAAAAATAGTGAACTCAACTATTTTCTTTAAAAAATCGAAAAACTGATACCCATCAAAATATATCAAATAGAAATTTCAACTTCAGTCTTTTACTTAGTGATTTTCTCTAAGTCTTTAAAAAATAAAAAAATTCAAATAAAAATATCACTATGAAAGCCATTTTTGGATACCCAATCAATATGTATTAGGAGATTGATAGTACAAGGAATCTTGAGTTAGCAAAACCAACATTTAAAAAGAATTACTTTAATAAAACTAGTGTAGTCTCTAAAGGAGTCCTTAATGGCTATTGGATCAGCCTTATTGAGAGAAAACCTTTCAACATGAAATTTTATAACCTTATCACCCTATGAAAGAGGAAGCCTCAATATTCATTCAGGCAAATTAATTAATTGGTTGCACTTGTGATGTTTAAAATGAAGTTGGGTCACACTTTATAATGTGTGAGGCATTACTTTTTCAAGCATCAAATGGATAAAATCCAAAATTGTTTACTTTGACAAGATATTGTCGACATTTGGGATTTGTTTAAATCCAACCTAAAACCAAAAAAAAAAAAAGTTATCTTAACATGAAACAAATTTTTTGTTTTAAATTTAACTTAAACAAATTTCAAACGACACCATTATTGGTCACCATTATTTATTATTATACAAATCAAGAAAACTAATTAAAAATTAGAGAGACCTTGTGTGTAGCTTGATATATATAGATGAGCACCATTATGACTCAAAATCTTAAGCTCATGAGTCTTAGGCCCAAACCATGTATATAAGTCACTATTGTTTCTAATTTCAATCCGATGTGGGATTGATTTTCCACATCTTCTCTTACGCACACATAAATATTCCTAACAATTACTCACAGGTAAATATTCCCAACAATTACTTATTGGGGTATTTTGTTGACCTTATAGTAAACATAATCACTATACTTCTTAGTATGGTATTTTGTTGGATTTTCTTTGTTAATCAGCTTAGGGTGAGACCGTACTTTGTGCACTGCTTATGGCTCAAAGAACATTGGCCATGACATTCTTGTCTTCTCTTTCTTCACCCTTGTCCTGTTAAGCACACTCTTGTACTTTCCATTGCTCAAGATCTGCCATTTTTTTCAAATATATTTAGCCTAATTAATGTAATTTCACGTATCTTAATTTATTCAAATATTAAATTTTTTTGTCTAATAAGTGTTGGTACATAGAGTATAACAAAATCATTTGAGGGTATTTTTGAAAAATGAATAAAAATTAGATCCACTTTAAAAAAGGATAACATGAACAAAATCTATGTAACAGAGGGAGTATGTACTTTTTTTCGTGGGCAATGAAGATGTGGATGATTCTTTCGTTCACTACGATATATGAAAGTGATCAACATAAGACATAACATAGTGTGATCATTATTGAGTGGTTAGCATTCAAACGAAATAGAAAGCTTCGCTTGAGAGTATGTTAATATATGCACAAAATAACTTTATGCTTGATGACTGGTCGTTCTCCTCTTCTTGGCTAAAATCAAATTTAATTTAGTCCCCAAGCTTTGTCTAAAATTTGATTTAGTCACTCCACTTTAATTTATTACAATTAAGTTACCATCGTTTTATTTTATGAAAATTTGTTAGCTTCTGTTAAAAATACTTGACATCATCTTATATCATGTCATTATCGAATCAATAACATTTTGAGAGACTAAATTTTCACACGTGCTCACACAAGTGATAATGTGATTAAAGCATTTTTTTTTTCAAAATCATGTACACAATTAAGAATTATTGTTTTCAAATTCGAGTCTGTCCAATATGTTTTAAGCATTGCCAATTAACCATAAGTCAAATCTGATACCAAGATCTCTCTCCTCTTCATATTCTTTTTTTTCTCCTCAATATGTTTTCTTATGTTTCACTCATACTTGTAAGAAAATTATAGTAGCTCTGATTTCAAGGAAGAGATGGGTTCAAAAGGATTATTTTTATTTTTACTCCCACTAACATGTCACATAAGTACTTATTCGGCAATTTTGTCCATCTCTATCTATCTTAGATTAACAAAGTCCTATAATTACAATTTTAATAAAACTTTGTTGACCTAATTATAACAAATTAAAATTGGGTGGCCAAATTAAAATTTTATAAAAAAAAAAAAGGTAGTTTGGAATCAATATTGGATTCCAACCCATTTTCTTCTTCTTGCCTAGTGAAAGAAAACTACTACATATATAGGTAATTAATAATTACTTGAAGAAGAAAAAGGAAAGAGAGAAAAAGACCCTTGATTCAATCACATTTGGGGGGAGAGAGAAGAGAGAGTACCTCAATTTGGTCACCAATGTGAATAACAAGTGTAAACTGAGGTACAAACCCAAGGGGGTGAATTGGGTTTTAATTTTTTTTTACTAATTAACACATAAGTTTTTAACAATTTAATTAAGCAAGGTACACAACAAATAAGATGCTTGAAATTAAAGGAGTAAAGGAAGAGAATATGCAAACTTCGTTTGTAGTGGTTCGGCAATATTGGAATCTGTTGACCATTGCCCGTATTTTGATGATGGCAAAACACAACTGTTATTTTTCTAACAAGTTTAAGCTAAGTTGTATTAAGGATCAAACGCATTCAACCAAGGAACAAAGTGCAAGAACTCGAACCAAATTAAGTATCAAGTGAAGACTGAAGATCTAGTATAGGTTTAAGGTTTTAGAACCATTGTAAGTCTCACTTATACACTGTAATAGCTTGTTCAATGGCTCGAACAAAAAAGGTTTTCTAAACCGATCGTTTTAAAACAAATGTTTTTAAAAACAGAAGAAAAACTAGTTTGGAAGACAACCCAGTTGACTGGGTACATATACCAGTCGACAAGTATATGGGACAGAAGGTCCCCAGTCGACTGGATGAATCAACCCAGTCGACTGGTACATGGACAGTAAGTCCCCAGTTGACTGGATGAATCAACCCAGTCGACTGGTAAAATGGACAGAAAGTCCCCAGTAGACTGGATGAAATATACCAGTCGACTGGATACCCAGAAGGTATGAAAATGTGATTTTTTCA
Organism: Bretschneidera sinensis; assembly: GCA_023935145.1. Lineage (NCBI taxonomy): Eukaryota > Viridiplantae > Streptophyta > Magnoliopsida > Brassicales > Akaniaceae > Bretschneidera > Bretschneidera sinensis. Next base: position 109,071,426 of record CM043700.1, read on the forward strand.
AGTGAACCCAGTCGACTGGTAGTTCAAAAATATGATCGTTGGACTCCAAATCTGAACGTTTTAAAGTGAATCTTTTCAAATTAAAGTCCTAACGGCCATATTAATTGATTGCTATATAAACCCATTCATTTAAGTATTCAATAAGAAGCTACAAACATTCAAAAAGAGTTGATCTCACACAATCAAGTTTTTATACTCTTGAAACACAAAAAGCTTTGAAATAATCTTGTTGAGCCATTTCTTCAAGCTTTACTTTGAAAGAGAGACATTTCTGTTGTAATAAGCTTTCATTTGCTGTCTCTCTACCTTTTACTTTACAACATCTTTTGTAAAGAGATTACTTCCGAGAGGAAGGGGAAACTTCTGAAAGTATTCCGAAAGGAAGAGGATTGTTCGGTTTAAGCAACACCTGTAAGTTTGCTTGTGTACGGTTTGTGCAACACCCGGCTAAGTTGTGCGACTAAGTTACTTAGTGGATTACTTCAAGGAGTTCCTTGAAGAGAGTGGACGTAGGGTCGGAACGTATCCGATATTGCCGAACCACTATAATCTAAGTTTGCATCCTCTTCTCCCTAAACTCTTTATTTACAACATATTACTTGTTTTAATTGTTTGCTGTTTATTCGTTTTATAAACTTGTATTAATTCTGCAAAAAGTTTTAAAAACCCAATTCACCCCCCCTCTTGGGTTGAAACTTCGATCTACAGTTGGTATCAGAGCTTCATTCTCTTAATTAGGCTTAAAATCCTTGAGTTGATCCAATGGCAGCAAATAGCTACTCTGAGGACACTCTTATACTAGACCACCTTTGTTCAATGGCTCAAATTATAACCATTGGAAAAATATAATGAAAATCTTTGTCGAAGGACAAGATTACAATCTATAGAGAATTATAGAAGAAGGACCTAGAATTCCTTAAAAAGAAATAGTTATTGGAGAGACTCTTCATACAATGCCTAAACTCAAAACTGAGTTCACTGACGAGGATTGTAAAACAATGTCTCTCAATAGCAGAGCAACAAGCATATTACATTGTGCATTAGATATTTCTGAATACAATAAAATATCTGCATGCATTTCTGCTAAAGAGATATGGGACAAATTACAAGTCACATATGAAGGAACTAGTGAAGTAAAAAAGTCTAAAATTTACATGCTAATTTCTGAGTATGCATCATTGAAAATGTCTCTTAACAAAACCATTTCTGAAATGCACTCACGGTTCACCACTATTGTAAATGGTTTAAAACTGCTTGGTAAGAATATTGAAGAGGTTGAACTAACCAGAAAAATCTTGAGATCTCCGCCACCAGAATGGAAACCAAAGAGGACAGCCATACATGAGGCCAAAAATCTTGACAAGCTTGATGTTGAGACACTGCTTGGGTCATTATTGACATACGAGATGGAAGAAATGACTCCCATCGTCAATGATGATGAGAAGAAGAAAAAGCAAATCGCTCTCGAAGCTTCTACGAGCAACAAAGAAAAGGAATTAGAACAAGAAGCAGAGAGCAGTGAAGAGGATGGTGAAATGGCCTTAATCACCAGACGATTCCATAGGTTCTTGAAGAAAAGCAAGAAACCTTACACAAAGGATCCCACCTCAAAAAGGGAACCACTTATGTGCTATGGCTGCAAGAAGCCAGGTCACATAAAAGCTGATTATCCGGTTTCAAACAAACCATACAAGGGCTTCAAAAAGAAAGCTATGGTAGCAACTACCTGGAGCGATGACAAAGAAGATGAGTCATCAGACAAAAAAATCGGATACGAGGAAATTGCCAACCTTTGTTTGATGGCAATCGACGATGAAAGTGAGGTAACATCTTCTCCCTCTTCAAAAAATAATATTGTTACTAAGAAATTTGATTCTAGAATTATGTTCTTAAGAAAGAAGTATCATCTCTCTCTAAAGAGATGATAAGTCTTAGAGAAGAAAAAGAAAAATTATCATCTTTACTGTATGATTCTTCTCAAGATTTTCTCAGAGATGAAAATGAGAATTTGAAAAATAAAATTTCTGAATTAAATAGCACTATATCAAGACTTATGCTTGGTAAAGAAAAACTTGATGAAGGGCTTTCTTCCCAAAGATTAAGTGGAGGAAAATCTGGTGTAGGATATTCTCCATTGGGAAAGCAAAAAACAAAAGAGAGCTTATTCATGAAAGCCTCTTGTGTAGATGAAGCATCTACTTCAAAAGCTCCTAGCATGGTTAAGTGCACTCCCTCGATGAATGCTAGGAAGTCTAGAAATTTAAATGTTCATACTAAATTGAAGCAACCTAGAAATACTCACGCTTATATGTATGCTCATTCTAGAAATGCTTATACACATCCTAGAAATAATTATCATGCTCATTCTAGTAACAATGTGTATAATCATAGAATGCATTCTGCTTATGCTCATCCTAGGAATTACCATCATGGTTATCCTAGAAATAATTTGCATACATATGCTAGCATGTATCCTAGAATGCATCATCATTCATTTTCTGGAAATGACATGCATTTTCATACTCCTTACTATAGAAACATGTATCCTAGGATCTATTATCCTAAGGATTATAGAAATGCACATGTAAGATATCCTAGAAATTTTTATGACTATCATGCTAGGATTGTGCATCATCAACTTGTTCATAGAGCACCACATGTTAAGAAAGTATGGGTCCCAAAAGGAACCGTATTTTCAAGGACTAACACCAAAGGACCCAAGAAATTTTGGGTACCTAAAAGTGCTATCGTATATCCTTGTGTGATGTAGATTTGCCTCCACACCAAGGAGAAAGGTAACTGTTGGTACCTTGATAGCAGATGCTCGAAGCACATGACCGGTGACAAAAGCGTATTCAAGGAGCTAACTCTAAGAGATGGTGGACTTGTGACCATTGGAGACAATACTAAAATAAAGATCATCGGGCATGGAAAAGTCGGTAATGATTTCTCAACCTTAGATAATGTATTGCTAGTACAAGGTCTTAAGCCAAATTTACTTAGCATTAGTCAGTTATGTGACAAATGATACAAAGTCACATTTGAGACCTCTCATTGTCTAGTTATAGACATCAAGAGCAACAAGATCAAATTCATTGGCCATAGACATGAAAATGTCTAGATAGTTGATTTGAAATCCTTGCATTCTGATAATGAAAAATGTTTTCCTGCTTTTAGTGAAAATCCATGGCTATGGCATAGAAGGCTTGGTCATGTAAACATGAACTTGCTAAGAATTGTTTCAAGAAAAGATTTAGTTATTGGACTTCCTAAAATCAATTTTAAAAAAGACAAATTTTGCAATGCTTGTCAAATGGGAAAACAAACTAGGATTTCTTTTAAAGCAAAAAATGTAGTCTCAACTACTAGACCTTTAGAATTATTTTTATTGCTTACAAGGATGAAGCTTTTAAAGGATTTGAAAATTTTTGCAAAAAGGTACAAAATGAAAAATGAATTTGTATTTCAAGCATAAGTGTTGTGAGTTTTAAATTACTCGCAAGCGCACGAGTCGTTTGCAGTATAGCGTTGTGCAAGTGCGAGGTCGAATCCACAGGGAATTGCGTTGTGAAAGTATATTTTCAATCTAAACTAACTCTATCTTTACCTAGTTCCGAATTTCAGATGATAATTTGTAAAAGAAATTAAAATTAAACTAAATTGATTTTTAAAAACTAATAATTAAAACACTAAGGTTTCCAAATCCACCCCATCGAAGTTAAGCATATATGTTCTAAAAATATAACCAATCAAAACATTCCATGAATCCAACTATAAGACAAAAAACAAAGAATATCCCAACTAAACCAAAAGCATCCAATGTATCTGCTCTCAACAAATCACAAAGGAAATCCAATTTAATCGAAAAGCATTCAATGTATCCATCAGATGAAACACAAGGAATATCCAACAGACAATTTAAACTCAATCAATTATAAGATTAACTCAAATAATTGACAGAACATTTATACTAAAAATTGTCAGATTTGTACAAGCAAATCTGAACTACTACGCCAAACAACGGCGGGGCTTCATCTTCAACCTTAGCTGAAGAGTCTAGCCACTCATAACTATGAAACTATAATTCATAATAAAAGTACTAAACATTAAACTACAACAACTAAATAAAAACAAATAAATAAACAACTTTACATGTGAGAAATTCCACTCGCTGATGAGCGGCGCTTCCCCTCGTGGTAGCAATGCCTTCGGATCCACTAGAATGCTAGCGGACTTCCACCGGTAAACAACAAAGTGGCTCAGGAATTGTACACTGAATGATGAAGCCAGGTGGTGTTTATATAGGGAAAGACCCGGAGCAATATGGGTTGCAGATTCGATGTGGGATACTGCCCATGTGCGCTCGATCGCAGTGTGGTGCGATCGATTGCAGGTACGATCGATCGCAGGTCTTGTGCGTGCGATCTCATGTGCGCTCGATCGCATGTCTGCTACGATCGATCGCAGATGCACTGAACTTCAAATATTTCGATGTGGGATGTTGACCATGTGCTCGTTCGTAGGCAGGTGCGCTTGAGCGCAGGTGCGCTCGATCGCATATCTCATGCAATCGATCGCATATCTCGTGCAATCGATCGCAATGTCTCCAGAAACTTCACATCTCCTGAAATACTTAAATTTATCCACAATCCTGTAAAAATACACAAAACACAAAAAATACATAAAATAAAGTGAAATACTACTAACTAAGAGCATAAAAAATATAAGTTAATGGTCTAAAATATGCAAAATTTAAGACTCATCAAATACCCCCAAACTTATATTTTGCTAGTCCCTTAGCAAAACAAAATAAAAGACTCAATGAAAAACAAAGAACATAAAGATAAGTTCATCACTCATGGTATCCAAAAATTTAAGGAGCACATATCACCATGATATTCATTCATGAGCAAGCTTAAAAAGATAAACCCATCTTCGCAATGAATAGAAATGTTAAAATCTAATTACTTACAAAAGACAGGTCAAGGCATCACAAGTCTGACACTGTGTAAAGTGAATTAGCATATAAAAGTGAAGCTTCCAAGTAACTCCAATGTGTAAGGTCTCCATGTCTCAAGATTCACCGAATTTCCCATCAAAATGAACGAAAAAGGCATAGTTTTTATTTTTTTATTTTTTTATAATAAGGCACGGCTATATTTAGTTCCCTTAAGCTTTCTAATTGACCCATGTAGCGAGTGTTGAGTGAATGACTCCCAAACCAGATGGTTTTAATGCATTAGGTGTACAGATACCCTTAAGGACTTACTAACTCGAGTCAAAAAGGCTACGAAAATAAACCGACCTTAATACTACCAAGCAAAATTCCACCTTTTGACGTGAACACTCACTGCTTACTGAGGCAAGAGGTCCAGTTACTCAACGGAAAGTTTTAGTAATTTTATTTTTGTTTTTTTATGCTTTTTTATACCCAAGTGTTCATCCAACAAGTCATCCAGTTTCAGTTAAGATAAAGAAACATACACATTAAACTCACGTGTCATACCTCACATAATTTGTGCTAATGTGCTCGTGTTAGATTAGATCAAACATGTGAATTCTCAAAATGCCTAAAGTAAGTAACTAAATTTTAAAAATTTATCACCAGATCATGTGTTCAAAATGTTAAGCTCACCAATGACATCACATCACAGAAAATGTTTAGATCAACCAAATTTCACGATAACATGAGTATGCATTTATCTTTACGACGAAAAAACAGCAAATTAAGACAAAGTGTGTGATGTGTCTCCCATATCCCCAAACTTAAATTACACATTGACCCCGATGTGTGACTAATACGGAAAGAGCTGACCTGAGATATGGAGAACTATTTGGACTGATAGACGCTTAAATATACATATTTAAGCCCCCTTATTTACACTTGTTAGATCCTTTATTATGTTAATTTAGTATCTTTTACTCCATTTGTGTGTTTTACATGTTTTTGTAGGGTCTTGGAGAAAAAGAAGCAGTTTTGGCACTTTAAGGAAGAAATCTAGAAGCCTTGGAGCACTTTCTGGACAAAGGGCGATCGAGCGCACATGTAATGCGATCGAGCGCACATATGATCGTGCGCACACTTTTAGGATCGAGCACATACTGCGATCGAGCGCAAATGTACAGGCGTGAATAGTAAACTGCAGAACCCTATTTTGGAAAAAACCCTATTTTGGAAATAACTCTATTTTGGAAATAAAGGAGTTTTGTGTTTTAGGAAAGTTTAGAAACTCATGAGTCTATTAGGACTTCTCAAAGACCTATAAATACACTTGTAAACTCACACATAAAAAGACACCTTAGAAAGAAACACTTTTCTCTTTTCTTTTACTTGGAGTGGAGAGCTTGGGAGAGAATTGACGCCTCTTCTCTCAGGTTTATTCTTCTCCCTTATTTTTAGTTTAATTATGTTTACTTCAGTTAGTATGTGTAACTAACTCTCTTATAGGGCTCGATTGAAGACCTAGTTATGCATTCCCATATTTTTATTCATTGATTAAATCTTTGCATAGCTTTTTATGTTACTTAACTTGATTAACATCTGTGCTTATTTAAATTCCTCATATGTATGTGTAAGGCCAACGTATGCATGTGGTATGGATGGGTTAGTTAGATCAATTTGGATGATCGAGTCCTGGGTCTAACATTAGTAACAAGGGACCATCTTATCCGGATACCCGGGTTAATCAACATGGGAAACCGGGAGTAGATACCATGCCCTAGGTCTCATGTGGTTGTCGATTTCCACAGTACCTATGTTTTCTTAAGGAACAACTCAAGCAGATACCATGCTGAATCCCTTAAGAAAGAAAAGAGTTAGAGTAGATACCATGCCTAACTCGTTGCTTAGGGAAATCAATAGCTTAAGGAGTAGATACCATGCCCTTAGGTTGGCAACCAGTAGGTACACATAATAAGGCTAGAGCACTGATACCTTATACAAAATCGGGAATGTATGACTAGTGGTGGATATCAAAGCCCTATGTCTTTATTATTATCAAATCACCATTCAGTTTATTATTTCTATCTTTTTACATTGTAAATATAATTCTAAATCGAACTTTACCAATCCCTGTGGAGATGATCTTGCATTCGCACACTATGCTACACTATTGACCTTGTGCACTTGCAAGTAAAACAAAGTACGATTATTCACCTATTTATTTAGGTATATTATCGCACAACATTGACTAGTATGGCTCAGAGCATACCCCCAAACTTGAACTGAAGTATGCATTGTCCCTGAAAAATAAATAAAAAAACTGGAAAACAAAAAATACTGGAAACAAACATTAATCATAAAAATGCGAAATAATAAATAAACAGAAAAGATAAGCTGTGGGGTGCCTCCCATGAGCGCTAAGTTTAACGCCTTCAGCCAGACCCAACATTAGTAATCGTGCCCAACGAAACGCTCCACCATTTGATCAATAAATGGGAATGAAAAATGATCAGGCCTAGTGGCAGCATTCAATTTACGGTAGTTGATACACACTCTCCAAATTGACTGAACACGAGTTGGAACCAACTCGTCGTCCTTATGCTGCACTACCGTTAATTCAGCACGTTTGGGCACAACATGAATCTGGCTCACCCACTTGCTATCAGAGATGGGATAAATGATCCCTGCCTCTAACAGCTTAATATCTCCTGCCCTCACAACCTCTTGCATAGCAAGGTTGAGCCTTCTTTGTGGCTCCCTCGATGGCTCAGCATCCTCCTCCAAATGTATCTTGTACGTCACCACCGAGGGGTTGATCCCCTTGACATCCTCAATGGTCCAGTCTATAGCTTCCTTATGCTCTCTTAAGATGTCCAATAATTTTTCCTCTAAAGCATCACCCAAATCTGAAGGTATAATCACAGGCAAACTATCGACTGAACCTAGGAACTTATACTTAAGATTATCTGGTAAAGGCTTAAGTTCCTTCTTGGGGGTTTCAAGTGCGGTGGTCTCCTCCGTCTTATTGCTCTTCCGAGGAGGAGACTCCAAAATGGCATTTGCTTGCTCAAGTAATTTATCTAAATCCATATCCTCTCCAAATTGAGCAAAGCATGCCTCTAGAGGGTCCTCAATGCGGGAGTCATCCACAATCTCCTCCGTCTTGCTGCTCTCCCGAGGAGGAGACTCCAAAATGGCATTTGCTTACTCAAGTAATTTATCTAAATCCAAATCCTCTCCAAATTGAACAAAACATGCCTCTAGGGGGTCCTCAATGCGGGAGTCATCCACAATCTCCTCAAGAATCTCCTCTATCAAGCATACATTTCTCACTTCATCATATTCATGTGGTTGCCTAGTGATATAAAAAATATTCAACTCCACTGTCATATTTTCGAAGGAGATCTTCATCACCCCGGTCCTACAATTTATCAGGGCGTTAGCCGTGGCTAAGAATGGTCGCCCTAGAATAACCAGTATTTGAATCCCTACATTCTGAACCGGCTCTGTGTCAAGCACAATAAAATCCACGGGGAAATAGAACTTATCCACTTTTATCAAAACGTCATCAACTATTCCCCGAGGTCTTTTCACTGACCTGTCAGCCAATTGAAGCGTAGTGGATGTGGGCTTCAATTCTCCTAACCCTAACTGCAAATAGATTGAGTAGGGTAGAAGATTCACACTCGCCCCTAGATCCAAGAGAGCCCTCTCAATATGGCTGACTCCTATCGTGCAAGAGATGGTAGGACACCCCGGGTCCTTATACTTGATGGGTAGCTTGCACTGAAGGATTGAGCTGACCTACTTGGTCAAAAATGCCTTTTTTGGGACATTTGTCCTCCTTTTGATAGTGACCAAGTCCTTTAGAAACTTGGCATATGATGGCATTTGATAGATGACATCCAAAAATTGGATATTGATTTGGACTTGCTTGAATACCTCCAGAATTTCCTCATATTTCCCTAATTTCTTAGGCGCCTGTAGTCTCTCAGGGTAAGGCATTCTAGGTACAAATGACCTAAGAGGGTCATTCTCAGTAGGTGTGGCTGTAGATGGCTCAGCATCTCTCTTCTCCGTGTTGCCACTTCCTTACCCTTGCTGCATAGCAGAGCTCTCTTCCACTCGATTGTCCACCTGTCTCCCAGACCTCAGTATGACAATCGACTGTACTTGTTCCGCCTCTTGCCTAGGAGTTGATGAACTCTCAACCATATATTGTCCTTTCGGGTTGGGCACGGGCTGACTGGGGAACTTCTCATTCTCTCTCTCACCCAAGTGACTTGCAATTTGCCCAATTTGACTCTCCAGCTTGGCAATTGCTTGGGTGTTTACCACTGTTTCACTCCTCACATCAGTCATATTTTGGTTAGTTGCTTTCATGAACTCCTTAAGGGTGTCCTCTAGCGACTGTGAAACTGGCGCTGGTGTTTAAGTGGGTGCGTGGTAAGCAGGTGATGGTGCTGGATGGGCAGAACGACCATGATTAGGAATTTATGGGTCAAATCCGGGAGGATATTGATTTTGAGCATGATGAGGGGCTCCTCCCTGATTCATTGGTTGATTCTGCCTCCATGAAAAATTTGGGTGGTTCCGCCACCCTGGATTGTACGTCTCGGAGTACGATCCATTTGACTGCCTTCGAAAGTCATTGAAAGCATTTACTTATTCCATAGGATACTCGGCACAAGCCTGCATTGATGGGCAATTCTGTGCTAGATACATGGGACTAGCACAGATGGAACAGCTTTCAACTTTGAATGTGTTGGCAGCATTGATGGATTGGCTCACAGTGAGAGCGTCAATCTTCTTAGTGAGGGCATCTAACTTTATCTTCAAATCAGTGTCCTCCTTGACCTCATAGATGCCTCCCCTCTTAGGAGCACGAATGGACTTATCTCGACAGCTTGAAAAATCCCACTGCTGTGAGTTTTCGGACAACTTGTCCAACGCCATGTATGCTTCATCTCTTGTCAGACTCAAGAATGCCCCCCCATTCATAGACTCGATCATGCTACGGTTGGGTTGAGTCAACCCTTGGTAAAAGAATTGAACGAGTCTCCACTTCTCATATCCATGTGGAGGGCATCTGATCAGTAACTCTTTGAAGCGCTCCCAACTCTCAGAAAATTTTTCATCCTCATCCTGAGTGAAAGGGCTAATCTCCTTTCGGCACTCATTCACTCTAGACATTGGGAAAAACTTATGATAAAATTTGCTAAGCAGGTTTTCCCAAGATGTAATAGACCCGGGCGTGTTGGAATCCAATCACGCCCTAACTCTATCGTGAAGAGAAAAAGGGAAGAGTTGAAGATGAACTGATTCTTCAGAGAAGTTCTAGAATTTGAATGTGGCACAAATGTCTTTGAACTTCTTCACATGGCTATAAGGATTTTCAAGATCTAAGCCATAGAATGAGGGTAAGAGTTGGATGACATGTGGCTTCAAGTCAAAGTGGGTGGCATTGGTCGGTGGCAACACTATGCAAAAGGATGAGTTAGTCGCAACGGGTGTGAATAAATCCTTAAGGGATGTAGTGGAGTCCACGTTCCAAGCTCTAGGTTGCTCTACATGTTCAAGATGATTTGCATTCCTATAATTCTCTGCCATCTCAACAGTCTCTCTCTCAACTAGTGCTCTTTTCTGTCTCATAAGAGTTCTTTCTAAGTCGGGATCTAAATGTATCAAATCTAAGTCCAAGGATCTCCGACCAAGCATACACCAACAGAAAAAGCACTAAAGTAAACTAACCAGCATAAACTTGCAGAATAAAATAAAATAACTGCACAAACAGCAAACACACTACTCACAAAATGAGCCAACAAAAAATTTTAAATTTTTTTTAAACAAAAAAAAAAGATAACTAACTAGTAGAAAAATAAAATCATTTTAGATCAAAAATTTTCACAAACCAAACAACTCCCCGGCAGCGGCGCCAAAAACTTGTTGTGAGTTTTAAATTACTCGCAAGCGCACGAGTCGTTTGCAGTATAGCGTTGTGCAAGTGCGAGGTCGAATCCACAGGGAATTGCATTGTGAAAGTATATTTTCAATCTAAACTAACTCTACCTTAACCTAGTTCCGAATTTCAGGTGATAATTTGCAAAAGAAATTAAAATTAAACTAAATTGATTTTAAAAACTAATAATTAAAACACTAAGGTTTCCAAATCCACCCCACCGAAGTTAAGCATATATGTTCTAAAAATATAGCCTATCAAAACATTCCATGAATCCAACTATAAGACAAAAAACAAAGAATATCCCAACTAAACCAAAAGCAGCCAATATATCCGCTCTCAACAAATCACAAAGGAAATCCAATTTAATCGAAAAGTATTCAATGTATCCATCAGATGAAACACAAGGAATATCCAACAGACAATTTAAACTCAATCAATTATAAGATTAACTCAAATAATTGACAGAACATTTATGCTAAAAATTGTCAGATTTGTACAAGCAAATCTGAACTACTACGCCAAACAACGGCGGGGCTTCATCTTCAACCTTAGCTGAAGAGTCTAGCCACTTATAACTATAAAACTATAATAAAAAGTGCTAAACATTTAAACTAAAACAACTGAATATAAAGAAATAAATAAACAACTTTACATGGGAGAAATTCCACTCGCTGACGGGCGGTGCTTCCCCTCGTGGTAGTAATGCCTTCGGGATCCACTAGAATGCTAACGGACGTCCACCAGTAAACACCAAAGTGGCTCGGGAATTGTACACTGAATGATGAAGTCAGGTGGTGTTTATATAGGGGAAGACCCAGAGCAATATGGGTTGCAGATTCGATGTGAGATACTGCCCGTGTGCACTCGATCGCAGTGTGGTGCGATCGATCGCAGGTACGATCGATCGCAGGTCTTGTGTGCACGATCTCATGTGCGCTCGATCGCTTGTCTACTACAATTGATCGCAGATGCACTGAACTTCAAATATTTCGATGTGGGATGTTGACCATGCGCTCGTTCATAGGCAAGTGCGCTCGAGCGCAGGTGCGCTCGATCGCATATCTCGTGCGATCGATCGCAATGTCTCCAGATGCTTCACATCTCCTGAAATACTTCAATTTCTCCACAATCCAGTAAAAATACACAAAACACAAAAAATACATAAAATAAAGTGAAATACTACTAACTAAGAGCATAACAAATATAAGTTAAGAGTCTAAAATATGCAATATTTAAGACTCATCAATAAGAAGTGATCATGGCAAAGAATTTGAAAATCAAAGCTTTTCAAAATTTTGTGATGAAAATGGAATTAATCACAACTTTTCAGCTCCTAGAATTCCTCAAAAAAATGGAGTTGTTGAGAGGAAAAATAGAGTTCTAGAAGAATTTTCAAGAACTATGCTTTATGAAAATAATTTACCAAAATACTTTTGGGCTGAAGCTGTGAATACTTCTTGCTACATATTAAATAGAATTTTGATAAGGCCTTTGCCTGATAAAACTCCATATGAACTATGGAAAGGGAGAAAGCCCAATATTTCCTATTTTCGTGCTTTTGGTAGTAAATGCTTCATCTTAAATAACAATAAAACTAACTTGGGTAAATTTGATTCTAAGACCGATGAATGAATATTTTTAGGATATTCAACTACTAGTAAGGCTTATAGAGTTTTCAATAAGAGAACTCTAGTGGTAGAAGAATCTGTGCATGTAACTATTGATGAATCTAACCCAATGAGTAGTAGAGAAGTTTCCTTTAAAGATGATGCAGATTTTATTCCAAGAATGGAAACTCCTACTCCCATTGTTGACCCAAAGGTGAGTTCACCTCAAGCAAATGAAGAGATGAAAACTCCCAATTTAGACTAACCATCCTCAAGCCAACAAGAAGAAAGTCTACCCAAAGATTGGAGGTATGTAAATTATCATCCAATTGATCAAGTGATTGGTGATCCTTAACAAGGGGTAAGAACTCGCTCTTCCATTAGAAATATTTGCAATTTTGTAGCTTATTTGTCTCAAGTATAACCTAAGACATTTATAGAAGCTGAAAAAGATAATGATTGGATAATTGCAATGCACGAAGAGATAAATCAATTTGAGAGAAACAATGTTTGGAAACTAGTTCCAAGACCTAAAGATCATTCAATAATTGGAACTAAATGGGTATATTGAAATAAAATGGATGAAAATGGTATAGTAACTAGAAATAATGCTAGATTAGTTGCTAAGGCATATAACCAAGAAGAAGGAATAGATTTTGATGAAACCTATGCTCCCGTAGCTAGATTAGAAGCAATTCGAATGTTATTAGCCTTTGCATGCTTTAAAAAATTTAAGCTATTTCAAATGGATGTGAAAAGTGCATTTTTAAATGGCTTTATAGAAGAAGAGGTTTATGTTGAGCAACCTCTTGGATTTGAAAATCCTAGTCTTCCAAATCATGTCTACAAGCTTTCTAAAGCTCTATATGGGTTGAAGCAAGCTCCAAGAGCATGGTATGAAAGACTAAGTAAATTTTTGATTAACAATGATTTTGTAAGAGGTAGAATAGACACAACTCTCTTCACAAAAACTCACAAAAATGACACTTTGATAGTTCAAATATATGTTGATGATATTATATTTGGTGCTACTAATGAATTTATGTGTCAAGAGTTTGCAAAGTGTATGCAATGTGAATTTGAAATGAGCATCATGGGAGAACTTACCTACTTCCTTGGACTTCAAATCAAGCAACTAAAAGGAGGCCCCTTCATCAATCAACAGAAGTACATCAATGACCTACTAAAGAGGTTCGGGATGGAAAGCTCAAAGCCACTTGGAACGCCTATGAGAACAACTACTAAACTTGATCTTGATGAAGGAGGTAAAACTGTAGATTCTAAATATTATAGAAGCATGATTGGTGCTTTACTTTATTTAACTGTAAGTAGACCTGATATAATGTTCAGTGTATGCATGTGTGCTAGATTTCAGGCTAATCCTAAGGAATCACATGTAGTTGCAGTAAAAAGAATCCTTAGATATCTACAAGGAACCCAAACCATAGGATTATGGTACTCTAGAGATTCATCTTTTGAGCTTGTAGGTTATTCAGATGCTGATTTTGCTGGATGTAGGTTAGATAGAAGGAGCATAAGTAGAGCTTGCCAATTCTTAGGTGGTATGTTAACTTCTTGGTTTTCCAAGAAACAGAATTCCGTTGCACTATCAACCGCTGAGGTGGAATATGTAGCAGCTGGAAGTTGTTGTGCCCAAGTGTTTTGGATGAAACAACAACTAGAAGACTATGGCATGAACCTAAAAAATATTCCTATATTTTGTGATAATATTAGTGCTATCAACCTAACCAAAAATCCTATTAAGCACTCTAGAACCAAGTATATAGAGATTAGACATCATTTCCTAAGAGACCATGCTCAAAAAGGTGATATAAGATTAGAATTCATACCTCCAGAAGATCAAATAGCTGATATTCTTACAAAACCCCTAAGTGAAGCTAGTTTTTGTAAGATTAGAATGTTGATGGGATTGCTTGATTTTGATAAACTGAATGTTTGATTGCATCTCATTTCATCATTTGCAGGTTTGACATTGAGTGAAAGAGTATTAATCCTTATTTAATTATTTTCCTCCTAAAAAATGTCATATATAAACAAATTCGTGCTAAAAAATTCAAGACTGGAAATTTTACCAATGGAGTCTGGATGAATGGCCAGACAACTTTGAGGTCGAGGAGGCCTGTCAGATAGTCAGGGGAGACCCTAACTATGTGTACATACCCACTACATTTCACACATGTAGTGACATGCCCCTCGACTCAAAGATGTTTCAGCTGATTGTCAGTTTGACCATCCACCAGAGACTCGGGAGTCGAGGGTATCTATCTAAAATAGATACGGTATTGATTTGGTGCCTTAAATCTGGGCACTACTTCAATATATATCCTCTGCTGCTCACCAACATGATAAACGGCGAAGCAAACAACTCTGGGTGTCTTCCTTATGGGATGCTCATTACACTCATCCTCCAGCACTTCCGGGTACCTTTGCCTGCCTCCGAGGCTCAGGATATCGGATTGACGAACATCATCAACATCTCATCACTGAAGAAGATGGGATGTACTGTTCATAAAGGGTTCCTCTATCCGAAGGCCGAAAAGTGCCTGAGGATCCGAGAGAATGGGAGCGACAGTGATGAGGATGCTGCTGCTGATACGGCTGCTGAGATGGAGATGGATAACCGAGCACCTTCCATTGGTGCCTCGAGTACTGGTCAGGCTGGAATGGATGACATCCTACGAGCTATCTCGAGCCTTCAGATGACGATGGAGTTCGGTTTTCAGTCCATGCAGTCTGAGTACCAGAGACTGAGCTCCTCCATCGACTACCTATGGGAAGACTTCGAGTTACATCGAGAGCACACCGAGGGTCCTAACTGAGATTAGGGAACTTCTTCGTGATGGCTCGGACTCTCCCGCACCTTGAGTCTATGTCTTTGTTATGTACTTAGTGTTTTTCCAGCTCTTATCACATAGTACGAACATATCTTGTATTATTTTGTCTTAGTTATGGCTCTATGAAGCCCGTTTATGTATTGACTTTTTATATATGATGATGTATTTCTATTAGCCATATTTCTTGCATCTATTTACGCTATTTGTGATATGTTAGCACTGTTTTAAAACTCTGTTTAGTCACTAAATTGCTCTAAAATGCTTATACGTGTATGAAAACTTCCGGTTCTTCTCGGGAAAGCTTCTGAAATCCGAATGAAGCCAAATTTTCGCGTACATGTTTATTTTCTTATACTCTAGATGATTGTATTAGCTAATTAGCTTATTTTTTGTTTTATGCCCCCTTTGGTTGCTGTTGTCAAAACGGGGGAGAAAATGAGAAAAACACGAGAAAATCTAAGTGAACACAACTAATGCATAGATTTAGGGGGAGCATTGCTCCATAGCCTTATAAAAATGTTTATTGATTGGTTGAGTTTGATTCTGGATTGGTTGAAAGAAATATAAACTATGTTTGCTTGTTTACAGGGTGGTTTTACTCGAAAAACAGAAGAGACTCTGTCCAAATTTTTGTAAAATCTTAACACTTAGCTTTTAAAACTGTTTTCACATTATTAGTTTTGTCATCATCAAAAAGGGGGAGATTGTTGACCCTCGCCCGTATTTTAATGATGGCAAAACACAACTGTTATTTTTCTAACAAGTTTAAGCTAAGTTGTATTAAGGATCAAACGTATTCCACCAAGGAACAAAGTGCAAGAACTCGAACCAAATCAAGTATCAAGTGAAGACTGAAGATCTAGTATAGGTTTAAGGTTTTAGAACCATTGTAAGTCTCACTTATACACTGTAATAGCTTGTTCAATGGCTCGAAAAAAAAAGGTTTTCTAAACCAATCGTTTTAAAACAAATATTTTTAAAAACAGAAGAAAAACTGGGTTGGAAGATAACCCCATCGACTGGGTACATATACCAGTCGACTGGTATATGGGACAGAAGGTCCCCAGTCGACTGGATGAATCAACCAAGTCGACTGGTACATGGACAGTAAGTCCCCAGTCGACTGGATGAATCAACTCAGTCGACTGGTAAAATGGACAGAAAGTCCCCAATCGACTGGATGAAATATACCAGTCGACTGCATACCCAGAAGGTTTGAAAACGTGATTTTTTCAAGTGAACCCAGTCGACTGGAATCACGACCTAGTCGACTGGTAGTTCAAAAATATGACTGTTGGACTCCAAATCTGAACGTTTTAAAGTGAATCTTTTTCAAATTAAAGTCATAACGGCCATATTAATTGATTGCTATATAAACTCATTCATTTAAGCATTCAATAAGAAGCTGCAAACATTCAAAAAGAGTTGATCTCACACAATCAAGTTTTTATACTCTTGAAACACAAAAAGCTTTGAAATAATCTTGTTGAGCCATTTCTTCAAGTTTTACTTTGAAAGAGAGACATTTATGTTGTAATAAGCTTTCATTTGCTGTCTCTCTACCTTTTACTTTACAATATCTTTTGTAAAGAGATTACTTCCGAGAGGAAGGGAAAACTTCCGAAAGGAAGGGGATTGTTCGGTTTAAGCAACACCTGTAAGTTTGCTTGTGTACGGTTTGTGCAACTCCCGGCTAAGTTGTGCGACTAAGTTACTCAGTGGATTACTTCAAGGAGTTCCTTGAAGAGAGTGGACGTAGGGTCGGAACATATCCGATATTGACGAACCACTATAATTTGAGTTTGCATCCTCTTCTCCCTAAACTCTTTATTTACAGCATATTACTTGTTTTAATTGTTTGCTGTTTATTCGTTTTTATAAACTTGTATTAATTCCGCAAAAAGTTTTAAAAACCTAATTAACCCCCCTCTTGGGTTGAAACCTCGATCTACAGAATCTTTCCGACCCTACATCCACTCTCTTCAAGGAACCTCCTTGAAGTAATCCACTAAAAGTAGTCGAGCAACTTTACGGGTGTTGGATAAACCTTTCGATCTTCCATAAAAAAGTTACAAAGAAGTGTTTAATCCTAAACACTCTAAGAGTTACACCAACTCTTTCTCTTTACAATGAATGATATTAAATGTAAAAAAAAGGGAGAGAGATAGAAATGAATGCTTTACAAGATGAAGATTATCTCTCTTTCAAGAACAAGCTTAAAGAATGGCTTATAATAAAATTTTCAAGGTTTTGGAGAGTATTAATGAGCTATAAATCAAATTGAGTGTTATTTCTTGTTGTTTAAATGCTTATTGATGGGGGTTTTATAGCCTTGGTCTTATATGGCTGTTAGGCACTGATTTGGTAGGTTTGGAACATTAAATGCTCAAGTGTATCGTCTCTAACGGTCATATTTTTGAATTACCAATCAACTAGGTCCTTGTACCAGTCGACTGGGTTAAGTAAAAAAAGTTCACTTTTAGGCTTAGGATAAGTACCAGTCGACTGGGTCCTATTACTAGTCGACTGGAAACTTATCATCTCTTTTACCAGTCGACTGGTTCAGAGACCTAGTTGACTGGGTTGTCCCAAAACCCAGTTTTTATGTTTAAAAACATTTTTTTTTTACTTAAAGACATTTTTCAGATTATTTTTGTCAAAACGTTTTGTAAAGTGAGACATAATTTAAGCTAGGTAATTGAAATTAAAGATTTACAATGTGATTCAATTACCTTAGAGCCTATTCTAGATCTTTCGTCTTCTTTTGGTATTTAAACATGTTGTATTCTTACGCCTTGTTTCTGTATTGAATGCTTTTGCCACTTAAACACTTAGATAAAACTGTTAGTGCAATTTAAGTAGTGTTTTATCATTATTAAAATCAAATACGGATCAACAATCTCTCTGTTTTTTATGATGACAAAACTATAGAGAGAAAAACCAGTTTTAAAACCTAAGTGTTGGGTTTTTAAGGAAAAACGGACAGAGTTTCGTCTGTTTTTATGATAAAAACCAACCTACAATCATTCAATGACAACCCAACAAAGCAATACTAGTAAATACTATACTGTTTTAAGCATTTTTAACATGTTTGGAGCAATGCTCCCCTAAAACTATGCATTATGTCATTACACATATTTTTCTCTTTTTCTCCTCCGTTTCGACAACAACAGAAAAATGGAAGATAAAATTGGAAAATAAGTAATTCAAATACCATAGACAGGAAGATATGGCATAAACAAACTTATGTGCAAAAACTGAGCATAAACTAGAGATAGTAAGATCTTTTAGGAAGAATCAAAAGTGTGCACATAAGCTTGAAACAAGTAAAGTTTAAGAATGAGCTATAAGTGCTCAAATCATTTAACCATTAACGAAATCGTAAATCACATGCATGAGATGAGCTATATAAACGAAAGTAATCATGCATATACAAGGGTCCATACATAACCAAGCTTAAAGAAGCTATCTGGGGAAAATCTGATACATACTAAGCAAGTACATGAATGTATGAAAAAGAAATGAAAAGAAATGTTCTTGCAAACTATCCATGGAGCTAAAAGAGATAAATAACAAGGAGTAAGGACTCAACAGGATGGAGAGTCAAAGTTATCATGGGGAAGATCCCGAATATCAGCCAGATAGCATTCCGAGTGCTCTCGGAGTAACTCAAAATCATCCTGTAAGGTGCTGATGTTGTGACGTAAAAGATCGATGTCTGTCTGCACCAACTGGAAACTCTGGTCAACTGAAGAGCTCAAGCTCTAGAATCCAGACTGTATGGACACCTGGATGCTCGCTATGTCTTGAAAAAGATCATTGTGCCCATCCTCACCAACAGTCGAGTTACCATTCCCGACATGCTGTGGACTAGCTGTAGGCTTGTCAGTGCCCATCGCTGTGAGAGAAGCTGTATTATCGGGCACATCATCGTCCTCATCGCCGTCATCATCCCAATAAGGATATTTTTTCCGGACTTAGAGTGAACCATGTCGTTCCATATCGTGCACCCCATCTTCTTCAGTGAAGAGATATTGATGATGTCTTTGGGGCTGATATCTTGGGCTTCGGAGGAATGTAGGGGAACCTTAAAATAGCGCAGGATCAAGGTGATAAGCATGCCATAGGGGAGGCAACCCAAGTCATGTGTCTCACCATTTATCATGTTGGCTAGCAACAGTGGGTAGATATTGAAATGGTGTCCAGTCTTGAGACACCAAATCAAGACAATGTCAATTTTTGACATGTAACCCCGACTCCCAACTCTAGGGTGAATGATTTAGCTGACTATGAGGTCAAATAGTTTAGCGTCAAGGGGCATGTCGCTGCATTGATGGAAAGTGGTGGGTCTAAAAACATGGTTAGGGTCTCCCCTAACAATCTGACAGGCCTCCTAATAATTAAAATTGTCTGGCCTTCCATCCAGACTCTATAAAATCCCAACTATAGGGATCATTAGTAGACAGACTAATAAGTAAGTGTTATCCTTAAATTCAACACCCATCACACTGGTTTTAAACCTAAGGGCTAGGGGACTAGGTTTTACAATGTTTGCATAAAACTAGTGAATTAATCTAGAGTAGTATTTACGGTGGATGTTCACTAAGAGGGTTAGACCTATGGCCTCAAACACAGGTAAAATATCAAAATTTGCATGATGTATGGAATCAAGATCTACAAATCTACCCGTCCTGATTTTCTTATGTCAAATGATAGTATTATACCTGTTCTTAACAGTCGGACTCCAAAAGAGTAAGTCATCGAGCTCAGTTCTTGCTTGCTTCCTTGAAGAACCGGCAACCCTTTTCCCTTTTGAGTCCGTTGCTGAGGCTTTCTGTGTTTTAAACCCCTTTGGCATGTGAAATCCAGAAACAGTTGTCTTGATGCAAATTTTTTCAGACATTTTGGAGAATCACGTTTGGTGAGAGGTTTTTGGTGAAAATGGTGAAGATTCAACCGTGAAAGTTGAAAATAAGGTGATTTGAAGGATGGTTATGGGTTCTTTTGAGTGATTTCATGAGATTTGAGACTGAATGCAAGAGTTTTCTAGAGAGAAAAAACTAGGGTTTTGAAAACAAGGTGTGAAATCTGAGAAAAAATGAAGAGACTATTTATAGAATTGCGATACAAGTTGACTAGGTCAAGGTACCAGTCGACTGGTCTCTTAATAATTTGGGGATTTTTTGAGAACCCAGTCGATTGAGTCCATGTACCAGTCGACTGGTGAAATTGGCAATAAGACACCAGTCGACTAGGTCTATTAAAAATTTAAAATTTTTGGGCTCCAAACTTGTCTTGTGATACTAGTCGATTGGGTCGTTTTACCAATCGACTGGTAAAATGGGCAGTGAGTTACTAATTGACTGGATTGACCTAACTAGTCGATTGGGTAAATGGACAGAAAGATACCAGTCGACTGGGTCATCCAACTAGTCGACTGGGTCTTTTAAAAATATTAAAATTTTGTGCTCCAAGTTGGAATTTTGCAAGAAATTATTCATCTACACCATTTTTAAGTGAGAGTGATATTAAATAGGAGTTAATATTCATTCACTTAATGACAAGTATGCATATGATGAATGTAGATGCAATCAAACACACATATGTTGATAGTTTGTTAAACCCATTAATAGTCTTATCTTATAAAAGCTATCTTCATTCAAAGCACTACAAGATAATTGACATTTGCTGGCTTCATAAAAACACCGCAATATAATAACCGCTGGTAATTTTTTTGTGGCACTTTCTTGAAGCGCCGCAATATTCAAAGAATATATAATGGCGCTTCAAAGCGTCGTTATATGTGAATCTTCGTACATGTTAAGCACCACAATATACCGATGCTTGAAAGCACCGGAATATGCTCTATTTCATATTCCGACGCTTTGAAGCAAAGTGTCAGTATATACTCCATTTCATATTTTGGCACTTCAAAGTGTCGGAATATGCTAAAAATTTCACATATAAATTAGCTTGCCGCAATATGTTTTTCCCCACCGCGCCGTTTCCCCCAAAATTTCGGTTCTTCACCCTTAGCTCCCCAAACCCCATTTCCCCCAAAATTTTGGTCCTACGCCCTTAGCTTCCCCGCCATAATCTTCTTACTGCTTCATCTAGCTGATGCCCTTAGCTCCCCCACCATAATCTTCTTGCTGCTTCATCTAGCTGTCGCCCTTAGTTCCCCCGCCATAATGTTTTCTGGTAAACTCCTGTCATTGTTCCTTTCCTTTTTACAATGTTTTTTTTCCATCTCTGAAGTACAATGGAACTGCTCTTATTCTTTGCCATACCATTTGATTATGTTTCAGTTACTTATATTTTTTGCTCTGTTACTTGTATTGTGCCTTAATGTCCATCTCTGAATTGATTGAGCTATACTACTAGCCAACCACTGCGTTGTGGTTATGTGTTTTTTTTTTTTATCTAGTTGTGTTTTGGGACTGGCTGTATTGACTACTAGAGCAGTTGTGCTTCTTATTTTTTCCAGTTATCCTAAGTGCGTTTATGGTTCATAAAATGAAGGTCACTCCATGGTTGCCTAGTCCTACCAACAAAAGGATGGAGACCTGTTCTTTGAGGCATAGGGACACTTCAACGAGCTGCTACTCAAATGCCCACATCATAATCTACCTCAAGATGAACTGGTACAAGCTTTTTATGAAGGTTTAAGTGATACTAATAAAAGTATTATGGATTCAGGTTGTGGTGGAGTGCTGACGGAGAAAAGCAGCGAAGAAGCCATGAAGTTATTCGAGACCTTAAGTGAACACACCCAACAGTTCTCCTCTCGAGGTAGACATGGATCCAAAAGAAAAGGGATGTATGAGGTGACCCTAAATGGAGGATCCTCTACCCAAATAGTTGTTGTGGAGAGGAAACTAGATTTGCTTGTTAAAGCCATGACTGCTCATAATGCCTTACCTAATCCACTAGCTACACCACTCCATGTATGTGCTATATGTTCTCAATATGATCATAATACTGAGACATGTCCTTTGTATTCATCTGTAGACCCGGAGCAAGCAAACTATGTGGGGCCAAGCAACTATCCGCCTAAGAACAACCCCTATGCAAACACTTACAATCCTGGATGGCGGAACCACCCAAATTTCTCCTGAAGCAATAAGCAGAATGCCCTTAACCATCAAGGGCAGCAACGGAACTCCCAGCCAACTGCTCACTTAGCTCCCGAAACAAAGAAAAATAACCTCGAAAGTCTTGTGAGGCAATTGGCAATTCAGCAACAACAATTAATGACTTCACAAGATCAGTTCATGGCAGATGAAAGACAGTTTCAGACTGAACTAAGACAAACCACAGTAAAACATGAACAAGCTATTCAAAGGCTAGAGGTACAAATGGGACAATTGGCCAAAGAACTGAGTGGTAGAAAGCAAGGTGAGCTTCCGGCTCAAACACTACCTAACCCCGGGGGACACCAGCAATTGAAGGCTGTCACCACCCTCAGAAATGGTAAGGTTATAGGAACTGGTGAGTCTGTAGAAGTGTCTATAGGGAAACCATCGGCATTAAAGGTAAGTGAGATGGAGAAGGTGAATGCATCACCCTTCTGGCAAAGGTTAGTTAAACAAAAGAAAGAAAATAAACTGCTTGATATCTTTAAAACCTTGCGGAAAGTTGAAATAAACATTCCTTTATTAGATGCAATTCAACAAATACCTATTTATGCTAAGTTTTTAAAAGATTGCTGCACTCATAAGAGGAAGTTTCAGGAACATAAGACGGTAGCCTTAACTGAAGAGGTAAGTGCTGTGCTATTAAGAAAACTACCACCAAAACTGAAAGATCTGAGTAGTTTCACTATTCTCTGTAGGATAGCTGACCAGCTGTTTGAGCAGGCATTACTAGATTTATGAGCGAGTGTCAATCTACTACCATACACAGTATTCAAAACCCTAGGTTTGGGAGAGCTTCAACCGACCTCTATCATTTTATAGTTGACAGATGTTGGGAAACCACCTTGGATGATCCACAGGAGGTGATCTTCTAAACACCCAAGTCTAGAATGACTTGTACAAACAAATACAGCAACCAAAGCAAGAAAGAAAGAACACAACAATTGTTATCGAGGTTTGGCAATAGCCTTCGTCCCCGTGAGTTCCTCTGAAATCTCTGCACTAAATTAATGAGTTTTTATAAGTTATGGAAACTCAACTCCAAGAAACCCAAGTTCTTAAAGAACCAAGAAGAGAAGAAAGAAAGTGATAGAACTATTACAAAAGCACTCTACCCACAATCTATACTACTTCTCTCTTTACAACCAGCCTTTCTTTTGAGATCTATTCTAGTGCCTCTCTTGTGTTTTGTGTCTTTGCACTCTCACACTTGCACTTTAACTCTTTTGTATGATGATCACTTGTATGTCACAATGTGTTATCTATTTTAGATTGAAGCTAGATGACCCTTTATACAGTGCACCAACTTCTTGACTAATCTTGAGGGTCAATATCCACCCTTAGATCTTGATGACCAATCAACCTTAGCCATCCATCAATCCTAAGTGAAGCTATGCATTTTGGACATGCCTCACGCACCTTTCAAAAGGCTTAACAAAATGGCATTAGTGTGCCTTCAGGCCGCGGCCTAGAACAGGGCAAGCCACGCCTGGAGTGTGCTGAAACTCCTCCACAAGTGCAACCATTCTGGGAATCGCGGCCTGGAGGAGGTAGGCCCGCACCTCTTCCACCACTTCTCCTTGCTGGGCACCACACCCTTGAATGAGCTGGGCCGCGATGCACACTGGTGTGCATTGATGCTAATTTTTTTTCCTCCTTCCTTGCAACCGTTTAATGCTAAGACAAATACTAAAAATCTCTACCTTTATCTAAGCGATTAAACCCGAACCTATGTGCAGAGAACTCAGCATCCAAACTCATCTTGAGTCATCATATCAACCGACTCCAATTCTAAGAAGTCCAAGGCAATGATTAAACTTGCTTAGAGGTAGAACTTTAGTAAACGATGATGAAAATGAGGTATCAAATTGTTCTTCTTCTAATAATAATAATATTGTTAGTAGTAGTGAAGAATTAATTGAGGTAATTAATGAAATGCATGAAGAATTGAAAAAAAAATTGATTCTAAAAATATTTCTCTCAAGAAGAAAGTCTCATCTCTTTCTAAAGAAAATGAAGGTCTAAAGGAGGAAAAAGAAAAACTATCTTTCATGCTTTATAACTCAAAACAAGATTTTTTTAAAAATGAAAATGATGTTTTAAAAAAGAAAGTGATGGAGTTGAATAACACTATATCTAAACTTATTCTTGGAAGCAAAGATTGACAATTTTCTCAAATCCAACATCATTGTCCGAAGATTCTTCTTCTTCATCATCACTCAAAGTGGTTGCAATCATGGCTTTCTTTTTAAAGCTCTTATATGGTTTGTTTGTTGTTGGACAATTAGCCTTAATGTGACCGAGCATCTTGCAACCAAAACACACAATAGGTTCCCTTTTGGAGTGGAATCCTTTGTGTAAGGTTTCTTGCTCTTTTTCAAAAACTTATGAAACCTTTTGGTGATTAAGACCATTTCACAATCTTCTTCATTGCTCTTATTTTCTTCTTCATTTTCTTCCTCTTTGTAGCTTGTGGAGGCTTTGAGAGCAATCATTTTCTTCTTTTTCTCATCATCATTGGCACCAGGATTCATTTCTTCCATCTTGTATGTCAATAATGATCCGAGAAGTGTTTCGACATCAGTTTGTCGAGATCTTTGGCCTCCGTTATGACCGTCTTCTTTGCTTTCCAAGTATATGGAAAAGATCTCAATATCTTCCTTGTTAGTTCAAACTCCTTAATGCTCCTACCAAGAAACTTTAAGCCATTAACAATAGTGGTAAAACGTGAGTGCATTTGAGAAATTGTTTCATTATGAGACATTTTAAAAGATTCATACTCGGACACTAGCATATAACTTTTTAATTTTTTTACTTCGCTAGTGCCCTCATATGTAATTTGTAGTTTATCCCAAATCTCCTTAGCTGAAACACATGCAGAAATTTTATTATACTCAGAGATATCTAAAGCACAATGTAATATACTAGTGGCTCTACTATTTAGAGACATCATTCTACAATCCTCTTTATTAAACTTCATTTTGAGTTTAGACATTGTATGATTGATTTATCCAATAGTTATTTCCTTTGTAGGAATTCTAGATCCTTCCTCAATGACTCTCCATAAATTATAATCTTTTCCTTTGACAAATATTTTCATTCTATTTTTCTAGTAATTATAGTTTGAGCCATTGAACAAAAGAGGTCTAGTATAGGAATGACCTTCGATATAGCTATTTGAAGCCTTCGGATCAACTCAAGGATTTAAGCTTGAAATTGAGTACGGGGCTCTGATACCAGTTGTAAATCGAGGGACAAACTCAAGAGGGGGTGAATTGAGTTTTAAAAACTTTTTACTAATTAACACACAAGTTTTTAACAATAACCAAGTCCACCTTCTGTTGCATAAGAACAGCCTTGATCTTTCGCTTCCATAGGGAAAAATCTCCCTTTCCATCAAACTTCCCAACAACGAAATTTGAACCCATCTTACGGAGATGATCTCAGATTTGTGCAGCACCCACAAATGCTATCCAACTTCTTCTAAACCTCAAGAACACGATCGAATCTTGATCTTTACTCCGTTCTTGAATCACCCAAGAAGTTTGTTCTTTGATTCTTAGAGTCTTACTCTGATACATTCTGTTCTTGCTCCGATACCCAGCTGTGCAAGCTTTGATACCACTGTTGGGAAACCACCTTAGATGATGCCCAGAAGGTTATCTTCTAAACACCCAAGTCTAGAGTGACTTGTATAAAGAAAATAGACAACAACTAATCAAAGCAAGAAAGAAAAAACACAAGAAATTTGTTAACGAGGTTCGGCAATATGCCTACGTCCCCGTGAACTCCTCCGAGCTCCCTGCACTATCTTATCAATGGAGTTTTTTACAATCAGAAACACCCTTCCAAGAATTCACAAGTTCTTGAAGAACAAAAGAAGAAGAAGAAGAAAGTGATAAGAACTAACCCTTGAATTTTCCCAAGAAAATTCCCCTTATAAGCCCTTGAATCCCCTTTCTATTCTACTTTCTCTTTCTAAACAACCAGCCTCTCTACAGAATCTCTCTTGAGTTTAGTGTCTTTGCACTCTGACAATTGATCTCAACTCTAATCATAAGTTTTCACAAGTTATCACCTTATTTTAGATTGAAGCTAGGTGACCTTTATATAGTGCACTAGCTTCTTGACCATTCTTGAGAGTCAATCTCCACCTTTAGATCTTGATGACCAATTAACCATGGCCCTCCATCAATCCTAAGTGATGTTGTGCATTTTGAACATGCCCCATGCACCTTTCAAAAGGCTGAACAAAATGGCATTAGTGCGCCTTCAGGCCGCATCCTAGAACAGGGCATGCCGTGACCTGGAGTAAGGCTGAAACTCCTCTCTTTCTCACCTTTCTAGGCGCCGCGGCCTGGGGTAGTCTGAGCCACGGCGCACACTGGTGTGCACACTTTTAACATACTGAACTTCATTCTTCCATCTTTGTTTAATCCTTGGACAAAACTCCAACATGGTGAGTAAGATTTACTTTTAGTAATCAAAGTAAATATGAAATATATAGTGATGATATTTGAATTAATTATTAACCTATGATTTAATGATAGATGAAAGTTGGTTAATGGGTATGATAGGAATAATTGATATACTAGAGCTTTATTAAACGAAAAGTAATATTATTGAATAATGAGTTGATTAACTAATGAAGGGATAAATGAAATGCTTGAAAAGCTATGGTTGAAAATTTGATACGATATATGAGGAGAAAAATTTAATTAATATGATCGAATAATAATTTTGAAAAAAAGCTAGATAGTTAAATTGAATGTTTGAATGCATGCTTGTTTTTATATCACTGTTTATATGCATATTTCATATCATTGTTCATATGCATATGCATGAAATAAAAGAATCAGGAGCGGGCTGGTCTAAATGAAAACCATGATAGCAGGTATATGTTGGAAATAAATGTAAACCATGACGGCCGGTGTATGCTGAAAATAAAAGAACAGGGAGGGCAGCCGGCCTAAGCTAAAACATGTTGACATATGGGAAGACGTTCCCAATAAAACTAATATTTAAATTCACACACTGCATTTGCTTTAAATATTTTGATTGTTATTGCTTGAGATGCTAAAGTACTATTCATGCTTGTAAATTTATTAATAGATGAATGAGTCTCAAAGAGAGACAAATATGGCGAGAAAGAAATATAGAAATATGATGATGAGAATTATCTAGATGACTGATTATATGCAGTGAACCTCATAATGAGGTAATTATGAAATAGAATTGATAGTCTCAAGATGATTAATTATATGAGATGAAGAGATTTAGAAAGGATGAGAATTTTGATATGAGTAGTGATAATAGAATGTTATTATTAAAATATATGAGATATAGATTAATAAATATTGGAAGACTAATTATACAAATTGAATACTTTTAGTAAATTTAGTTCACTGAGCTTGTGAAGCTCACTCCTCATTGTTAAATAATTTCAGGTAGCAGGCAATACAGGTAGATTGACGAGCTGATATTCAGGCCAAGTCATTATCTGTAAGCCACGTGGTCCACATCCTCAGACTAATGAAAAAAATATAAAAATATTTCCGTAAATATTCATGGATAATATGTTGTATATAATGTGTCAGTTGAGATACGAATGATGTATCTCCCCTATTGAGGGTTGAGGATTGATGTAAATAATTGCAGTTGGTATATTTTTTTATTGTTGCATATACGTGTCGTGCTGGGATTTTCAAAATGTGACGAAACCTCTCGGGGGTGGCCAACTCGGGATGGGTCGTTACTCTAGCAGTTGTCCTTTGCCATAGCAAAAAAAAGCTCGTAGTTTCCCCTTCTTTGCCTTCAGCTAGTTATTTTAACTCCCAAGGACCTTCAACTATTCCTTGTTGTTATCCAACTGCTTTTGAAGAGTCTCATCACTCTCCAATAGTCCAGGAATAGTGTTAGTCATGGACTGGAGTGAGTCATTGAGAAATGAAGCATTTATGCTAGCTTACATCAAATCCACCTCGATCATAACGCGTCGAGAAAAAAGAAAATAAAAATTTAAGTAAGTGTAAGAACTTTGGATCTTACATTGTAACATAACTCCAAGGTGTTCACCATTAATTGGTGAGAATTGAGCTCATATAGTGTTTTTGCATCATAAGGCAAAGCCAAACCCCTCAGAAGTTAATGAACCACGCTTCTCTCATTGAAAGTGGAGTTCGTAGCCCTTATCTTCTAGTTCAGCTTCCACTTATTGAGTTCCTTTAAACCGAATCCCTTGGCAGGAGTTTCAGCAACAGTGGAAGATGAGGGCAGTAAAGCAAAAACAAGTTACTTAACAACAGGGGCAATAGAGCAGATGCAAGTGGCATAGCAGGAGTAGCTACGCCATAAAAGAGAGGTCCAAGAGGAGTAGAAGCAGGTGGCATAGTAGGAATGACAGTACTAATAGAAGAAACCACATCTCCCAGATCCACCACTTTCAACCCCTTAAGGATTTTAACTCCCCTCACCTTAGTTTGCTACTCTTTAGTTGGTCACACCTCAGTCTGCCGAACCTTAAGTGTTCCCACTCTGATCTTCTTCTTCTTGGTAGCAATACAAGAAAAGCCAATTTTCCTCTTCTTGCAAGCCATCCTAACCATTTCAGTAGGTATCAACATTGCATAAGTTGGAGACAAAAGAAATCAAGGTTAGATATTAGAAGACAAATCAAAATACAAGTGTTGAAAACATCAAAGACACTATCTACTACCATCAGGAGAAAAAATGTTGTAAAGGCTAAACTAATGAGTCCTCAACAGTTGTTTGCTGGCTAAATCTTTGTCAAACATCCTAAGTGTTGCACCCAAAATGTTATTGGCTTCTGTTTGCTCCTAAGGATTCTGGACTTGAATTTTTTGATCGGAATATCCCTGAAACTCCACTCTAGTAAAACCACAAAAGATTTTGGCCTCTCCATGAAAAAAATACTTTTCCTTCCAGTACTTGTCTAAAGTGGGGTTGTCTAGAATCTTCCTACCAGTCCTAAGGTAAAAGTTATGCCACCCTTTGTCTATGTGCATTCTGAATGTGTAGAACCACCTAAATATCCTAACCTTATCCTTCATATCACCCCTACTAAACCTAACGTGCTTCCTTAAGACTATTACAAAACCAACTATACTCGTCACACCTTTAAGGAAAGTTGGGAGATGCAAACCTCGTAGGAGTTCACTATTTGGGAATGTCAAGGTCAAGGGCAAACTTCAACCTTGCTTTCAAGTCATCAAGGTAACAGTTAAGGAGATATTGCCTCTCATCGCTTAAAGAAATGCAGGCTCTGTGGTTAGGAGTAAGATGTCTAACCCTGTACCTTGGAGGAATGAAAAACCTAGTAATAATATATTCAAGCTCAGACTTAGAGATCCTATAAGGCACCCCCTCAATGTGAAAACCAGAACCAGTGGAAGTAATGCCAACCCCTTGCGAAGAAGGTTGTGCCTTATTGGGCTCTCCTTCTATACCCCCAGAATTAATGTTTTCCCTCTCAAAACTTTCTTATCCTTTAAAAGCCTCGCCCTCTACTCTCATATTAGGAAGATATAGCTAAATATGAAGAAGAAGGATTGAAGAAACTGAAAGTGTTTACAAGAGAGAAATATTTGGAGGAATTGGTCGCTTTAGAAAGTTCAAGTGTGCAAATAAGGCTAAAGGAGAATAAAATAAAGGCTAGTTTCCCTAAATAGTCGCTACAAACAAATCATGGCATTGATTGCATCTTTAACATGCAATCAACGTTGAAAATACCATAAAATGCTTTGTACAACTCAAACATCCCCTCGTCTTTAATGAGACAACTTACGAGGGGTGTCTCGGGAAAATCAAATGCCTCATCACAATAGTTAGATTACAACATTAATCATACAATTCCCGCCTAAACAAAACTAAAGCCTCCATAGCCACACAGTCCCATCAAGATCGAAGTGGAATCAAGACTTCAATCACATAGTCTCATCAAGAGCCAAAGATGGAGTTACAACTTCGGCCATATAATTCTTGCTGAAGTAGAACTACAACTTTTATGCCTTACAATCTCACTCGAGCAAAAGAAGAATTAAAGCTTCAATCATGCAACTCCTACTAAAGTGAAATTAAAACTCCAGTTATAAAATTCTTGTATAAGAGGAACTACGAAGTTCATGCTACAAAATTTCATCTAGATTTAAAGAGGAGTTAAAGTCACGTCATATAATTCCTACTGAGGTGAAGTTATAGTTTCAGCTATACAATTCCTGCCGAAGTGGAATTACGGCTTCTACAGCTCACAATTTAACTCGAGCAAAAGAGGAATTAAGGCTTCAGTCATACAACTCCCAATAAAGTGGAACAATAATACAATTCTTGTAAAAGATGAACTATGGCTTCCATACTACACAGTTCCATCTAGATTCAAAGAGAAATTACAGCTCGCGCCACACAATTCCTACTAAAAGTGGTAGGCTTTATTGATTTTATTAAACAAAAAGTAAAATGAAAAGTTTTGGTCTTAAAATGTTGATTTTATTTTCCTATACAATGGATCAACATGATCTTAATTAAGTCATAGAAAGTTCGTTCGGGAAGCACTGAAAAGGTAGAAGTCTATATAGACAGCAAATGGCTATGTACTTCTTGGTTTGACATGAATGAGAGATAATTAAAAAAAAAGAAGGAAAAATTTGTATTAGTTTGGTTTCTTTTTTTAGAGGCAATTAATAGTAAGAGCATTTTTTTGGAATGAGAGATGAAGCAAAAAAATGAACAATTAAATCAAAAGAAAGCGTAATTTTATCTAATCACGGTATAAAAATATATCTTATTGTGACCCTAACCATTTTGTGATTTGACAATATCGTTACCCTTAAAAATTAATGATGTGATATGAAGTATCTCTCTTTATAGATTAAAATTGTTACTTAATTAAGCACTCATTTAGAAAAGTCACAACTTTGTTAAGTTCGAGGTAGTTATTAGGGGTGGTAATAGTTACCCTACCCATTTCTAAATCATATCTACTCATAGTTAGTGTTGTTAATGGGTATGGATAACATATTTAATCTAATCTTGTAATGATGGGTTACCATATATTAATTAACTTATATATGTGTTATATATGTATGTGTGTGTGTATAAGCTAGTAATATATACACTTATATTTTAGACTTATTGTGTAACTTCAATGAACAGATGGATGAAAATTTTACACCACAGGAACCGTTGAAGACAACAACCACAAATCTACCTTTCAGTGAAGTTTCATCGCTAGAAATCACACACACTACCCGCATTTTTTGTTTTTCGACTACCACTTTTTCGCCATTCTACGATGACTATTACTTAAAACTACTACCATATAACATATAATTGGAAATCCTCAAACTGATCGATATTTCAAATCTAAGCAACCTAACTCTATCAAAGTATGCCACACGCAGCGCACACACTTCTTATTGCGCATAGGCATTTGTTGTCCAATTTAGTGCTTTCTAAGTTTGAAGAGAGAGAAAAATTGGAAAAAGTCTAATATCAACTATGAGATAGGATGTTTTAAGTAATTTTTCAAATGCAAAGAAAAAGTTTAACGTTCGTTTTCTCCATGGATGATGCACCCTCATTGCTTAAGCTTTTTGTAGTACTCTTCTCTTTCCCTCTGCCAATGTTTCTCTAAAATGAAACCTATGTATAGATACAAAAATTACGTAATTTAAAAATAGGAAAAAAATTCGAAACCATAAACACAAAAAGAAAATTTCAATAATTTAGCATTTGAAAATTTTTCCCATCTCACACAAATCAATGAAAAAGTTCTTAAAGCTTAAACAAATTGTTAATGCTTTCAGAGTCTATAACTAAAAGGCATGGCCAATTGACTAATGGAAATGGCTATATAAGAGACAAAATAGCTCTGTGAAAACTTAGCTAGGAAAAAAATTAATGGAAATACCGTCATGAAGGGTATTTCATTAAATAATTTATTTTGTTTTTTATTTGTTGGCTTTAATTGGTGTTTTGTAATGATAGTGTATGGAGTGAAATGCATCATTCAAACACCGAAGCTAAAAGCATAGGCACCAACTTAGTTGCATGAATGAAGCAAAATAGTTACAACATATTTAATCCTTATAAGGTAATGCATGGTAATCATGCCCAAGGAGGACACGCGAGGAGTCCATGGTCTATCAGATGCATCAGGGATTTTGGGCAGTGTCCCGACGTCCAAAACCATATGAAGCTCTCCGCTTGTATTCTACTTGTCATAGGGATTACCCTGGGGATGTTAGATTGGTGGATGGAACAATAAGTTATTAGCAGGATGCTCAGAACCAACCTTTCTTGGTTAGCTAGAGAGAAAACCGAAGTGCGAGCATGACATTGCCACCACACCCATCACTTCCACCGCTTGAGGTTCGTAGATACCCATGCCTAAAACACAACATCACCATGAGTCTGAATGCAATGAGCCATTTAGTTCCTTGGTCGTCACACGTTGGGGTTATAACACATCTGCGGGTCCAGCTATGGCATTGATGTGCCATAGTAAGCATGGATGCACACATTTGAGGTATATAGATACTCTTAATCGTAAATGGAAAGAAAGTGGATTAAGTATTTAAATTTTAGCTCTCATTGACGACTTATTTTCAAGATTCTCGAATCTCCATAGAATATCCAACCTACCATCTTTCTCTTAGGATTGTCCTGTCCGTCCCTATTCTCCAACTCCAAGATTGGTCTAATACATTCTTGATGTACAAACATTATGTAGAATAACTCAACCATCAACGATGACACTCCGTTGATCCATTTTCATCAAGAATAATTTGGATACTCCATTGGGGAACTGCCCTTGTGACTATAGTGGCGCAAATCAAGAATTGGCCCAAAACTCTTTCTCATGTTATAGACGACGCCTCTGGCCAATATGCTTTAATTTTGACACCAAAAACCAAGATCAACAAGAAGCCAGTTACTAACGCCACCACTTCACTTACAATTGATCTGACTTTTTAGAGTGTCCTATCACTACAAGATAAATGACACCTACCAGTGCTTTATTTCCAGCGCTTCATACACTCACCGCAAAACATCTTCCGCCGGCATTTTATTTCTAGTGCTTCCTTGAAGCATCCCAATATTCAAAGAACATATATCAGCGCTTCAAAGCACCATTATATGCGAAACCTATTGCATATTTCGGCGCTTCTAAGTGCTGCAAAATACCGGCACTTAAAAGTACTAGAATATGATCAAAACCCATTTCATATTTCGGTGCTTTCATATTTCAACTCTTGGAAGCACCGCAATATGATGGGTTCGAGCATATTGCAGCACTTACAAGTGCCACAATATGCAGAAACCCATTTCGTATTTCGGTGTTTGAAAGCGTCGGAATATAAAATGGGTTTCGAGCATATTCCGGCGCTTTTAAGTGCCGGTATATTGCGGCATTTAGAAGCGCCGAAATATGCAATAAGTTTCACATAACGACGCTTTGAAGCACTGTAACCCTTGAGACGCTTTGAAGCACCGTAACCCTTGAGGCGCTTTGAAGCTCCAGAAATAGAAGTTAAAGTAGCCAGTGATACACGCGCTTAGTGTGATATCTCACTGCCGCCCTCTCCCTGCTTCCTGCCTTGATTTAACCTCTCTCTCTTCTGACTACTGCCCTCTATGTTGAGCTCCCACTGCAAGAATACCGTCGGCCGTTACAAGTAAGACTCTCTCTCCTCTCCCTTTCTAAGAGATGTGTTTGTTGCCTAATTATCATGGTATAGAAATAAAATCCAAATCTAATTAAGAGACCTGTTTGTTGAATTTTCTCTCATGTCTTCTTCTTCAATCTCAACATCAACTCAATTCTCCAATCACGATTCACAACCGGTATCACCTCTCTCTCTCTTTTTAGCATTCACTCTATCTCTGTGTGTTACATTCTTGGTTTCTATGCTGCCCTTTACCACATTCTATGTTTGCCAATCAAGTCATTCCTTTGTTATTCATTAACCTCTAAATTATTCACAAGTGTTTCTTTTGCTATTAACATTACCTACATTTACTTTGTATTACTGGGTTTGGGTTTCTTTTTCTTTTCATGTTTTACTCTTCGATTTTCGCATTAAGATTTTTTTTTTTGTAGGAAAATGATGGAATTTTCTTTTGTATTCATGAATGCATGTCCTTTTATCCTCATAGGGCTATGTTTAGTTGCTAGAAAAATGTAGAAGAAATAAAGGTATCATAATTTTGAGTTATACTCGAGTCTTTTTTTAGGACTTGAGAAAAGTCACTCAAACAATCCTTAGATGACTATATAGTTTACTTTTAACTATCTTTTTCTTTTTTTCTTTTTATCTTTTCTTAGCAACCAAACAGTCATTCTCGTTTCGTTGAGTGTTAACTTCATTGTGGAATCCTTTCTAGTAATTCCCATCTTCTTTATCATTTTCTTCACTTACACTTCCAACTTTTATGCCTCCAACATTTATATTTGTTTTTCTTAACAATAATTTTTGCTGTTTACTTGAAATGGTTGTCATGTTTCATAAGTATATTTAACTTTAATTGAAGAAAAAAATGTGCCTCATGGATTTTGGTGGGTTTCGATATCATATCAATATTTTTCTGTAGTTTTCATGTGTCTCCCATTCCTTGTAATGTATCATTAAACCAATCTTGCCCCACTTTACTGTACTATGTTCCAAAGACCATGAAAACCCTTAAAGAAACAACTTCTTTATTCAATGTAAATTCTAGTGTAGTTAATACAACTATTGATGGTTTCTTGATCGCCATAAGTTGCGGCTGTTCAGGTGGCCATAATGAGTTCACTTGGCACCAAGATTACACAGTCCAATGATCAAATAGTTAGCTATATTTTGCATTATAACAATGATTAAGTTACCTAATTATCATGGTATAGAAATAAAAATGCTTCGTAATTATGTAATGGTGTTTGGTGGTAAGTGCTAGATTTTCTATGGAATATAAATTATGCCAAGTTGAATCATGTAAAGCAGAAAGTTATGAAACTTGAATTAGGACATCATTTGCAAACTCCAATTTAAGGTGTGATTTTATCCAATTAAATAAAAATGTTTGCTCAACTCTTTAAAAGCATTTTAATAAATTTTTTGAACACAAGATCTACTGTATGTATCTATATTTGTAGATTCCAGTTTTGAGTAAGTTTAGATATACACTTATTCATATGTGCATTTCCATGTACTTGTATTTGGATGTGTATTTATATGATGCACATGTATCAAGCAGATTTGTAATGTTTTATTGTATTCTTTCTTTTTTGTCTTATGAATTCTGCATGGTCGTTGCAGATTTGCAGCTTACTCAGTCTTCTACATTTGGGTTTTCTTCTTCGGTATATTCTTTGCTTTGCTAGCTCACTCAGCCCCTGTGCAGCACCAGCCCCTGGTATTATTAGATTTGAGTTACCAACTTGCTCACATTTCAATTACAATTGGGTTTGTGTCTGCTCTTTATTTATATGCTAATATGATTTTCTATTAATTTTTTTGATTCTTAGTTCAATATGATATCTTTTGGGTTTGTGTGTGCACTCCAGATTCAGTGTTCAGTGGCACCTATGAATATATACATAATAGTTTCTTCTTGCTTGTGTGCTCATTTTACTAGAAATTAGTATACATAGTTGTATAAACAATTTCTTTTTTTTATGATTATCTGTCATACTTAAGTAATTTTAAGTAATTCCATGATTGTGTTCCCTATTATTTCTGTGGAAATGTTAAAAAAAAAAATTTGAGATGGGAAACTTATCCCTGTTAGTGTGAAGGAAGGTGGCACTATTATTTTTCTGGAAACCAAAATGATGTAAAATTGTTAGAAATCTATAATCACTTGATACTTACTTGCTTATTTTCAACTTTTAATTTTTTTTTAATAATTTTGCTGACTTTGCACTTCTCCGTTGCTTTCTGGAGTAATATTAATTGTTGATTCATTAGATTAAACAAAATGGAAATCATGCTTAAATTATATTAGATGAATCTGGTTTTTCCTACTTCATTTAGTTGGCGAGAAATGTAAAATTTGAAAACTGTTGGTTTATGCTAGGAGATCACTTGATAGTTTGGTTTAGTTGATGTATGATTGTTTTTACTTGAGATGCTTGATGTCAGTGTATTGTTGTCCTTTAAGTCCATATTTGGGCACTACTCTAATAGCTAATTGTAGTACATATTAGTGTTAGAAACAATCACTCAGTCCCTTTTTCCTTCTGGAACCCAATTTTAGCATAAGAGAGTGCATGGTTCTTGGATATTTTTTATAAGCATGGACCTAGGCTACTTTAAGTCTTGAACTCGATTGTAGAAGACTGAGTGACCACCAACACCTGTAGAGGTGCTGGTGCTACACCAGCCACTGTGCAACAGCACAAATCTAAGTTTGTGATTATGCATTCTTTTGCCAAAAATAGTTCATTTCTGGCTTTCTTAATATTGTTTTAGGAAAGTCTATTGGTGTCATCTTAAAATGGATAAAAGTTGGATAGATAAACCGATGTCAAGTAAAGCTTATATGGATGGTGTTGCAAACTTCATTATATTTGCGTGTCAGAAAGCTTGTGGTCGTGGTAGTATTGTTTGTCCATGTAGGAGATATGGTGATTGTTCTTCATTCGAACCAGAAGTTGTTCAGGAGCATCTATTGTATAATGGGTTTAGTCCAAGTTACACCGAGTGGGTTTTTCATGGGAGAAAGTCTCTCGTATAGACCACACTCACACTAGTTTAGAACCCACTAGTGTTCCAGTTGGCTTCATGGGACGAGATGACGTGTTGGGTTTGCTCCGAGGTAACTTCGAG
Source organism: Bretschneidera sinensis (assembly GCA_023935145.1). Lineage (NCBI taxonomy): Eukaryota > Viridiplantae > Streptophyta > Magnoliopsida > Brassicales > Akaniaceae > Bretschneidera > Bretschneidera sinensis. The sequence goes on from CM043700.1 coordinate 109,108,753, forward strand.
GTTACTTCTGAAAACTAAAACAATGAACCATTAAGTGTAGGAATCACAATGGGATCTTCAAATGAACATGGTGAAGAGTAACAGGCCCATGGTGTGTTTGAGTTCAATAATTATGGTGAGCCTTTACGCACTGAGCATCCAATTCATTCTGCTATTGATGAGACGACTCAGTATCGCAATTTGATGAAAGATTATGATAATGAACTTTATCTGGGTTGTTAGAATTTCACAAAGTTAAGTATTATGTTATACCTACTACACGTCAAATGTTTGAATGGGTGGTATGGTAAATCTCTTACTATGTTGCTTGAGTTTATCAACATAACATTTTCGATGTGTGCTCCAATGCCATCAAATTATTATGAAGCCATGAAGATTATCAAAGGATTGGGTCTTGGCTATGAGAAGATTCATGTTTGTCCTAATGATTGCACATTGTATTGGGTTGAGCATGTGAATGATGAATTTTGTCATGCGTGTGGTGTCCCACGGTGGGTTAAAAACAATGATGATGATGAGGTTCCGTTGAATTAGAGGGATGCTCAATCTAAAAAGAAAAAGCCAGCTAAAGTATTGCGTTATTTTCCTCTAATACCGAGATTGAAGAGGATATATATGTCATCTAAAACGGCTTCGTTGATGAGATGGCATAATAAAGATCGGACAAATGATGGGATTTTAAGACACCCGATAGATGGATTAGCTTGGAATGAATTTGATACTTTATATCTCAATTTTGTAGCTGATTCTTGTAGTGTTAGGCTTGGCCTAGCTAGTGACAGGTTCAATCCCTTTCGAACAATGAGTTCTACTTATAGCACGTGGCCCATTCTTTTGGTCCCATACTACTTGCCACCTTGGCTTTGCATGAAGCAAACATCGTTCATCCTTTCAACGGTGATTCCTGGTGAGAAAAGCCCTAGTAATGATAATGATATCTTTTTGCAGCATCTAATGGAAGAGTTGAAACAATTATGGGATGATGTTGATGCGTTTGATGCGTCCACCAATCAAAGCTTTAAGCTGCGCGCTTCTCTTTTTTAGACCATTAATGATTTTTCAGCATATGCAAACTTATCTGGTTGGAGCAGTAAGGGGCGGGTTGCTTGTCCATGTTGTGGGGACTCTACGCATTCTATATGGTTAAAGCATGGGGGAAAGTTTTACTATATGGGTCATCATCGATGGTTAGCAAAAAACAATGAGTTTCGTTTTCAAAAAGAACAATTTGATGGCACCACAGAGTTGGGATCTACTCCTGTTCCACCATCTGGACACGATGTTTTAAGACAACTAGAGGGTGGAAACTACATCTATAGTAAAACTTCGAAGCTTTCTAAGAAGAGGGCAAGAGAGGATGTTGGTACCTCTACAGGGCTAGTACTAGTGGATGAAGTTGATAACCTTTTTGAGGGTGTGGACGATTTCCTAGAAAATGTTGATAAGAAAGATCTTCCCATAGATGAGGGAGTTGTAGATACTTTTTGGATAAAAAAGAAGTATCTTTTTTGAGTTACCTTATTGGAAAAACAATCTATTGTGTCATAATCTAGATATGATGCATATAGAGAAGAATGTATGTGATAATTTGATTGGAATAATATTGAATATAAATGGTAAGACTAAAGATAATAAAAAGGCACGCCGTGATCTCGAGGAAATTGGTATTAGAAGAGACATCCATTTAGTTGTTCTTCCTAATATAAAAGATCACTCGCCTCCAGCATACTACACTATTTCTACGAAGGAGAAACACAATTTCTTGACAATTTTAACAAATCTTAAAATTCATGATGGGTATGCATCAAACATCTCAAGATGTGTCAACTTAAAGGATCGTAAGCTGTCAAACTTAAAGAGTTATGACGGTCACATATTGATGCAAGAAATCCTTTCTATTGCCTTAAAAGCATCTTTACCTAGACATGTTATAGCAGTTGTTTCTGCGTTATCATCATTTTTCAAAGCTTTATGCTCTAAAGCCCTTTATCCTTAGGAGATTGACTTATTGGAGTCACGTGTTGCTTTGACATTTTGCCATTTGGAGAAAAATTTTCCCCCGGGTTTCTTTACCATTATGGTTCATCTTATTATTCACTTAGCCTTCGAGGCTAGACTTGGTGGTCCCATACACTACATGTGGATGTATCCTGTTGAGAGGTTAGATGTTCAAATCTAATTTGTGAATACTTAATTTGTATATTAATGATTATTAAATTTATCTTTAATTTTTTTGGCTTTGCAAGGTATTTAATGCGCTTGAAATCTTATGTAAATAATAGAAGTCGACTCGAGGGGTCAATTGCTAAGGGTACAATGGGGAAGAGTGTCTAACATATTGCTCACAATACTTCAAAGGTGTAGAGACAAAATTCAACCGCCCCCAAAGGACCAATGATACTATAAATTATCCGGATGAATATATGTTTTCCTCGGGTGGACGGATTATGGTAAAGATTGTAAGTGTTGAGCTCGATGACATGTCATTGGCTCAAGCACATCGTTATATGTTGCTCCAAATGATAAACTTTCTCACCTTCATAGGTTAGTATCAATAAAGGAACTTAGTCATCTGTTTAAATTGAGTAGTTATTATGTTTTGTTATCCCTATGAGGGCTAACAGTTTGATAAACACATCAATCATTGCAGGAAATTTTTGGCTGCTCAAAGACTAACCCACCATTCTAATCGACCAATACAAAGTCTTGAACAGAAGTGGTTGGTTGAGAAATTTCCCTCATGGCTTATGAGACATGTTAGGTATAATATCAATTGTCTTTGAATGTTATAAGCGTGTTCAATAAAACATTGACTGATGTTGTCTCATATTAATTGTTGGAAAATGTTTAGGTGCCATAGATGGTGGATAACAATTATTCAAATGAAATAATTGTCTTTGCTCGAGTTCCGAATAATGTTGTTAGGAAATTTAATGGATTCAACATCAATGGCTTTAAATTCCACACAAAAGAACGTGAGAAGTTTAGACAATCTCAAAATTTGGGAGTTATGGTTAAAGCAGAGGATTAAATGTATTATGGTGTGCTCAAAGATATCATCGAGTTGGATTACTATGGGGCGTTTAAGATTGTGTTGTTCCGTTGTGATTGAGTGGATATTAATTCATCCAAGGGTTTAAAGAAAGATGCAGGTGGGTGCATTCTCGTGAACTTGGCTAGGTTCATACACACTAGTCAATTATTGAAGGATGACCCGTTCGTTATTTTATCTCAAGCGAAACAAGTGTTTTATGTGCAAGACCCAATAAGAAATGAATGGTATCATGTTGTTCTTACAAAGCCAAGGGACCTATATGAAATGGGGGAAAACACGCAGGAAAAGGATGATGACACTTACAATTAGTGCATACCTTCTAATGTAGTGGTAGACGATCAACTAGATTGTATCTCAACTTGGACTAGGATGGACAATGATGAAGATACCAATCTTTTTTGAAAAATTAGAAATCTTTTTTAATGTAATATGAATTAGGCATTTCGCTGAATGATCATATAGTTTTAACGCCATTTCTGAGTTTTTTCTATACACAGATTTGATGTGTGCGCGTTTCTTTTTTAATGTAATAAAAAATGCTTCATAATTATGTAATGGTGTTGGATATCTATGTGTTAATATGAAATTAATGGTTTGATGTAATTAGAACAATCCTATTCCCTGATTATGGTGTTGGATATCTACAGTTTGATGTCTCATTTACTTGATCGCTTGATAACCATATATGATGCATTGTTGATTGGGAGTTTGACTAATGAGGCGTTTTCATGCTTAATCGTTGATGTTCTAACTTCCTTTCTTTTATATATGCCAGGTTTCAACAACTTTTGATTTGTCACAGGTTTCAACAATTGTTGTTAACATGAGTATTTAAATGTTGTAATTGAAACAGGGGCTGGTGCAGCACCATCACCTGCACAGTGTTTGATGGACATGTTATATATAAGCATGTTTATATATATATTTTTATACAGATTGCAACATGTTTAGGTCAAAATATATCCCTCCCTCAGACAGAGCTACTATGTCAAACCAGTCTCTAGCTAGATTTTCACAATATTAAAAAGATATTGAACATGAGCATGAGTATCACCTTGAAGATGAGCGTGAATCTCAAAGTGATTCTGAGACTGAGCCAATAACAACGGAAAGTTAAAACAATGATAATGAACAACACGAGATCACTGGTAATATTTGTATTATAAGACATTCTCTTTATAACTAGTTTGATATCACATTGGTATACTAATTATAAAATTTATGTTTTCAATGTATAGATTCTGAAGGGAGGGTAAAGAAGTAAACACATGTCTTGCGAACATCAAGTGTAGTCTTTGGAACGTGGGAAAAAAATTGTTGTCCACTTCAATGCACATAATCAACCCGTGAGAAAAGGTGGGCAAATTTTAAGTAGTTGGTTGGGCAACGTTGCAAAGAGAGGGAACCTTTGTCCGTTTGGTTACACGGATTGGAAAAAGGTGCCTTCTAACTACAAAAAGGACATTGTTTTATTGATTCGGGTAAGTAACAACAACTTAATTTGGGTTTTTCTTCCATTTTTTTGTGGTGTTGTACATGCATATACTCTCTAACACCAAAAATACTTATTTGTATTGTTTCTTTTCTTTGTGGTAGAAGAAGTTTTATTATCCAATGATTGAGGAAATCGACAAAATATTATTGAGGATGATCGCAAAACAAATGGAAGGACTACAAGTATGTGCTGAAAAGGGACCACGTGAGGAACAAAACAAAACAACAAATTTTGAGCAATAATGTTCCTAAAAGGGTAAATCAAGACCAGTGAAAACAACTTGTGAACTACTGGTTTTCTGAGCAGAGTGAGGTTGGTTTTTCATAATTATGTTCATTTAAATTCTCATTGTTTCTATTTTATTTTAATGATTTATTACTCACTTGGTTTATCGTTGGTGTAGAAGTATTCTACGATAGGGATAACAGCACGTGAAAGACAACAATGTCCTCACACGACCGAATCAAAGAGTTTTGCTAGAAAAATGGATGAATATGTTAGTTGATTTGCTTTATTCATCCAATCTTTCATTTAAGTAACATTGACTGAGACATTGTTTGAACTCTTTTCATATATGGTAGGAGATGAAACATGGAAGTGAACTCGGGCGCGTAGAGTTTTTTAACTGAAACTCATAAAAGCAAGGATGAAACTTTTATTGATGAAGCATAAGACAATTTGTGGTAAGTTCAACAAAACTAGCAGTCCTTATCTTTCTTAGTGTTACGTTCTCTCTTATGCTAGTTAAATATTCACCCATTTGGATCTCTTGGTAGGGTTTGTGCATCAACCTTTGTGTTGCAAAATCTCTTTACTGGATGTGGTTTTCTTTCTAGAATCACAAACTAATCACTAATGGGTACATTTTACTTCTTTATTTCCTTTTTTTCTCTCTCATAATTTCATATATGATCCATGAGAAGAACTACTTTTTTCTGTTTAACAGGTCTCCTTTCTATTGTAACTTTCTAATTTAGGAGCAACTATTTTATTATTTGTTGCATTTTCTTTCACTCTATTGCTTTTTTTCCTTCAAATTTTTCTACACATATATTGAGGCTCATTATTGTTTTTGTCTTCAAGACTATATTATTTAAGTAATATACTTTGAATATGATTGGTTTGTCATACATACTCTTTGCTTTCTTTACTTCCACAATTGTTATTCTTTTGAGTCCTTAATTCATATTCTTTGTAACAATTTTGCCTTTTGAGTTATTTGCAATATATATACACAGGTAAATGTGCATTATAGTTTCATTCATACTTGTTTTGGCATGTTTGTGTGTGGTAACATCAGTCACTTTATGCTGCATTATGATGTATGCATGCACACAAACACTTGTTAACGTTCATAAATCGATAACATTATGTTGCTTTGAGCTGTAGATTAATGTTTTCAATTTTTCATTTAGTGTAATATTGTATGTATGTGAGTTTCATTATTGCTGCTTGTCATTCATCAAGAGTGATATATTCTGATGGGGAATATCAAACTCTTCCATATATACTCCTACTATAATTTACGTAGTACATAGCTCAAAGTGAATGGTTTCTTATACAATTTGTTTCACCAGTGGATGCTTTTTTCCATCTTGCAATATAGTATTATCATAATCTTTATTATTATGTCAAAAAGATATTCCACCTTTCAAAGCCTGTTGTGCTTGGTGTATATCAAGATTAAAATAGTTAAAATGACAAGGTTTCGTCCTATATGATTCGAGTGTCTGACACAGACATCACATCTATGTCCTTTCAGAGCTTTGTGTCCTTTCAGAGCTTTTTGTGGTTGGTGTCCATGATATAGTCATAGACCTATACATAAGTCATTTTTTACATGTAGAGTCAAGGAGCAAAGGGCTTTCAAAGTTATTAAAACTCATTTAAGTCGCCATATTCTTATAACCAAAAATTTGTATTAGAATAGGTTCCACATTGATGAAGTTTTCTATTTTTTGGTTGTCATTCATGTAGCTAGTACATGCCAAAAACGGTTGCCCAAGGAGTGAATGATGAAATAATATGAAATACAAAATGTTGGTATTACCATGTTAAGTTACAGTAGTATAGTTGTAGCCAAGACTACCTGATTTCCAGTCAATTTCGTATACAAGAAAGATACAGTCTTCTCCTTTGTTCTACTTCTACTGTTTTTGTCATGTCCTACATCACTTGATTTTTATGAGAAAATGTTGGGGCCAGTGAACTTAAACCTCATTGTACTTTCCACTATAGGAAGATAATTTCAATTCATTGTGCTACATCACTTGATTTTATGAGAAAATGTTGGGGCCAGTGAACTTAAACCTCATTGTGCTTTCCACTATAGAAATATAATTTCAGTTCACGTTTGTATATATTTAACAGACAGGATGTACTCATGGAAAACAAGAGAGTTCTTGGCTTTAGGTTAATGAGGGTATTCAGTAGGGTATTGTGTTGTTTTATGTCAGATGTCATTTGAATGTGGAATATAGATGACAATCCCCTTTTGACAAGTTTTTTTATTTGTGCTGAATTTATATGCACGTTTCAGTTTCTTGGTAGGGGAACTTTTTCCATAGATAGAGTTCAAGAGCTTTCTTTTGATAAGGTCTAAATTTGATTTGTTCTTCAAGTGTCTGACTTGAATTATTCAGCTAAATGATCTTCATAGAACTTTATTTCTATAAGCTAATTTAATTTAATATGTTTTGCCAAATGGAGGCTTATGCTAAAGGTCTATTAGTGGCTTGGCCGAATGAAGTGGAAATGAATGTCTTATTCTTTTAGTGAATAACTTGGTTTGCATAGTTCAAGCATCTGATATGAGTATGGTTATGTTTCACTTTGAATAATTTTGCAAGATGTTTTCTTTTTTAATGCATTAGTATTACTCTTTCAAGTGATTTTTGCTCATTTGCCATTTCATGCTCAGTTGTATAGTTCAAGCTTTCTCTCTAATGTCCATCTTCGTATCTTGTTCTCTTCCTTGTTAAGTTGTGAATTGGCTATTTTGTTTGGATTGCATTTTTTTTTTCTTTTGTAGGAGGTTTTATGGAAAATAGGGGAAATTCTGCCTGTTTTTCTATAAAATCTTATAAGCAACTTTTGTCTTATGTAACTTTCGCTGCAAATAGCTACTCAATCTTCGGGGGAGTTTAATTTTTGTTGTTTCATAATTTTAGGTGACTGTTGAAGCTCGTGTGGCTGAACTTGTTGCTACTTCAGGATCTTCTGATGCTAGCAATAATTTACAAATACAAAATGAAGTCTTCACCAAGCTTATGGGTGAAGAGAGTTATGGATGTGTACGAGGTCATGGGTTTGGAGTTACACCCTAAGCCGTGTATGGATTTTCAACTCAAATTAGGAATGATATGGGATACAATGGAGCTTATGCTGAATAGATACATAATTTGAGAGCACAAATAGAAGAAATCAATCAAAAGCATGAGCATCAGATTCAAGAAATAACAACGAAGCACGATGATCAAATGAACAGTATGCAATCCCAAATAGATGAGCTAATGTCTTTTCTACCATGGTTGGTTAATGGAGGACCTCATATTTGATTTCAAGTGTAATGGTAAAGTAATTTTTCAGACTTCATTCAATTACTTGGTTTTGTATGAATTTATATGTTAACTATGAATATTTTTTGTGTAAATGAAATGACTTTTGTATTGATATTTGAATTTTTATGGATTTGATGATACATTTATATATTGAAGAACATGAGCATTCGTGTTGATATTAAACCCAAAATAGTGTAATAACGCAAGGCAGCTGTATTTTGGTGCTTTAAAGTGTCACAAAAAATGCTGGTGTGTGCAATGTAATGCCAATTTATTGCGGCGCTTAAAAATGCCGCAATATGCATATATTTGTGGCACTTAGAAGCGCCATAAAATACTGGCGTTTAGAAGCGCCGAAATATAGCGGTGCTTAGAAGCACCGAAAAAATGCATATTTCGGCGTTACATTAAGCGCTGGTACTGGAACTGCGACACCACACATACTGGTGTTTTATCCGGTGCTTGTGATAAGCGCCGATATCGCATATTTCGGCACTTTAAAGCGTCGAAATATGCTAAAAAAAAGCACCAGCATTTGCCATTTATCTTTTAGTGTGTCGGTTCTATAGGAAACCCTATGATTGATTTTCAAGACTATCTAGATGAGGGTTTAGGTTTTTTTTTTTTTCCTTCTAAGATAAAACATAAAAAGCTTGAAAATAATTTTAGGGGAAAAAACAAGAGTGGTAACTACCATGAACTTGGAGAGGTTAGTAATTACACTAAAAAAATTAAAAGAAAAAATTTAATATTGAAATTACCACTCTATCTTTATGCAGTTACTAGTGGACCTATCTAGGTTCGTGGTAGTTATCACAAACCCAACAAACTACCATAGACCTAGGTTTGGGTGATCAACACACAAAAAACAATTCGATGTTAACAATGTTAAATTTACATTAATAACCTTAATGATGTGACATGATTTTTAAATGATAATCTAATTTGGTCTGTCCAATAAAGTTAAAAAGTTAATAATAGGATTAATTTTAGTCTCACGTTGCCTCCATAAATTAATAGAAGCAAAGCACTTAAAATGAGATCTAAAATCATGTGATTATCTGTTAGTTCTGTTGGTTTTTAGTTGACATTTGGATGAATATATTATAACAATTTTGTATCGGGTAGTACATTATTATTAATTTGAAGGTTAAAAAGTGTTAGTTTAGGATCAACTTACTCACGACCTTACGTGAAAAAGATCTGTTCTATAGGTTTGTACCTTTTTTTTTTCTCTTTTTATTTTTTCAACAAAAAAGATAAGATATCATTAATATAAAACATTTACATGCATGTAGATGGAATTAGATAGACTTATTTAAGAGAAGTTTTTGCCTGACACAGTATACATGACTCAATGGTCTATTTCACTGTTAAATAGTATGAGAAGAGAGAAGAAAAAAATTTCATTCAAAGGTGAAATGAACCCTTGTACCATGCATCTTTCATGGCAATGTGGTAAGCAAATTCTTTTTCCCATCTAGGCCAAGAAGGGCCATACATATCCAATGGAACATAAGGGGAGGAGGAAGCCAATGTAAAAGTATTAGTTGGTTCCTAATAGGTGTATCAATTCTATTGTAATTTTGGTGCTGCAATATGCTAAAGAAGCAGTGTTTAATTTCTTGATAATTAATGGTGCGATTTTCAAAGATAGCCAAATTCCTTCCCTTCCAAATATTCCAGAGGACAATGGATGCAAAACAAGCAAAATGAACTTCTTGTTGTCCTATTTTCTTAGGAGTAAGTTTGTTTCTATTAGAGTTGGTGCATACTTCACGGGTTCAAATCTGTAGAACTCCCAACGACCACCGGTGAGCGGGTGGGGGTTAGGGGGCAGTGCCCTTGAAAATTTCAAGCCCTGTATATGTTTTGGGTTTATTTTTTGCGTGGAAGTTTGGACTTGAGCCCATTAATAGCCGTGGTTTTGCAGTAGGGCGGAAACCCTAATTAGGACGTCTTAAGTTGCTTATATATACTCTCTTTGTACTGAGCACACATTGTAACGAGAGATTTGTGAGGTTGATAATAGTGAAACTTCTGGCATGATGTAGCCTTATTATGGGGTGAACTTGGGTATATTGTATCTTATTTTCTTTCTGTTTATAATTCGTGTGATTAACAGGTCTCGAATCATTAAGTTCTAATATATCAAAATAAGAATGAGATGATTCATGTTAGGATTACAAGAAATCCCACACTCTTGTAACAGAGGATAAGTAGAGGGACAAGTTGTAAACAAATGAGAATAGTTACACGTTCCTGTTGACAGAGTTGATAGATTGCATATGGTAGTCTATGGTGTGAATAAAGAAGTTGACTGGTTAGAATTTTAAGGTGAGCAGTAAGCGAGAGAAAATGTTTTACTCTTGGGATAACCTGCAGTTTCCAAATATTGTCCCAAAGCAAATAGGGTTGGGAAGAAGAAAAAGATTAGGTGAGTAGAAATTTGTAGGTGTTGTTGATAGTAAATTTACCATTGGGAGAGAGAAGCCGAGTTGGGGAATCAATTAGGCTTTGTGTTCGAGTTCTAGGGATCAACTTGCCTAGACAATAGGGTATTGTGTAAAAAAAAGACTATAGGGTATTTAAATGCAATTAAATCAAAATTAATTTTTTTCCTCACACGTATGAATGGCAGGCAAGTGCCAGTGTTTGTCTTGTTGCTAAAATGATAAGAGAGACATTTCTTAACCTTAAAAAAATCCCACTTACCTCCTTCAAATTCCCGCTCCAAGCTTAATCACTCTATCTCTAAAGTATATCTTTAGGGTTTTCATTTCACCATTTTCGAGTCTCTGGGGTCCTCTCAGCATATGCAGTTGGGATTTTTAGCCGGTTTTTCTCTCTCTGCTACTCTTTAGTCTCTCATTCTGGCTGACCTACTGTATCACCAAAAATGGCTGCCTTTACTGCTCTCTCACTGTGTCCGAACGGTTTCACCTGTCGGCCGAGCCCTAGAAAGCGTTCAATTTCTTGCTCTATCAGTTCTCCTACTACTGTAGGTATGTTATGTGAGCAATTATGTTTTTTTTTTCCGAGTGTTTTAATATTCTGCTTGCTTTCTGAGAAGGAAAAATGAACGTAAAGAGAAGGAAAAAAAAAGGATAATGAAATGATGAAGCCTTATCCAGTTTAATGTTTTGTTTTGGGTTTAATAAAAAGAACTTATAAAGTTCTTTCTTTACCAAGTGAAGTTTTTATAATGAGGTTATCTTAGTGGTCGTTCTGGTGTAAATTGGTCCTGAATTATTGGAAATATAAAGATTCTGAAGCTTAGTTCGTTCTTATTTGCTACAGTTTAGCAAACAAAAAGGGGATATAGCAATACATTAGAAGGTTTTACTCTGTCGAATCTCAACTGTTCTAGTACTGTACTCATTGGAATTTTGGGCGACTGTAGTTTTATGTTCGAATCCTCTATATGGTTGCTGGTAAAATGAGCAAAACGTGAAGGAAATAGCTCTATGGATTTTTTTTTTTTTGATAATCAGCACTTTGGAATTTTAGTTTGTGTATAAATCAAATTAGCTGCTTCAAAATTTAGTTTGGGCATCAATCAGTGGAATCCCTATCTTAACCCAGCAATTTTATTTTATTGAGTTCTATTGAGTTGAAGTTTTTGTTTTAATGGGTACCAAGTAATAAACGCAATAAGATTTACTGGCCACTTATACGGGTCTCACAATACCATCCTACGATAAATATCGAACTGTTCATATCTTAAGCTCATTAATCGTAGTTTTTGGAACGAGTTTATAGATTATTTTTATCTTCAGTTTAGCTGCATGATTAGCGCTAAGCCTCTTGCCCAGTTCCCACCCTTATTTGACTAAGATCATCCTTTTCTTTTTCTTTGCTTCAGTCATCATGATCATGATTATATATTTATTAATATTAGAGATTTATGTAGATGGTTATAATGTATTTTGTCTCCTTTTAGGTACACGTACATCTAAAGAAGTGCCACGTAAAAGATCAGGAAGATTGGAAGGGGCTGGAAGAAGTATGGAAGACTCTGTTGAACGCAAAATGGAACAATTTTATGAAGGGCCTAATGGCCCACCACTCCGTATTCTTCCGATTGGTGGCCTTGGTGAAATTGGGATGAATTGCATGCTTGTTGGAAATTATGATCGCTATATTCTAATTGATGCTGGTGTCATGTTTCCTGAGTAAGTCTTTGGTCTGTCTATATTTCTTTTTGATCTTTGCAGTTGTTGACATGTCTTGATGAAAGTGTTGCTAAGCTTCTGCCTACTCTTATGATGTTTTGACCTTGTGTGGTATGTTTGACATCACTTCAGTTATGATGAGCTTGGAGTCCAAAAAATAACACCAGATACCACATTTATCAAAAGATGGAGCCACAAAGTTGAAGCAGTTGTTATAACACATGGCCATGAAGATCACATTGGTGCGTTGCCTTGGGTAAAGTTTCCTTCTACTTCTTTGAAGTGCCAATTTGATTCAATACTGGGAGATTAACTAGTCTATCAACCTGTTAACTCTAATATATTTCTCTCATTACCCCCTGTGGCAAAGAGTTCCTACTCTTCTAGACTGTATATTATTGCATACAATGCTTTCTTAATCAAGCTGCACAAGAAAATGTTCTCAACCTTTTTTCCAGTTCTGCATTTTTTATATGTAGATGGAATTGCTCCATAATAGAAATTTGACCTATTTAATACATATAGAAGGCATCTGTGTCTATTAAAAGAAAAGAATTAGAATTTTCCTCTGGAACTTGCACCTAGGTATTTCTGAATAGCAAGGGGTTGGGTTACACAGGATGAGACCCTAGTCAAGCATCGTTAGTCTACTCTCTAAAGTCTGAACCAAAGCAACCTTGTAGAATCTGCTTAGTCATTGGTTTTACTCTGGGCACAAGCGAAAACTCTGTAAGAATCACATATTGAACCTATGGCTGCACGTTTTAGGAACTTTGATAATTGTGTTATAAGTTGATTAAATAATTTCCCGAAAAGTACAAAGGCATGACCTGCATCATTTGGTTTATATATTTATAACAATTGTAGATAACTGATAAAGTAGGATTTTTAGATTTCTGCTTTTCATTTTTTTTTCTGCTATTGTCTTCATTTAAACATTTCCTTTTTGCAATTTTTCTGGCCGTATGAGCAGGTGATCCCAGCTCTAGATTCCCATACACCGATATATGCATCGTCATTCACAATGGAGGTACTTATTCAGGGTGTTAACTAATACTCACAAAAGATACACGGTATATGAACAAAGGGTAAAACTTATATGAGGTTCCTTTTACAAGGTTCTTAAGGTTCCATTTCAAATTTTCATTTTTACAACAATGAAATCAATTATTGTGACCTTTTTTTTTGAGTTAGAAATTCAAATATTGTGACCTATCGTATGACATACATGAATGAGAATTTTATCTAAGCTCTAGTTTTAAGTACAAAATTTTTTAAGTTTCAAACCATAGATGAAATATGGGTGAAATCATACACTAAAGTGATAACTTGCCGTTGAAATTTTGTGTATTTGATCTATAGTCTAATATTGAATTTTATTTTTGAAAGTATTATTTTTTTTATATGGAACTTCGTATAAGGAACCTCATCGAAGTTTTACCCATGAAAAAAAATGCTTATGAGATGTGTCATCCTTCACAAACTGCACAGCCAATAATTACATTCCTAGTAGGTTCTAATGCAAGTTACTCATGTGAATGTTGGTCCAAAGTTTCAAAACATCTCAACTGTAAATGCTTTTCTCAGTTATCTTTGTCTTAACAGCTCTCTGTCACTGCCTATCAGATAGCGACACCTTCTCTGTTACATTTTTCAATTCTATTAAGATTGTGATTCAGTCTTTTGTGGTCCGGAAGGGTGAAGTTTTTCTTATTTTAACAGCTTATTAAAAAGCGATTGAAGGAGAATGGGATCTTTGTTCCATCTAGACTTAAGACTTTCAAAACAAGGAGGAAATTTATGGCTGGACCATTTGAAATAGAGCCTATCAGAGTGACCCATTCTATACCTGATTGTTGTGGATTAGTTCTTCGCTGTGCTGATGGTACAATTCTTCATACTGGGGACTGGAAGGTATGTTTTCTCTTGTCCATGCATTTTCATCTTTCCTTTACAGTAATTCTCAAGATGCCTAAGCAGTTAATTTAACAGATTGATGAATCACCATTGGATGGGAAAGTTTTTGATCGCCAAGCTTTAGAGGAACTCTCAAAAGAAGGAGTAACATTGGTAAGTATTCTGGATCTACTTGTACAAAAGTATTCTGGATCTATTTGTACTATTTTTATGTTGCACATTTCATGTGATTTTTTTTCTTCTTATTTACCTCTAGGTGAGACATAAGGATTCAGTGGGAGTGTACTAGGAAATATATGGTTTTCATGTGCTTAAAAAATAAATCGAGGATAAGAATGCCATATCTTCAGTACTGTTAGCTGAGGCTCATTCCCTGATATTATGTATCATCATTATGTAATCACCTGTGATTTCGGGTAAAGAATGTTTATATGGCCTTATTTTTGGAAAGGGTTTCTAACTTAAAATTACAGAATATTTCATTTTGGGAGATTTTTATGATTTGTTTTGAATAAAATCTTCTGGATGAAGTTTTGATATTTAAGGATGGCATCTGATGCCTTGTATTTCTTATTCTTGTTGTTGGGCTACTTTAGAGATTAGAAGACTTTGGTTTGTTGTTCTCCTCTTTCCAATGAAGTTGTCTCCCATTACAATAAAGAGATAGATAGCTTGGAGATAAATCATGTTCCTATAAACTGTTATTCTGATTTTGATCCAATTTGCAGTACTAACAGTTCAATTCTAACGTTCTCAAAGGCTTGAGGCAAACTTGAAATTCAATTGATGTTCATTCCTTTTCAGATGATGAGTGACTCTACAAATGTGTTGTCACCAGGGAGGACAATTAGTGAGACAGTTGTAGCAGATGCATTATTGAGGCATATTTCAGCTGCTAAAGGAAGGGTTATTACTACTCAGTTTGCATCAAACATACACCGCCTTGGAAGTGTAAAAGCTGCTGCTGATTTAACTGGTAGAAAGTTGGTATGTCTTCTCTGTTCTAGTATTTGCCATTGTACTTTAATGGAGTGCTCTGCATTTACAATTTTGAAGACAACATGTGCTCAAGAAGTTGAGGTGTTGTGGAAATTGTTTTAGGTATTTGTTGGTATGTCCTTAAGGGCATATCTAGATGCAGCTTGGAAGGATGGAAAGGCACCCATTGATCCATCAACTCTGGTAATAACACTTAAAGACTTTGTTTGTCTCTCTCTCTATCTCTCATATTTAGCAGATATCGAGTTGAGAAACTTGGCTTCTGAACTATGTTGTATATGATTTTAGAAAAAAGTTACTCAATTCATCATGACTAAACCTTAAACCCAGATAACTGGGATTAGGTTATATCTAACTCTGTAGAGGTCCATACCCTCTCTTAAATCATGTCCCAAAGAATTTATTCCCACCTTTTAAACGACATTCTTGTTGGTCTTTCAGCATCTCTATCATGAATTAAATCTCTCCTGACTACCGGTATTCATTTATTGCTCTACATTTGAATCGGCTAAACCTTTGCAGATGACTTAGCTCACCGTCGTCTCAATTAATGTGATGCCTAGCTTCTCATGGTGCTTGTGTATTTTAATATAATTGGCACTTTTTTTTCTCTGCCTCTCTGTATCTCAACATTTTCATATAAGTCCCACTTTTTCCCACCCTATTGTAAAAGTCTTCGACAATGACACAGTTATAGTATACAATATAGCTGGGCTTATGCATGCCTTACTTATTCATTAATGAGGTTGAGTTTGTTAATGATCAATATGATATGCTTATTCATTGGAGTTTGTCAATCATTATCCAAATTTAAAAATAATGCCACCAGTTTTGCATCAGGAATGCATCTTAGAGTGTGCTACATGTTAGTATAAGTCAAGCTGCATTAAATTCTTGTATAATTTTTGTTTTTTGAAAATGGAACAAAGGAGTACTTTTGTTGGCTCCTTTAAGAGGCTTAATTACTAAGGTATCGTGTGAGCATATTAACGAAGAAAAATATATTGAAGCACCACAGTTGTAAGTTTATCAGAAAAAAGGAAAAACAAGTTGTTTCAAAGGTTAGAAGTGGCTGGTGCTCCATGGAAATTTGAACTGAATCTGTATGTTGACAGATGTTACTGGGAACATATTAATTATGGTGAAAAAACCATGTTGGCAACATATATCAACATGAACTTGACATTGTGTTAGGCATCAGAACTACACTTTGTTTAATATATGTAGATTGATTCCTAGGACAATTCTCCTGAAAACTTGACGTTGAATCTGTCTACCTCAGGTTGATGTAAATCATGGGCTTTGTCTCAGTTATTTGTCCATTCTTTGTAAATATTACTTATCTGGCATATATTTCTGTATCAGTTAATTTTGATCACAATCAAGAATTCTGAGACATTTGTTCATCAGGAAGTGTTTACCAATCTCATTATATATTCTGGGATTTGTTCTTTCCATTATTACACAGGTGAAAGTGGAAGGTATTGATGCATATGCTCCGAAGGATTTGCTAATTGTGACAACCGGATCACAAGTAAGTTAATCTTGCTGATTTCAGTGACTGCTTTGTTCCACTGACTATAATAGTTTTACTTTATAGTATTTGGATGGCATGTGACTATGCATATTGTTGTGTCAGGCAGAACCACGTGCAGCACTGAATCTTGCGTCATATGGAAGTAGTCATTTTTTCAAACTGACCAAGAAAGATCTAATTCTCTATTCGGCGAAGGTAATAAAATATATTTAATGCATTGGTTTCTGACAATTTTTACCCCACAATTTGATTTTGTAAGTTCATAATTTAACTGAATAAATGATGAATATGAAGCCAATATGGGTGACTCATCACTTGATTGTTTATCATAACCTGTTCTGTGTAATCTCTTTATATTTGGAAAATATTTACTTGGAGGTAATTGTAGTTTTCTACTTGGTTTTTATCATCTGATATACCTGAAGATTCTGAATTGTGCCCTTCTTTCTTTCTTTTTCCCTATTGGTGCTTCTCTCTCTTGTATACTCACAATGTGCTAGGTTTGCGCCACCTTTGGCACTTTTTAATGAATTAATATGTTATTTGATCTTAAATTTCGTAGCATCCGAGTTTTTGTTAGTATGTAATTTGCAGATTTGTAGGTTTTTGAATTCCAAACACACTGCTGTTAAAAAAAACTTATGTCCATTTTTTAGTTTCTCTTTTCTGACTTCTGTTTAGAAAGGAAGGATGTATTTTATTGAGGGCTTCAGCTTTGATGGAGTGAACTTTAATAATTTGAATTTTACAAGTTTTGTTTTAAGGTTCAACTGATTTTGTTTTTGTTTTGTTTTATCTTTCTTGTGATGATTTGTAAAAATTGATTTATTGAAAACCTTTCCAAGTTGCCTATAATTTCTCAGGTTTTTGGGGATATTTTGTTATATTAATTGTATTTACAGTTTCTTGTTCAAATTCATTGAAATGTTAGGATATTATGATTCGTTTTCCATTTTGGCCTTTAGGTGATCCCTGGTAATGAATCACGGGTAATGAAAATGCTGAACCGCATATCAGAGGTTGGACCAACTATAGTAATGGGTAAGAATGAAATGCTGCACACATCTGGTCATGGGTACCATGGAGAACTGGTAAACTTTCAATTCTCCTCTCAAGATATCATATATATTTTCTCTTAAATTTCTTAGTTGTTACAGTATATTATTTTTCTCTTTAGTGTCGTCTACTCAACACTATATTAATAATATAAGGAAAAAAAAGAAACGAAACTTTAGAAATTGAATCCTTTTTTTATTATTGCCCAATTCATGGGGTGTTAAAAGTGGTCCCTCTGGTTCTGGAAGAAAGTGGAAATTGTTATTTCTTGCTTTGCCTATTCATTTTTTTAATCGACTTCTAACTGTTAAGTGGATAATATGAGAACTGGGTTCTTGTTAAAGAATCGAACTGAAGAACTGTATGTCCCATGGGTAAGATCTTGTTGGACCTCAGTGGACACTCAGTTTGCAATGTGTTTTTCTTACGTGGATAAGTCATACCCTTTATATGTGTTTTTAATATGCATTATTCATGTTTTCTTTACCTTATTATATGCTTTTTGTAACAAATTATTTAAATTATGAAATTATATTTTTTGAAGGAGGAAGTACTTAAAATTGTGAAGCCACAACATTTTCTACCCATACATGGAGAACTCTTGTTCCTGAAGGAGCATGAATTGCTTGGGAAGTCAACTGGCATTCGACACTCGACTGTGAGTCACTGTTAGTATTGTTATGATATGGTAACATATCTAGATGAGAAATCATTTTTTGTGTAAATATGTTTAGATGGGAGATCATCGGCTTTTGAGATAGACAAAGTAAGGTTTATCAGATAGGAAGGGACAGATTATGTGATTGCTTCTTTTAATTAGCTATTTCCATTTGCTTTACGATCCATCTTATCTTCATGATGTTCTGTGAGTCACTGGATTTAGTTGATTATATGTCTGCAAAGAACGACAAATGTGCATGACCTCTGTTGGATGTGAATGACATGCATAAACAAAATCATAAAGTGTTCATAAAACTGGATGGGATTATATTCTAATGTTGACAAAGAAATTTTTCAATATTATTGATTATGCCACTGTGATAAACTAAATCTTTTTAATTTGTGTAATTTTGTCAGGTTATAAAAAACGGAGAGATGCTTGGGGTTTCTCACTTGAGGAACAGGAGAGTTTTGTCTAATGGTTTTATTTCCCTTGGAAAGGAAAATTTGCAGGTTGGTGATCCTCAAAGGTCTCATCTGTCTATTTTAAAATAATTGGGAAAGACATTGAAAAATCTAGCTGTATTGCAGTTAATGTATAGTGATGGTGATAAAGCATTTGGCACATCAAGTGAACTCTGCATCGATGAGAGACTAAGAATTGCATCAGATGGTATTATTGTGATTAGGTAGATCTTTTAGATCTTTAAAGTCAGATTTTTATATCTTTATTATCTATATATGTCATCTTGACTTCTCTCTATTACAGCATGGAAATTTTACGCCCTCAAAATGTTGATGGTGTAATCAAGAATAGTTTAAAAGGAAAGATAAGAATCACTACACGTTGCTTATGGCTTGACAAGGGGAAGCTTTTAGATGCACTCCACAAAGCTGCAAATGCTGCACTTTCAAGTTGTCCTGTTAATTGTCCTTTATCCCACATGGAAAGAACTATGTCTGAAGTATTAAGGAAGATGGTACGGAAGTACAGTGGTAAAAGACCTGAAGTCATTGCCATTGCCATGGAGAATCCAGCAGCTGTTCTTTCTGATGAGCTCAGTGCAAGGCTATCTGGAAATTCAAATGTTGGTTATGGCATATCAGCATTGAGGAAAGTGGTAGAAGGGCATCCAAAAAGAAGTTGGTCAAATGAGATGCAAGCAGAAGCCAGTCATACACATTTACAAAACACTTCAGAACAAAATTTGGGAGGTCCACACTTCTCTCTCTCTCTCTCTCTATATATATATATATATATATACACATCTCTCTATCTTGCTTGCTCCCTGTGTGTGTGTGAGTGATGCTGGACGACAAAGAGAAATTTTTGGGAGTTTAAATTAGGGTTAGGCTGTATAACACTGGGGAAACAAGGGAAACAGCTCTGGCAGTATAATCAAACAGCAAAGATAACAAAATACAAATATACCTACTAGCCTCACACTAGTAGTTACTAGGAATTGCACCTAGAAAGAAAGCCATTGAGTTAGGATTTAAAATATTAGAATCTGTAAGAAATACTTAATTAATTTGAAAGAAGCAAAAATACAAAGCTTATGAAGACCACAATGGAAAGAGAGTATTGGCGTTCCTTCGTGGTTCAGAAGAAATTTTTTTAGTTTGTCAGAGAAGGTGTTGATTGGAATGCGGTGAGGTTTTCTGAGTTTGCTCCTGGTAGGAAGATTTCGATATGGTTGAACAAGTAGGAGTTTCTCTGGTTTCTAAAGGTTTGAAAATAATTTTTGTTTGAAAAGGGGGAAGATAACTGGTGCCGGAGAAGGAAAGAATGGAACAGGTCTGTGATAGTGGGTTTACATCGGAAAAGAAATGGTCATTTTGTCTCAGTGAATGGGATTTCTAGTGGGAAATCTAGCTTCGTTCTTTTTCCGAAGGGGTGGCAGCTAGTGGATGGTGGAATGTTCTTGTGGCTATTTTAGAGATTGGTAAAGGCTATGGGTTTTCTCTAGATTGTCGAACTGGGATTGTTATGAGGAGGGATGCAAGTCAGAGTTTGTTATCTAGAATTTGATATGGTAGGAGATCGGAGGGTCTGGCCAGATCAGATTCTCCAGTGTTGAAGGCAGTCAAGGGTGGAGGGTTGTTGTTGCTTTCGAGTTGTTTCCCATGCTGTGGAGAAGATCTTTCTAGGAGTTTAGTTTTGTCAAGACCACCAGAGACGTCAAAATCTTGGGCGATGGTCGTAAAGGAATCAACTATTGGAGAAGATGATGGCAAGAGCATGCGCTGTGAGGGGCGCGTAGGGGAGGTTAGAGGTAAGGGTAAAGGACATTTGACGTCTATTTCAAATTTGAATTGGGTGGCTCTATGGGTTTAAGATTTGATATGGGCCTGGCCCGGTTCAAAGGCTTGAGTTTAGTCAGTTGAGTGGATTCATTAAGGAACTTGGGCCTAGCAACCAATCTTTTTTAAAAGATATAACTTCTACTGGGCTGGACAATTCTAAGGAGACTGGGCTGTTGATTTGGGCTTAACCTCTTGCAATTATGGGCTGAAGAAGGAAGTGAGGAATAAACTGCCCAAAAGGCCTGCAGTGAGGGGATGGAAGCTTTCTAAACACTGGGTTACCAAGCACTTTGGTCCCCAGTGCTGAGGCTAATTGACTCGATGGCGACAGTGACTCCGGTGGATGCGGGGAGGTCTGACAACCCAAACCCGACAGGTTCTGATGGAGGAGATCCAACTCCGGCAGTTGTTTGCTCCTCAAAAGAGACAACACTGTGTCCTTTATTTCAGGATGATAATTCTCGGGATGTCGCTTCGGATTTGGAGATGGGGGTCGCCATAGATTTTTCCGGCAAGAAGGATGACACCTTTTTTGGCTCTTTGAAGAAGTTGCCTGTGCTAATTGAGCTCATGATCCCTCGTGTAGTATCAAAAAATCCTTCTCCAGGTACTGATCAAGTGGGTTTAGTTGTTGAATTGCAAAATGTTTTGTTGGAAGACCATTCAATGGTTCTTTCATCAGTTGAAACTTTGATTAGTGTTCGGGTTTAAAATGGCTTTGATAGAGTTAGACCTGAAAGATTATTTTGATACTAAAGTTTTTGGGGTTGTTGAAGAGGGCAAAAGGGACAATAATTTATGTTTGGATCTTGTGGAGAGGTGATCCAGTGGAAATTTTTTTTTTTGGAGGGGGGGCGGATATAAGGGACGAAATGTCTATGAACAGTAAGGCATCGGCTTGGGTTTTAAATTGGGTTAAAAAACTTCACAAAATGGTTGGGGTTGAAGACCTAGCCATTAAATTATTTGAGGAAATTGAGTGTCGGCAAATTGAGGAGTGTAAGACTCGGTGTAGAGGTCAATCTGCGGGAAGGAAGCAAGCTAAGGGGGGTGGTAGAGAGTTGAAGAGGTGGAGTTTGATGTCAACTATGACAGGAACAATGGGGGTTTAGGAAGAGGAAGGGAGGATTCGTTAGAGGAGTTAAGGGGGGATAGCTAGTGATCCAATGATGTGGAAAATGATCTCTTGGAATGTTCGAGGAGCGAATAACTTGATGAAGAGAGATTCTATTAAATATTTTCTTAGGGAATGGAAAAGAGCAGTGGTGTGCCTTTAGGAGACTAAAATGAGCAAGTCGATGAGTCTATTGTCCGTAGCTTTTGGGGTATAAGATGTTGTGGTTGTAAATCTTTGCCGTCTATAGGTGCTTCGGGAGGAATTGTTATATTGTGGGACATGCATGTGTTGGAGTTGTTGATTCGTATGTGGGTTCTTTTTCAGTCGGGGTTTCTTCAAGGGTGGGGATTGGATTTTGATTGGTGTTTATGGTCACGGAAAGGGTAATAATAGGAGTCTTTTCTTGGAAGAGTTGGTGGATATTAGGCATCGTTGGCGATTCCCATGGGTGGTCGGTGGCAATTTTAATGTAGTTCTTTTTCCTCATGAGAGGTCGGCAGGGAGTCCTGAAATCAGGTCCATGAGGGAGTTTTTAGATTTTGTGAGGGGTAATGGCCTTATTGATATGCCATTATCGCGGGTTTCCTTTACTTGGTCAAATTTAAGAGATTCTCCTTCTTTCACAAGATTAGACAGTTTCCTTGTGTGTGCTTGTTGGGAAATCCAATGTCCTACACTGATCCAAAGATTCTCGATCGGCCTTTATCCAATCACCATTCGATTGTTCTTAAAGTAGGAGGTTTGATGTGGGGTCCGATGCCTTTTCGGTTTGAGAATATGTGGTTGGAGGTAGATAGATTTTGCTGATTTGTCAAGGTCTGGTGGGAGGGTGTAAATTTCAAGAGAGTCCCTTGGTAATATTAACTCGACTATTAATGCTCTGGTGGGTGAAATTAATGGATTTGATAAAAGAGGTTAGGGAGGGGCTTTTAAGGAGTGAGTTTGATAGAAGGATGGTTGCTAAAAAGGAGTTGGCTAACCTCATTTCTATGGAGAAAATTTCTTGGAGAGAAAAATCTAGAGAGTTATGGCTTCGGGAGGGAGGTAAAAACACTAAGTATTTTCATCGTAATGCTCATAGGAGATTTAATTCTATCAATTTCATTGAGGTGGATGGG
Organism: Bretschneidera sinensis; assembly: GCA_023935145.1. Lineage (NCBI taxonomy): Eukaryota > Viridiplantae > Streptophyta > Magnoliopsida > Brassicales > Akaniaceae > Bretschneidera > Bretschneidera sinensis. The sequence continues at coordinate 109,131,749 of CM043700.1, forward strand.
ATGGTGTTCAAGGAGGAGGGGGATATTAAAGGTGCCATTAGTGGGTTTTATGAAAACCTTTATAAAGAGACTTGTGGGAGTAGGTCGAATTTAGACGAGTTGAACTTCTCTAGAATTGATCAATATGATGTAGTGTGGCTAGAGAGACCTTTTTTTGAGGAAGAAATTGTGGCAGCTCTTCGGGATTGTTATGGAGATAAAGCCTCGGGTCTCGATGGTTTCACGATGGCTTTCCTAGCTCATAATTGGGAGGTGGTAAAGGGGACGTTGCTCGGTTATTTGAGGAGTTCCATTCTTCGGGGGAGTTTGTGAGTAGCTTAAATGCCACTTTTGTCACTTTGGTTCCTACAAAGAAAGGGGAGCCAAACATTAGAGATTTCTGACCTATTAATCTTGTGGGTTGTATTTACAAACTCTTATCTAAAGTGATAACTTATAGATTGAAGGGAGTTGTGTGAAAAGTGGTGAGTCTTATGTAAAACGCTTTTATAAAGGGAGGACAAATTTTGGATGCGGCTTTGATTGCCAATGAAATGGTGGATTCTCAGCTGAAGAATAGAAGGGGTGGGGTTATTTGCAAACTTGACATGGAGAAGGCGTTCGACCATGTTTGTTGGAGCTTTGTTATCTATTTATTGAAACGTATGGGATTTGGGGAAAGATGGTGCAAATGGATTTTTAAGTGCTTTTCTTCTACTTCCTTTTCCATTTTGGTTAATGGGTGTCCTTCGGGATTTTTTCGAGTTAGGTTTAAGACAAGGGGATCTTTTGTCTCCTTTTTTTTCACCTTAGTTATGGAGGCTTTAAGCAAGATGTTGGTTAAAAGGGTAGATATAGGCTTCTTGAACGATTTCAAAGTGGGAGGAAATGGCGATAGTGTGAATGTTTCTCAAATTCTCTTTGACGACGATAGTGTGGTTTTTTGTGGGGTTGACACCATGCTAATCTTGCACTTTCAGGGTATTCTTCTTTGTTTTACGGCCGTGTCGGGTCTTAAAGTTAATTTTGCTAAAAGTGTTTTAATCCCTCGAGAAAGGTGGTAATGGGAGTCTCCTTGCTAGCTTATTGGGGTGTAAGGTGAGAACACTCTCTATCTCTTATCTTGGTCTCCCTCTCGGGCTAGATTTAAAGACAAAAACATGTAGAATTCAATTGTGGAAAAGTTTGAGAATCGTTTGGTCGGGTGGAAGTAGAGGTGGCAAAATCTGACCTGACCTAAAAACTCAACTCGGTCCAAACCCGACCCGGCCCAAAAATGCTTCAAAATAATGACTCGACTTGACCTTAACTCGAGTGACCTGAAACCCGAAATGACCCGGATTCAAAGTGACTTGAACTCGAACGACCCGAAGCCCGAAATGACCCTGAAACCCGAAACGACCCGAACCCAAAACGACCCGACTTGAAAATATATATATTTTTATAAAAAAATAATTTGCTTTCTAAAACTGGGGTGATAGTTAATTTACTAGTTGTCAAATAAAATAAATTATATCATGATAAATTAATTATTAATTTACATGAGTTGATGTGCATGGTTCAAAATTCTATTAATATGAGTAATCTCGTTAGCTTCAAATGAAAAATCAAGAAAACTAGTAAATTTTGCATTGTTCTTAAAGTTACAATAAAATTTTATTTTTAATTATCGTGAAAAAATAGAATGGAATGAAGTTATTGTATGAAATTTAATCTAAAAAATCTGATACAAGACGTTACTAGTGAGAATAACTTTGTGGACAATCATTTAAGACTGAACTTTGGGACTAAATGTCATAGCATTGCATATTGCATTAAAAATTAAACATATTATTTAAAAATTAAGCATTGATTTATTATTAACTTTTACGGATTTGGCAATGTAACACGTTTAGTCCTATTATATGCAAATAAAACATTTTTTTTAATTAAGCTTAAATATCTATTTTGCTGACCCGACCTGACTTGACATGACTCGAGACACGAACTTGAAATGGCCCAAACTCGACCCGAGACTTGATATGATCCAAACCCGACCCGAGACCCGATATGATCCAAACCCGACCCGATTTGAAGTGACTCGTGACCCGTGACCCGAACGACACGCTACTCAAAATGACCCGACCCCGATTGACCGGACCCGACCTGATCCCACCCGTTTTCCACCTCTAGGTGGAAGAATCATTACCTTTAAAAAGGGGGTCGCATCACTCTTTCTAGCCTTCCAATTTATTATACGTCTCTTTTTCACATTCCTAGTTTGGTGGCTAAAAGTTTGGAGAGCATTCAAAGGAGATTCCTTTGGGGCAACACAACGGAGGATTTTAAGTACCATTTGGTTAAATGGGGTGTGGTTAAACAACATTTGGAAAGAGGGAGGCCCTTCTTGGTAAGTGGCTTTGAAGGTTTCTTGTTGAGAAAGACCACTTGTGGAGGAAAGTGGTAGTGGCCAAGTTTGGGATGGATGCTAATGGGTGGATGTCCAAAGATCCTCGGTGAGCGTATGGAGTGGGTGTGTAGAAGTGGATTAGGAAGGGTTGGGAGGAGCTTTGCCATTATATTGAGATTTTGGTGGGTAATGGGGTGAAGACTAGGCTTTGGTTGGGAATACCCCCTTAAAGGATAAATTTCCGAGTATTTTTAATTTGGTGAAAAATAAAGAAGCAATGGTTAGCTCTTGCTTTTCCTTTTCTAAAGAAGGGATCTCATGGGTTGTGCCTTTTATCCGTAATGTTCATGATTTGGAAGTTGAGGAGGTCGCAAAGTTTTTGGTCTCCTTTTTTTCTTCTAGGATTGAGGTGGGGAGGGAGGATATGATGAAATGGAGGCCTAGCACGGATAAAGGATTTATGGTGAAATATTTTTATAACGTTCTCGTTGGTAAAGGGCTTACAAATGATCACTCTTAACTTTCCTTGAAAAGCTATTTGGCGTGTTTGGGTTCCCAAGAAAGTTATTTTTTATTTTATTTTATTTATTTTTGTGTGGGAGGCCTCATGGGATAGAATTCTTACTATTGAAAATTTACAAAAGAAGGGGATGATTTTGGTCAATTGATGTTATATTTGTAAGGAGAAGGTTGATTATGTTTATCATCTCTTGGTGAATTGCTCTTTAGCTAGAAGTTTGTGGGAAATGACTTATAGTACCCTGGGGTTGTCTTGGGTGGTTGTAGGTTCCGTGAGAGATGAGATTGGGGCTTTGAGTGGTTTGAAGGCTTCAAAGGTGGTCAAAAAGGCTTTAGAATTAATTCTACATTTTAATTGGTGGATAGCGTGAAGGGAGAGGAACTAGAGGGCATTTGATAGCTTGGAAAGACCGATTGCATCCATTAGAGATAGTTGGTTCAATACTCTTAATTTTTGGGTTAGAGGAAATTTCTTTGTAAATAATGAAGATCTCTTAGATTTTGTAGATTTCTTGCATTGTAATTAGCCTTTGGCTTTTTGGTGCACTTTCTTGATGCTTCTTAATAATTTTTTTACTTATAAAAAAAAATGAAGACCACAATGTGCACTAAATAACATAAACTAAATCCCTAAAAAGATATAAAATAATCTTACCATTTGGACTGACACAATAAAACAGAAAAATAAAATAAAACTCAATTTGCTGCTGTGAACAAGTGCTCTGCTAAAGAGTACTACTACAGAACTGCCAACAAAAATATTATATTATTTGGCTCAATTCCCATGAAAAGCTTGATCATAATTATTCCACCAAATTAAAGCTTGAGGTTTGTATATTTGCCTTTTTTTGTTTTGTTTCTTTTGTAAACTTTATTCTTTTGTTTCTGTCAAAGAGGAGTGTTTGCATGCATGCGCATTGCATGTGTGCACACGTGGGGTATGTGTATGTGTTTATATTAAAGAACATGTATACATCTATTTTTATGTATGTTCACAATGTATGTCACAGGATTAGAAGATGTCAGTACATCTCCTGCCAGTTAGCTTATGAAATTATTGATTAATCTACTGCAAGATGGAAAAGAATGAAAAACATAAAAATATTCATTTTCCTTGTGTTGTTCTTAGAGGTCAAATTTGTTTTCTTGAGTTATGCATTATAGCATGTTTTTCATGTCCCTCCATTATACATTGATGCAGTTGATGGCATTGAGGATTGAAGGCTACTACCTGAGGAAGACACCGTTGCAAAAAGTTCCAACGATGCAAGATTGTTCCCCGGAGCTGAAGATTCAGAAGATTTCTGGAAATCGTTCATCATGTCACCTTCACCTGCTGAATCAGAAAATGGAAACAAGGACCATATGTTGGAGCTTAAGAAAGATAGTAGTGAAAGCAGTGGAAAAGACTCCTCTGAAATGTCAAATCCTCGATCCAAGTCTTCCAAGCGTGTGAAATGGAACAAATGGAAACCTGAGGAGGTTAAGAAGCTAATCAGAATGCGTGGGGAATTGCATAGCAGATTTCAAGTTGTGAAGGGTAGAATGGCCCTCTGGGAAGAAATTTCTGCAAACTTACTGGCTGATGGGGTCAACAGAAGTCCAGGGCAATGCAAATCTTTATGGACATCTCTGGTTCAGAAATACGAGGTTTGTTCTTCCTCTTTTCGGTTTATTTGAAACCATGTGTGGCACTTTAAATTTTGTGAAGGCAGTACTTACATAGGTACGGAAGGTTCCGTTCATTTGTCTATCTGAATATGGATACACGAGTGTTTTGTCTGTTTGCGTGTGTTATTGGGTTCTGATTTTATATTGGGGGTAAATTACTTTTTTGTCCCTGAAGATTAGCTCTAATTACGGGTTAATCCTTACAATTTCATTATTATAGATTTTAGTTCCTGCTGCCGTCAGAATCTGACGGGATTCTTTGGGTCAGACGTCAAAAAATGTTGACGTCATATCAAGATTGTAAATTTCGCGTTGGATAGCGTTTCGTTTTAGCTATTAAAATGGAATGTTTCAGTTTCGGTTTGTTTCAGTGCGCCGTTTCGGATTTGACAACATTTTCAAATATGTTTAGTCAAATTACATACCTTTCAAAAAATATATACAATTATAGGTAGAGATCATAATAAAAACATCTTCATTCAAACATAATATGATAAAGATGTTGTATTAACCAAAAACCAAATCATAATTGTAATATAAAATTCAAATACTAACACAAAACAAATGCTATTTTAAGAACTACTAATCCAATGCAACATAACTAAAATTGTATAGCGGTTGGATTACTAAACTTTCTAAACTTAATTAAATGTGTCTAAACTTTCTAAACTTAATTAAATGTGTCATTATTAAAAAAAATATCATGTGAAAACAAATTTAAACTAATGGAGGAGTATAGAAAAAAAATGAAAAAAAGCAAAAATCATATGATGTTATGTTTCGGTTGAAATAAGGTGTTTCTATCGTTTTGCCTTAACAGACTGAAAACGACTGAAACATAAAGCGAAATGAAATATTGAGGTAATCTGTTCGGTTTATTGTTGAAGCTGAAACGTTTCGGCCGTTTTGACCGAAACAAAATGAAATTTACAACCATGTGTCATATAACTTTTTTTTTTTTCTGTCAATGCAGACATTTTAGAATTTTTTTTCTAATCACCCAAATTCTCTTACAATTGTTAGCACATCAGGATTATAAAATTGAATTTCTTTTATTTATTTTTTATTTATTCCTATAAAGCCCCACCCACTCCTTCCCCATTTCTTCTCCAGCCAAATGAACTGAGCCTGGGATTTCCTTTATCTTCCTTTTTTTTTCTTCCCCATTTCTTCTTCATTTACTTTGCTCTCTATTTTTCCTTTTGTTTTTCTTTATACCCATCACAGCTCCATTTCAGTGAACTGAGCCCTTACATATTATTTTATACAAGCAATATCAAAATAGAAAAAAAAGTGACCTAAGCCCGTAATATGCAAGCTTTGGGCAATGACACTGGTCCTTGCAATGACCTTTAATTTGTTTCATAATTTCATGCTCCATGGTCACTTAAACTGAACAAAACAACATGTAGTTGTCATTGATGGTGAATTAATTTTAGGATAGAGTTGCTTGCTTGCTTCACATGAAGCTCAGATATAAACTTGCTACCTCACTAATTAAATGAGCAGAGATCACATATTTCCCACCCCTAGCCATTACCCCAATTCCTTGTTTTTTTATAAGTAAACTATATTAAAAGAAAAAACGCACCAAAAGAGTGTAACCCATGTACAAGGTTATCTATAGGAAAGGAACTCCACAAAATCTACTATATCTACTTCATGTACAAAAGAATTCCCTATGACCCAAAAAATAACGGTATTGAACCATTTTTCTCTAATTACAACTAAGAGTCTCTCAATGCCATCAAAAGCTCTACGATTCCTCTCATTCCAAACTAACCAAAAAATAGAAAGGGGAATCATAGAGTAAGCTTTCTTAAGGTTCTTTGAGGTTCGAAACCCATTTCAAGCCCAAATTTCATCGTTCATGGAACCGGCACAAACCTAACACACCCAAAACCTTATAAACCATTTCCTATAAAGCTCGAGCTAAAGAACATTCCAGCCAAAGATGAAATACGGATTCTCCGCAACTTTTGCAAATGAAATAACGGTTCATCATCACCTTCCCCCTTTGTAAATTATCTAAAGTTAGTATCTTCTCTCAAGCGGCTTCCCACCCAAATAAACAAACTTTCTTTGGGACACCGGAACACCAAATTGCTTTCCATGGAAAATTGGGAGAGCCGTCCGAAGAATCCCCATCCACAAGAATCTTATAGAACGATTTTACTTCAAAACCTTTACCCTGTCTATCCTTCCATCTAACCACATCCTCTTTAGACAAATCCATATTATAGCTATACAAAATTTCCAACAAATTTTAAACTCTATTTACCTCCCAATCTTGAACATTATGAATCAAATGAATATCTCATGAAATAATACCATTTGACACCGAGATACAAGAAGAAATAAAAGCTTCTTTATTCCTCACAATTGTGAAAATCTTTGGAAACCCATCTTTAAGAGAAGTGTTACCAAACCATGAATCATGCCAAAGCCGGGTTCTCCTACCATCACCCACCGACACTGAAAGACGAGGACGCAAGTTTTCCCATCCCCTCCTAATCCATTTCCACAGCCCTACACCATAAACCCCCTTCTTCTTTTTAGACATCCACCCACAAGAATCCATCCCAAATTTAACTTTCACGGCCTTTCTCCAAAAGTGATCCTTCTCTACTAGAAACTTCCAGTCATTTCCCCAAAAGAGCTTTATTGAATAAAGTGAGAGACTTCAAACCAAGTTCTTCTATTTCCATCGGTTACTTAACAACTCTCCATCTCACCAAATGATATTCGTACTTGTACTCCTTGTATGTTTGACTCGACTTCTTTGAATATCCACCAATTTCTTAGCCATAACATTAGGTATAGGAAAAAGAGACATGAAATAAATAAGGAGGCTAGAAAGAGTGCCTTTAATGAGTGTAAGTCTTTCTCCTTTAGAAAGGAGGAGATTCTTCCACCCAACTAATTGTTTTTTCAAACCTCTCCACAATTGGATTTCAAACGCTAACTTTTTTAAACTTTGCTCCAAGAGGCAGGCTAAGATAAGTAATAAGAAGCGATCCTACATTGCACCCCAACAAACTAGCAAGAAAATGACCATTAATGCTTTCAACAAGAGGAATCAAAACACTTTTACTAAGGTTGACCTTGAGCCCCGAGATTGCTTCAAAATAAAGAACACCACACCGAAGATGCAAGATTTGATTAGATTCCGCTCTATAGAAGATAATTGTGTTGTCTACAAAAAGGTGCGACACACTTACAATACCTTCTTCTCTCCCCACCTTAAAGTCACTCAAAAGGCCACCATCTATTGATTTAACTAACATTTTGCTCAACGCCTCCATAACCAAAGTGAACAAAGAGGAGATAAAGGGTCTCCTTGCCTTAGACCCCTCGAGGCATTGAAATAGCGAGGAAAACAATTGATCAAGATCGAAAAGGAAGCCGAATAAATACACTTAAAGATCCATTTACGCCAATTCTCCCCAAAACCCATCTTCTTTAAAAGGTAAATCACAAAATTCCAACACATGATCAAAAGTCTTCTCCATGTCTAGCTTGCAAATCACCCCTCCCCCTCCATCTTTTAAATTAGAATGCACCACTTTATTAGCAACCAAAGCGGTATCCAAAATTTGTCTTCCCTCTACGAAAGCCATTTGGAAAAAGGCTCACCACTTTAGAGATAACTTTCTTCAACCAAGGACCTTTGAGATGAGTTTATATATGCACCCTATAAGGTTAATTGGCCGAAAATTTTTGATATTGGGAGCTCCCACTTTCTTTGGAATGAGGGCGATAAAAGTGGAATTGAGACTATCCACAAATTCACCGGTTAAATGGATCTCTTCAAAGACTTCCCAATCATGCTTGATGAAAGCTATAGAAAAGCTGTTAGGACCCGGGGCTTTGTCTCCGTAGAGAAATCTCCAAGCCATCCAAATTCGGCCTAGAATCGTAAGTCTCCTTATAGAGAGACTTGTGGAATGAGCAAATCGCGTCCTTCATACTCTCCTCCTCCTCAAACACCAAATCCCCTACTTCAATGGAGGCAGTAAAGTTGTGTCTTCTATGGTATTTTCCCAACCGGTGGAAGAATTTAGTGTTTCTGTCGCCCTCCTTAAGCCAGATTTCTCTAGATTTTTGCTTCCACAAGATTTCTTCCATTGAAAAGAGCTTGGACAACTCTTTCTTAACCCACACCCTCTCTTTGTCCTCCCCCGAAAGACCCGAAGAAATCTCCTTCTCATCGAGCCCATTCAACTCCCCAATCAAAGCATTAATTGAGGAGTTGCCATTCCCAAGAGATTCCTTGTTCTATCTTTTAAGCTCCTCTTTTAGAGATTTCAATTTTGAGGCCATCACGAAACTAGCAAAGCTTCTCACATCCTGACCATGCCACCAACTTTTGATGAGATCCTGAAAACCATCCACTTTAAGCCACATATTCTCAAAACGGGATGGAGTCGGACCCCAATGAAAACCCCCCACTTCAAGAACAATGGGGTGATGATCTGAAGTGGGTCGAGGCAAGAGCTTCTGAACAAGATTAGGAAAGAGGCTTCCCAACAACCAGTAACTAAGAAACGATCAATTCTAGAGAAAGAGGGTGATTCTCTAAAACTTGACCAAGTGAAGGATCCTTCCGACAAAGGCAAATCAATAAGATGCCCTCTAACGAAAGCCAGAAACACCTTCATGGAGCCACCCTCAAACTAACCAACTCTCTCAAACGGAAAAAGGGCAGTGTTGAAATCCACCCACCCCCACCACCAAGGGGAGATCCCAACGAGATCTAACCTCCGTAAGTTCACCCCAAAAAAGACCCCTTTAACCATTAAGCACCGGACCATAGACTCCTGTGAACAACCATTCACCACTTGACATAAAACCCTTAAACACACAAAGAAACCTAGAAGAGCTCAACATGAAAGTCAATCAAGTCCAACACTTGCTTGTTCCACATAACCACAACACGTCTTGAGGCTCCTACCGAGCTTTCTACCCACATGACCCAAAAGACTACGAATAATTGCCTCATCGATTGATTCCATTTTAGACTCATGAAGACAAACCATGTCCCTTTTCCATTTTCTAAGAAAATGCTTTACTGTAGCTCTTTTATTCAAGTCATTCAACCCCCTCACATTCCAAGAGATAATTTTCATTTTCATTGATCAATAGCTTCACCCCTTCTCCACTACCCGCATAACCACATTAGAACCCCCCTCATAATTAAACATCAAGCATCAATCTCTTGAGCTCTTGATTAACTTCACCTTTCTATTCCCATTGAGCTTTCTTCCTTTAATTTTCCTTCCTCCAGCCTAATCTTTTCTATTTCTACAAATAATTTAATTGCTTACTCTTCCACTCCGACGATAGAAACCCCAACCAACTTGTGCAATTTCTTAACCCATCTCAAAACCCAGTTAGACACCATTAAATTCACCTTTTCTACATCACTCTCTTCATCAACCAACCACTCATCTTGATGGTCAGCACACACAAGAAGGGCCAACTTATCGTCATGGACCCCTCCTACTTCACTAATCTCCGGCCCTGCAGTGACTAACTCCCATACAAGAATTGAACCATCACAATTCCCTGTGTCGCCGTGGCCATGTGATTGTTGATCATGGTGTTCGTGGTAAATGGGTCTCAGGATGTGAACAGGACAAAATTTCAGATATGAACTTTCAGTTTTTCAAGTCTTCTAACCCCAATTTAGATGCATGCTAACTGTTTGTTGAAATGTCTGACCAAATCTTTAAACAAATCCGTAATTGCTGCCTTGAACATATACTTCATCTTCATGCCAAAGAGATCTCTGGAGGCAATCTATCAAGAATCTCATCTGCAACAACCTCACCACACCTTTTAAATTCACTCCTGCCTTTTTGTTGATAATGAGTATTCTCCATATTCAAATTGAAACTCCCAAAACACCAAGGATTCTCGAAAAAGGAGAAGCCCTATAGGAAGGGGCCTAAACTAAGGCACAAAGGTGTCATAATTATAAACAAGCAAGAAAACCTTTAATTCTGGTGAAAAGAATGAGCACCAGAATATCCAGAGTTTGTCAAAATCTGACACTAGAAGATTTGAGATTTTATGGATCTTAATTGAAGCTGAAAATAATTCTTTTCAAATGGGTATAAAGCAATAATTAAAGAATAGAAAGAATACCCTTGTGAGAAAAGGAGGAGCAAATCAAAGAGGATCTTTACGTTTGTAAGAGAGATCATACGCTAATAAGTTGATTGGATATTGCAGTGAAGAAGAAGAAAATCGAAGCAGATTTGGAAACATAAACACAATAATATATATAGGGCACATAGTTGAATTTCGGGGGAAAATTTTATTCAATGGAGATGAAAGAGATGAATATATGCAGAGATGCAGAGAGAGTGAAAAAATGTAAGAGTGGAGAGAGAGAGAGAACTGAGAGGGTAGGTATGCGGGGCTAGTTGGGCTGCATTTAATGGGGGTCATTTAGCTTGTGTCAGCTTCTAACGCTGACTTGAGTTTGATCCAAAGTTTCTCATTAGATTCTGGTGGTGGGAACTAAAGTTTATAATAATGAAAATGCAAGGATTAACCCTTAATAGGGGTAAACCTCAGGGGCTTAAAAATATTTACCCTTTACATTGATATCTCTATGCCGTTTGCATGAATAAGTTGGAGGCATTTTAATGACGACTTCAACCAGATATGAATATATATGTGCGACTGACATGGGTTTGATGTTAAGGATCATCCCATATTCTCGAGTTTTGACCCATGTCCTTTATTAGCCCTGATATTATTGGCCATGTTTTATCTTTGCCTGTGTATTGTTTGATTGCAAGCAGTTGCTTTGTGTCCTCCCGTTTATCATATTGCTTACTGATAACCATTGCTTATGTAAACAGGAATGCAAGATTGAAAAGAGCAGGCAGAAAAGTTTTCCATATTTTGAGGACATGAATAATATTCTCTCGGAATTAGGGGCAGCAGACAAAATGATTATAAGAGGGGGGAAAACTGTGCACATGGCGAGAGCATTCAACGACATTATATGTTCAAATGAAGCTCAGACAATACGTGAACAGATGATTATCTACAGCATAATAATTGAATAATGGACTCTATCATGTTAAATGGGACTGGTTTTGAAGTTATAAAGCCTTTCGTTAAAACTGACCAATCAGATAGACCAGCAAAGACAAACAAGAAGTGGATTAGTTTTATAGCGTCATAGAGCCCTTCTGTAAATTGGTAATTAGATAGACTAGCAAGAGTTGTGGTCGGGGAATTTCGTGTATGGGGATGTCTTTTTTTTTTTTTTTTTTTTAATTTCTATTCTCCTTTGATTTCAAATTTTTAAATTTTGTAGCACAGACAATATATTTGAGCTGCTGGCCAAATTTATTCAAGTAAATTACTGGAAGGCACCTTGCTTGCTCTGATACTCATCATACACAGTGCATGAACTAGTACAACACTGGCAGAAAGATAATCGTTTCTATAATGGTTTGGATCACAAATTTTGATGATTGTCAGTGCGTGGGAATGAAATGCAATTGGGTAATTCTGATAGTATTGGCCTGTATTTGAATATGGGTGGACTAAGCCCCCTTGTGGCTGGCATAAGATGAATGCGGATGGGACGTATAAACGCCAGATTTGTTTCGCCGCGACTGGTGGTCTCATCGTTAACCGGTTTTGAAACTTTTAAAGTGTTACCAATGAACACTAAATAATTTGTTTATATTTTGTAATTTAATATATTTATCTCAATTCAATTTCATTCACTTAATAAAGCAAAATAATGATGAATGTACTTTTTAAGTTTCCTTATAAAACCATAAGGCAGTCTCATATTCACTTTTCTCTCGACATAACTTGCAGTCTCAGCCGTCAGCCGTCATCTACTGCCTCTCTCCGGATCGACATAAGGCAGTCTCATCTTCAAGAATGTTCGTGCTACTAATTTGGTAATTTTTGTTGACCAATGAAAGTCTACTAATTTGATAATTCCTCATTTCTTCCTACTCCTAATCTTGCCCCTGGACCTTTAGTTTTAGTTGTTGGTTTTTTATCCTTCTGTACAGTTGTATTTGTCATAGGCAAATAGTGGCTACGTAAGAAGTTGAATGGGAATCCATGAATGGCCGTTTTCATGGCTTCTAAAAATAAAACAGTATCTGTAATTATTAACCGCTTTATATTTGACAGATTTTTTTCCTCTTTGGAAAATTGCATCCAATAACCTGCAATTAGACGGATTCTGATTTGGTTTCAGTTTTTTTATAAGTAACGGCATCCAATAACCTTCGTTATTAACGATTATCCAAAGTTAAAATAGATTTTCGTTGTCTCTGCTCTTGTAATAATAATACATCCAAGGGGAAATATTTAGATGGACTTAGTTATTATGTAGGTTGTATATTTTAAAAATTTTGAACGAAAAGTCATTAAAATTAAAAATAAATATTTCAAAACGATTTTTTCTCGTCAAAACCTGAAACGAAAATGTCATGAAACTTGGCGCTGATAATGACCATCCACTGCAGATGGGTATCCTCAGCTGTTAGCTTCATTTGCAAGGACTTTGCCTTAAGGAAACAACAATTTGTCTTGAACTTTTGATACATGGTAGCAATTGCAACCTTAGATTTTTTTCAAAATCAAAACTGAGTTTTGAATCATGATGAGATCTTTTTGCAGGTGTGAAGTCGATAATTTAGTTTTAAAATTAAATGGAAATTGGAATTGTGGAATCATTAGATGTGTGAATGATAAAAATTCGATTGAAAATTCTATAGAGTCGAACACAATCTTATCTTATACTACCAAACACATTATTTTTTTTTTTATCATAGCTGATTTAATTTTTATTTTTATTTTTAAAGGATAAGTTAAAAAAATAGATGAGATTAAGTAAAGGGGTTGAGAGCGAGTTTTTTTTTTTTTATGGATTAATTTGAATTTCATTTCAAATTATGGAGATCATTGATATAATTTATTTTATTCTATTTGATGATGTGGCAAAAAGTACCATATTTTAAAAAATAAATTTAAAACAACTTTATATTGAAAATTAAGATTTTTAATTAACTCTGTTTAAGAAAAAATTGTCTTCGATCAATACCTAACTTAGATGATAAACTTAATTTACTTTAAAAAAAATTGTGTATGTTAAACTTTCCAAGAATGAAAATTTCACATGATCTTTAGCAAGGAAAAATATCCTCAAGGAAGATGTATTTGTCCTCGTTAAGAAAACCCTTTGGTGGGGAATTTTGTCCTAACAAGGTTCTCACCTATATGATACTTTTGGGAATCTGATACCTAATCAGTAATTACGTAACCACAATATAAAAGTAAAGAAAAAATCATAAGAATTTTAACATGGATCGACATATATTTTGCCTGTGTCTAAAAGTCAATCATTACTCTACTCTTTGCAATTTTTGGATGGAAGAAAGTCGTTAAAATTCATTACAATAATACATAATTTTTCTACAAAAACTTGTGAGAAAATTTTCTCCAACCTCACAACCCAAACCTCAATACATCCAATGTTCACTAAACCATTATATCATTGTAAAACCATCTTTTAAAAGTTATATTGGTGTTTTGATTTGCTACTCTCTAAATTTGACCAGCTAATCATGCTTAAGGAATAGGGTGAGAGACTACCTCTCTCGATGTTCATATCTATATCCTTCAAAAACTTGCCTACCAAATCTCTTGGTAAAAAAATACTTAATTACGTTTTAGTTACCAAGATGTATTGGTCTCCACGAGGATTTTTTGGCTAGCTTGGGTCTAAACCTAATGGTTTAGACTAGATGGAATTTGCATTGGTAATCTAATGAATTTTACTGGTAATGTTAATTTTTGGGTCCCACACCTATATTGACGTCATCAATGAAGCTCCTCAAAATTATCAGTGAAGTTTTCAGCTGGTATAAACCATTGTTTTAGACCTGAGCTAGCCAAGAAATTTTGTGGTCTCCACACCAAGTAACTTTCCAAGATGCATTTCCACACCAAGTAACTATATTTAATTAAATGTATTGGAATCTATGCCAAGAAGCTTGTTCTTCACACCAAATTGCTTCGGGCCCAGTACTGAAATATTATGAGCCAATAAAATCCCAAAACAGATCAAATGGTCTAAACTCTGGTTCGAATTTGCCTCCACCCGACCAAAACCTCTAAATTTTAATTGAACCTTTTATGATACTTAATCAGATTTTAAGCCTAATCCTAGTAGGCCCTCACCAAAAGGTATTGGCGAGGACACATGTCCGTTGTCAAAGTGTCTTTTGGTAAGGACAATTGTTGTCACCTAAAGTCCCAAAAAGCTTTGTATATAAAATTTTGTCCGCTAAAAAAGAAAAATGTTTGCTTTCGGGTGAATTTTAGTGACGAAAGTCCTCGCCTAAACAAGATTATTTGTTCAATGTCTAGAACATTTGACGAGGATATTCCTTTCCTTATTCTAACTCTAGCAAGGAAAATCCTCACCTAATACAACCTATAGCAGGGATTATACTCACCAAATCCTGTATATATTTTCAT
The DNA here is from genome assembly GCA_023935145.1 of Bretschneidera sinensis. Classification (NCBI taxonomy): domain Eukaryota; kingdom Viridiplantae; phylum Streptophyta; class Magnoliopsida; order Brassicales; family Akaniaceae; genus Bretschneidera; species Bretschneidera sinensis. Next base: position 109,146,843 of record CM043700.1, read on the forward strand.
ATATTATGTTTATTCTCCAATGCATAATATAATTGATGGTTTTTATTACAAGTCCATACACCCACACAGTAGGAGTGATCATGAGTTGAGCTACTTGTGAGCGGCTTGTGGCTCGGCTTGACTCAGCTTGGTATTTAAGAGCCACGAGTTGAGCTCGAACAATGAGAAACTCAACTCATTTGGCTCGCGGCTCAAATCGATTATAATTTTTTATTTTTATATTTACTATAAACATAAAATTAAATTAAATACTACAAACCAACGTTCAAACCTTGGACTTCAAGTGCCACTCCTGAGTTTTAACCACTGGTTAAACCTCCCATGTGTTTAATTCTTTGCATTTTAAAAATATAATACTTATCAAATTTTATTCATTCATTAAAAATTTAAAACGAAAAAATATAAATACTTAAAATGAACTCTTCACTTCTTCATGTCTGGTTGTTTAACTTCGGCTTAGCTCGACTCATGCTCGGGTTCGAGCTTGTTTTAGAGCTTAGTCAAGTTGAGCTCGATCTCACTACAATGAATTCGAGCTGAGTTTTAGCATGAGTTTTTAAGCTTGACTCGAGCTCAACTCGATTAATCCATTAAAGTTGCGAGCCGAGCTCAAGCCTCCAAATAGTTGGCTCGTGGCCACCCCTACCACTCACTCTTCCAAATCAATAATATAATAAATCAATAAAACACTTGGCCCAAACATCAAAATTTCATATAAAAGAGTACATTTATAGATTTATTTAAAACTTATCGAGCCTATTTGCCTCTCTTTCAAATAGAATCATTAACAAGAAATGGTTAAGGTAGCTAGAACTTGAGAGGTTTTCTTATAGATGTTACAATGCATATCCTTTTTTTTCTATGCCCAATTGATGATGAAAGTAGGTGAGGTCTGAATACATCAATCCAAATCGTCCTTTGAGGTCGAATCCAAGTTTTAGAGTCTAAGGTACCTAAAAAGGAATCCGCCCAAAGTTTTGTTCTCGGAGAGGGCCCTCCAATGCTTAAGTTAACAGATGACCTAAGAGAGAAGAGGAGATGGGAGACAAGAATATTTGGGAAAGAGTGCAATGAATAGTGCACATGGAATAGTGTGCTCTTTATATAAGCCTTGGAATTTTACCCTAGTGGAAAAATGTGGTGGGATCCTCCATAGTGAACTGACCACTTTACCCTTGAGTGGTGTATGGGAACTTAGAGTATCTTTTTTGGATAGGTAGTCTTTCCTCCTTTTAAGTGTGAAATTACCCAATTACCCTTAGGGGTTTCCACATGTCACTCTTTTATTAGGTGGTGTATTTTACCCACATCATATGCCCCCCACTCCCTTAGAGTCAAATATTTGGTCTAAGCGAGTAATTTATGGATTATCTTGTTGAGGTCCTCGTCCTCGTCCATTTCCATTGAGGACTTGTACGGGGTGAACGACCATTCTTGAACATTCACATCAGTCATCACCCATTGAAGAGTTGCACGAGGTCAATGACCATTTTTCGAGCGTTCACCTCGGTCCTCGTCCATTGAGGACTTCCACGAGATGAACGACCATTTTTTGAGTATCCACCTCGATCTTTGTCCATTTAGGATTTACACGGGGTGAACGAACCTTTTTTGGTCACTCACCTCGGTCCTCTTCCATTGAGGACTTGCATGGGATGAATGGTCATTTTTTTTGGGCGTTCACCTCGATCCTCATCCATTAAGGACATACACAGGGTGAACGATAATTTTTAGGGCATTCACCTCGATCCTCGTTTATTGAGGACTGGTATGGGGTGAACAATCTTTTTTTGGGCATTCATCTCAGTCCTCGCCCATTGAGGCATTATATGGGGTGAACGACCTTTTTAGGAAATTCATCTCGGTCCTCTTCCATTGAGGAGTTATACGAGGTGAACAACTATTTTTTGGGCATTCATCTCGAACCCCGTCCATTGAGGACTTGCAGGGGGTGAATGACCATTTTTTGGGCATTCACCTCAGTTATTGTCCATTAAGAACTTGTACAGGGTGAATGGCCATTTTTTGAGCATTCACTTCGGTCCTCATCCATTGAGGCTTCGTTCAGAGAAAGTACGTTGGCTTCCAACACTTGAGGCTTTTTGCATTATTCTTAGGGTGACTTTTTCTTTGCCAAGGGCAACTTTTTCATTGCCCTATGTAGGCTATCTGGCCTTTTCAAAGCGCTTGGATGCAGTGGTTACAACGCATTTATGGCAAGCTTATAAATACACTTGGGGTAGGGAACCACCCCTCACTTTATGCATTTGCTTCCATTTCCTCCTCAGAGCTTTCATCAGCTCCGTTCTTCTAGCATCGACTATCCTTAGCTCATTGCAAATCAGACCTTCACTCTTTCTTTTTCTTTCTGTAAGAGTCTCTTACTTTGCTTTCTTTTCATTATGTCAAGTAGTGAATTTATAGAAGCTTTTGATTATGATCAGGGAGAGGTGGAAATGAGTAGTAAGGGTACGCGCCCTTTGTAGCTTATGATGATGATAACCTTTCGTCCAAGAATGATGTAAACCCTAGTGGTTGAACCGAGGGGGTCAAGCCTGTAGGAACTGATGATCCATTGATAGAGGAGGTAAGTGCGGAGATGGCCATCGATTACCATCATTTTCACTTCGTCATGGAGTCAGAGCCTTGTAGCCTATCGAGGAGGTTGTTAGGGCTATTTCATGTAAAATATTGCATACTCGGGGAGTTCGACCTCTGACTCTTTACAGCTAACGAGAGGGCTTACAACCCAACCAAGCCGAGGACCTTCGAGTTGTGTTTATATGGAGATGACTTTAAGGGTGGGCTCTGAATTCTTATTGCAGATACCCAATTTCGTTCTAATTATTAGAATGGGCCATGTGGATGAGAATTCGATCAAAATATGCTCGAATTTGGAAAAATGAGAACCAAAACTTTGTTTTGAAGAACAACAAATTAAAACCCCAATCTAAGGCCTAAAAACCCCAAAACCAACACAACAAAGCCTTCAACCCAAGCTAAAATTTGAAAACATGACCAAAAAACTATCCAGATTCATTGAATCAATCGGCTTAAAACTTAGGCCGATTGGTTCATTCAATGGGCCAATTGACTCGTTGATTGAGCCAACCGGCTCGAAATCGTTACCATACAGCAACTTTATGCCATAACCCTATCAGCACGATTATGCTTTCAATGGTACACATATCACTTACAAAATCAATTTTGTAACAGCTCTAAATAGCCTATTTAATCTCCCATTAATCCTATTCATTTCTTTGTCTCCCATTCATCCTATAAATACCTTAATGTCATCTTCTACAACTTACACACGTCCTTATTCTCCTTTATGAAATTCTAGCCCTTCCACTACACAAAAAACCACTACATTTTGTATCCATTCTGATTCAAGTTTTAGTAATAGGATAGGTCTCTCCAAAATCTACACTTCTATACCCTAAGACACTAGCAAACCATTTTCACATTTCTCTTAGAAGTTACTTATTCTTAAGAACAAATTTAAGTGCTCAAGTCCTTCCAAAACAAAGAAGTAAGAAAGGATATTTGAGGGAAGCTTTGCAAATCCAGGTGTAGTGTTACAAAAGCACAGTCAAAAGGTTAGTAAACCCATCATTTTTACTTCTTTTAATTATAAATCAATATGCATACCATGGTGTATGAACCACCATGAGTTACATGATGAATAATTCCACATGTTAGTTACTTTTAGATTTAGTTTCAGTATGATAAGTAAATTTACATGCTATATAGATAGAATTCAAGTTATCATGTTTCATGAAATACTACTTATTTCTTAGGTTAAGATGTGTAACATGTATGTCATCTCACCTTTATGATTTAATACTTATTTTGTGTGAAATTCTGTATTTGACATATTTAGGCCGATTAACTCCCTTTAAGGCCCGATTAATCTATCTAGTAGAGAGATTGACCTCACCCTTGAGTCGATCAGCTCCACCTCTATTCATGCAGAAACTTATCTATACTTTTCCCTTGTTTTAGCTCATATATTTATACTCCTATTTAAGTGCTGTTAGGTTCACATTATGATATTTTTATCTTTCAAAATACTTCATCTCTTGTTCTTTTCATCTTGTTTTAGTTTAATTATTAAATTTTGTGTCATAATTTTGGCTTGAAAAGAGATTGGATGAGTAAAGCCCATTTTCCTTGGGAGGATAATGTTTTCCAATAATCAAGTGTTGGGTTAGCAATCTTCTAAGTATGCATGCTTCTCATCCAATTATGATGTTTGTTTTAATTACTGCTCTTGTTTGATATAAAATTGTTAGTTGTGTTCTTTGAAGGTAGTGTGTGATAGTTATGGATTTATTTAAGAATTAAATATTTGTCCTAGAATATAAAAGGCTAGGCCTCGGCCTACACGGGAGAAGAAGGTTTAATTCCTCGTTCTCTTGCACCCGAATCTCCTTACCTAGTTATCTCACGTATAAGACCGATGAAAAAGGATTTGGCTCCCTTCATAGTCAAATGAAGGCTCCTCACCAGTTATCCTTGCTCCGTGCTTGGATGACATAAATTTCAAAATGTGGGAAATGCACCACGACTTAGAAGTGCTCTCCTTGAGGGAGCCATCTTAGTAATTGATAAAAGGTGATGTGGGGTGAGGTGCCCATAGTTGGCGACTCCACTAGGAAGATTCAACCTTATAATGTTTTTGGAAAAAAAATTTAATTTTTAAGTTAAAATATTTTTACCACATTTAACTTGCCTACTTACACTTACCCTTACTCAAGATGGAGTAATTTGGGGGCCCGATATCCACCTGGTATCTTGGTGTGACCCTAATTCGTTTACATCAGCCTTTGGTGTGTGACAAGTTCCTATTGGTTCTTGTCAAAGTAATGAAGGTTTATCGTTGCGCTTGTACTTTTTTGGTCCACCTATTAGGCTACTCGAGGAGCATAATGACATCCTTGTAGCCATGGGGTACTTGAGCTAACCGAAGTTATAAGGTGGAACCAACCTATAGATAAACCCTAGAACATTCATTCTAGGATATGAACTCTTTCTATCCCTTTGCATTCTTGGTTGAATGTGGTTGATTCACCTCACAAGTGAAAAGATAAAATGAACCAAATTGTTTGATAGTATACTTGTTTGTTTTGTTTGGTTGATTTCATTTTATCCTTTTGATTAGATTAAAATCAAACCCTAGCTTGATAAATGATTTAATCTAGAATATTGGGCCCTCTCCTAGTTAAGTCTTGTTAGTTGGCCTCACTAAAGAGTCCATGAGAAGAAGACTGATAGTAATTTGGACTTAGCCTAAAAGATCTAAAATGAAAGTGAATGGTTATAAGAGAAAACCCAGGGATAAAGTAAAATGATCCATATCGAGGGGTAATCTTTTTCATAACTATTCTAACTCATTTTGGGCCTTTTGGATTTAGCTCAAAATTATCATTGGGCTTCAAAATTTTATAACATTTATTGATGTTAAACCCACAACACTTAACTTCATGAAAATATTCTTTTAGATTAAAGAACATTTAAACCTTTAGTTAAGTTTGGAAAGTTTGATTAGAATTTGATCAAGAGGAATTTCTTTGCATGATTGTGTTTCTTTCCTTCATTGGGTTAAGAGGACTTATGCACAAGAGGATCTTGACACACTTAATGGGTCTTTGATTAAACCTGAAACCCATTAAAAAGGCTAAAGTAATACTATGGATAAGTAAGAGCATGAGCATAAGAATTAAAATAGGGCTTTCTCATTTTAATAGTTTTGCTTTTAAAGTCAAACCATAGGTCCTAAGTCATATCGTTCCTCTTCTACTTGGTACCGAACTCCTAATGGCAGACTAAGGAAAAAGGCTCTTTGAATCCAGTTCAGAGGAATTATCAATCTTTGAGGAAAGTTCAGTTTAAGTTGTAGTTCAATTTCTAAGGAAGAATTAGAATCAAGTTCAGTGGAAGAGATGGCTAAAGAGACTAGTAAATGAGAGAGTTGAAGGAGTACATAACTAATTTGGTGGTTAACCTAGATAAGAGAATGATAGTTATGGAAGAAAGAGTGGCCAAGAATGACACTTTGGAATCCGATGGTGGAAAGGGAGAGTACTTAGATGATGAGGATGAGTATCTTCATGAGAAGGAGAAGAAAGTGACTAGCCAAGAGGTCTAAAACGTTAATGAGAAATTCGAGAATATATAAAATTCCTTAAGGAAGTCCTAAGCCATGGACGGATACCTTGTTGACATCGATGGGCTTTGTGCTTGTCCCAAGATATGTTTTCCTCATAAGTTCAAGATGCCCAAAATAGACCGTTTCGATGGGTCCGATGATCCTGAGACCCATTTGAGACAATATTTATGCTTGTTGAGTTTATCTGGCCTTGATTCTGAGTAGTTGGCTGATTTCTTCCCCAACTCTCTTACTAGTGCTGCCTTGAAGTGGTTCTACTCTCAAGAACCCTATGTCATGATAAATTAGGAAAGACATGGCTTAAGATTTTATCGTATAATACGCTTAGAATACCTAGCTAGACATCACAATTTTAAACGTCGAGACCACAAAGAAAAAACCAAATAAGAACTTCTCGGAGTTTATTTCCACCTAGATATCTAAGGCTACAAGAATGGCCTCAAGACCTAAGGAGAAAGACCAAGTTTGAATTATGATGAATAACCTCTAGCTGGTGTATCATAAAAGGATGTTTGCTATGCCAATTACTACCTTTGAGCAGTTGATTGATTCCGAAAGCAAAACAAAGGATGTTATCTTTGAAGGGAAGATAGAGATGAACAATGAAAAGTTCGTAAATAGGACCCAAGGTGCCAACAATAGTTTAGACGAGGTGAGCCATATAAGCACCAACTGCCCTAATAGATTAAATAAGTGGTAAAAAGAAGGTCCAAATGACTACACTCATTTGGGGATGAGCCTTTTCCAAGTCTTAACTAACCTTATAAAAAAAGGTAAACTTACCCCTATAACCACTAAGACTCTACCTGATCCTGTCCTCACCCACTTTGACCTAACTAAACGTTGTGCCTAGCACCAACAACTCGACCATGACACTGAGGAGTGCTTTAGGATCCACAATGAGATCCAATATCTCATTGATAAAGATTTCAATCTTATACCAAACTTCCAACTTAACATGATCGAAACCTCCCACATATTCAGCCCATCCGTTCTCATAACCACATTTACCTGTGACCTAATTCCTCCACCAAACACTGTCTATGCACAGGTGTTGAACCCCACTTTTACCCAAACCCACCTTTTTTGGGAGATGAACAGTGTTGAGTTTTGGGGACTTATAGCCCAAGTTGAAGAATTCTTAGATCCAGATGGTTCGATGATGAAGATCATGATAAGGGAGAAAGAAAAGGAATGTGAGTAGGAGACCTGAGTTCAATCATTGCACTTGTTAGGGATTAGTCTGATTTGAAAGTCTAAGTCTTTTCATTTCTTTAGCTTGAAGGGTGAGCAAGGGGATGATGTCTATGCCTCTACCTAAATATGCTTTTCAAGATCAATAAAATGATGTTTGATTATGAGTATCTTAAGTATTTAGTATGTGATGCGAAATCCCTCCAATAAACTTGATGTCTCTGCATCTATTCCATTTTTTCCAAAAAAAATCAATCAAAGGAAAGAAGAAAACCTTGGAAAATTCATTCATAATCTTGAACCCATGAAAACTTTAGTTTGGAAAGGCTAAGCAATTAGAAATGAAATGATGAAAGGCCATTATTTTATTTTCCCATTAATCCAAATTTCCACTTGTCAACCCTCTTTGGGCCTTGTTATGATTTCTTTCGAACCAACCTTCACCAAGGATTGATTTTCATTCAATGAAAATTTTCAAAAGAATGATGCCATGCCAAGGGGAAAATTGGAAAAAAATACTTTTTCAAATGGAATGAAATGAAAATAAGTAGAAAAAAAAGGTGAAAAGAAGTGGTTGACTTGTAAGTCGCCAACTACCAAAACTAACCCTCACTCTTGCACCACTTGCAAGAGAGGTCCACCAAATCTCAGCTTACACCACTTGTAAGGAATACCTCCAAGCATGGTTGATTGTGTTCTTCAAACATATGAGACAAATCTTTAAACTATGTATCGTTTGATCTCTCTTTGGGTATATAGGTAACCACTTTGGTGCAACGACAATCTCGCAAAAAGCCTTAGTTCCCTTTGTCCTCCGTAGCACCATGCAAATACATTGTTGAGTTTTTGGTGAAGTGAACAAAATAAGTTCGATTCAGTTCCCAAATTAATGGAAGAGATTCTTTCTATTATGGTCAAAGTTTTATGCCAAATTGTTCATTTCTTAGTGGATTTCGACACATATATAAAAGAGAAAGAGCATGAAGAATCATGACATTATTGTCTTTTCCTAGTCATTCTCTTTTTTTTCCTCTAATACTTTATAAAGTCAGTCCCAAGCTCAACAAGTGCATCTCTTCAAAACTTAGGGTTAATTCCAAAGGATTCGAAGGCCAGTGGGGAAAATTTTAAACAATACTCAGCCACGAGAGACTTAGTACATCCTCAAAATCTCATTAAAGAAGGTAACACCTTCCTAACAAGCACAAATCTAGACATACAAATACCAAAAATTCAGCCACTTAGAAGAAATTCAATATTTGAAACACTTGAAATTCTTCTTCAATTTGAATATACTGATGACAACTAAGTAGATGGGGAGTATTAAATTTTAACCTATGGATTAGTCATTCATGCATTTCAAGAAAACACATGTTTTCAAAACTCTTTTGAACAAATTGAAATGGAAAAAGTCCTAAAATCCATACTCAAGGCTACTTAGACTTCTTAAGTTAGGTTTATCTACTCTTACTCGTTTCTTTGCATGTTTTGTCATTATCTTTTTTAGAGTACTCATTTAGGAAAAAAAATTTAGGATCATATCTCTAGCTTAGATATTAGCCAAGCTTACGAAAAGTAGCTTAATGATAGCAATGGGTTCCCAAAAATCACTTGTAGGGACAATTTATAAAAAAGTAGTTTGCAAGAATAGGCAGTTGCAAGACATGCAATTCGCAATTAGGTGAAACACTCGAGGGAATTTTGCTTCCAATAGTTGGGGCATCTTGTTTTTGACCAAGCTAAGGGCAACCAAGACAAAACTTAGTAAGTTCCCTAATCAGAGTTCAGGTATGATTCAAAAAAAAATCTACCTCAGTCAATAGAGTCAGTTGTCACCTTTGACCGATCCACATGGAGCCTCAAATAGCCATAGATTCCTTGGGAAGACGGATGTAGCCCTGGGTATCGGAATGACGGATATAGCCCCTGACATGCAGTTATAGCCATAGATAGCTTGGGAACACGGGTTTAGCCTCGTATGGCCAATAAGTCTTGAAATGACAGATATAACCCTCATCATTCAGTTATAGCCATAGATACCTTGGGAACATAGATTTAGCCCTTGTGCGGTCACAAAGTCACAAAATGACAGATATAGCTCCCATTATATATATATTGGAAACACAGATCTAGCCTCCGTACAGCCCCCAATAGCTCAATATAATGAATATAGGCCCTATTATGTAGTTTTACCAATAGATACTTTGGAAATACAGTTCTTTCCCCCGTGTAGCCCTGAATGTTTTGAAATGATGAATATAACCCCATCATACCATCAATTACAATTTTGGTATATAGTGTTGAGAAATGAAAAACCGTGACAGCCGATATATATGAGAAATGAAAACCGTGACAGCCGGTATATGCTAGTGAGAAATGAAAACCGTGACAACCGATATATGCTGGTGATAAATGAAAAACCGTGACAGCCGGTATATGCTGGTGAGAAATAAAAACTGTGACAGCCGGTATATGCTAGTGAGAAATGAAAACCATGACAGCCGGTATATGCTGGTGATAAAATAATCAGGAAGGCAGTCGGTCTAAGATAAAAACATGTCAACATGTAGGAAAACGTTCCCAAATAATAATTCATGCATTGCATCTATTTTAAATATTTATTTTTATTACTGAGATGCTAAAATGTTGTTCTTGATTGTAAATTTATTGATAGATGAATAAGTATCATAGAAAGATAGATATGGCGAGAAATAAATATGAAAGTATGATATGATAAGAACTATCTGAGTGATAGATTATATGTTGTGAACCTCATAATGAGATAATTATGAGATAGAATTGATAGTCTCAATATGACTAAATATATGACAATATGAGATTGATTAAGGATGAGGATTATGATATGAGTAATGATAATAAAATACTATTATCAAATTATATGAGATATAGATGAATGAATATTAGAAGACTATTTATACAAATTGAATACTTTTAGTAAATTTAATTCATTGAACTTGTGAAGCTCACCCCTCATTGTTAACTAATTTCAGGTACAGACAGGACAAATAGATTGGTGAGCTGATTTTCAGACCGAGTCATTATCTGTAAGCCACGTGATCCACATCCTTAAACTAATGGAAAGAAAAAAAAATATTTGTAAATATTCATGCATATTATGTTGTATATACTGTTAAGTTGAGATCTGAATGATGTAACTCCCCTATCGAGGGTTGAGGACTTATTTATGTAGATTATTCAGTTGTTAATTTTATATTGTTGCATTTATGTGTCGTGCTAGGATTTTCAAAATGTGACGACACCGTCTTGGGGGTGGCCAACCCGAGATAGGTCGTTACAATTTGGGTATCAGAGCATTAGGTTTTATGATTCTATAGACTGCATAAGAATTTAAATTATATTTTAATGAATAGTCTGAGATGACACGTGGACTTGCTAGAGCTAGAGTTGTTGATTTGAGAGGGTGTCGTAGGCCCCCAATTTTTTGACAAGTTGAGGTTGAGTCTAAATCTGTGGTTCCTAGAAGGGAATCTGTTGACAATATAATTGATATTAGTAGAGGTGTGAGAGAATCTGAAGTTGAAAGAGATGAGCTAAGATGAGCTAAGATAAGCTCTTGCACATGCTCTTGAGAAAATAGATGTAACAGATGATAGAGTTGATAGTCTATAGCGTGGACTTAATGAACAAGCTGGGGTGGTGCCTGAGGTAGTTGTAAATCCAGTAATAGAAAACGTTCAAAAAGGGGAAATGTGAGTTTATGCACGAGATGCATGGAGATTATTTTGTTAGATATATTAAGTTGAATGCTTTGTTGTCTAAAGGATATATGAATTCTTTTGAGCCTGAGCTATGGGTGAAACATATAGAGAGATTATTTGGTACTTTACCAGTGACTGGCAAGCAGAGGGTCACCTTTGCTTCATTTGAGTTAGAAGGAGAAGCTTTAGAATGATGGGAGGATACTCTTCCCAGGGTACGTGCATATGTTGATAGACCTTTTAACCTGAAATAGGTTTAAGGAAGTTTTCCTTGATAAATAATTTTCTTATACTTTTAGAGCCCAATAAGAAAGAGGTTTTATTTATTTAAGGTAAATTTATTGACTATGACTCAGTATGATAAGAGATTTATGGCTTTGTCGAGGTTTGTACCGAAAATGGTAGACCTAAAGGAGAAGAACTGTAAGAGGTTCATAAATGAACTATATTTAAAGATTTGATCAGAACTATATTACATGAGGTATATGAATTATGTTAGGTTGGTGGATATAGCATTTCAGATTGAGAAAGATGTGATGGAGTTTAAGGGAAAGAGAAAGAGTGGTTAAATAAGCTTAGACATGAAGGCTCTCAAGGTAGTGGTAGTATAAATGTACAGGGTGAAAGATCACCCCAGATAGGGCGTTCCTTGTTATAAAGAACTGTAGTATAGAGTCAGAGGCAAACAAGATCTGTTGCTTCTGTAGCTCAAAGTACTCTCAGTAGGACCCTTAGATTTGGGAGACAGGTTATGAGAACTGGGAGTCATGGCAGAGGAAGTAAGTATGCCACCAAGGGGAAGTGATAATCTGATGTATGATCAAGAGACAAAAGTTTGTTATAGATGTAATCAGATAAGATATTTATCCTAGAATTGCCCTAATTTGAAGTGCTTTGTATGTAGAAAAGGTGGACATATCAATGTTGGTTGATCCTAGTGAAATCCATTCTTTTGCATCCAATTTATTTATGAAGTTTATTGATGCATGTATTAGTCCTTTGATGCATAATAGTATTGCTGAAATTCCCACTAGAGATAAAGTGATAATCATGAATGTTTACAAGGATTATGTGATTTGTATCAATGATAGAGAATCTGAAGTTGATTTATTACCTTTGAATATGATAGATTTTCATTTAATTTTGGGAATGAATTGGTTATCGATGTATTCCGCCTGGGTTGATTGTTCCAAAAAGAATGTAGTGTTCAAGATATAGACATGAAGAGTTTAACTTTCAGGGAGAACATAAGATACTCTAAAACTATCTTATTTTGCTTTGACTACTAGTAAATGGTCAAGAAAAAGATATGAGGGATATTTGGTATATATGTTGGATTTTATAAATGATAGTAGAGAGTTGGAAGAAATCTTAGTAGTGACAGATTTTTCTGATGTATTTCTTGATGAGTTATCTAGGTTGTCTCCCAATAGGGAGATTAGATTCTCTATTGATGTGATACCAGATTCATCACATATATCTATAACACCTTATAGAATGACACCAGTTGAGTTGAGAGAGTTGAATGTACCATTTTAAGAATTTTTAGATAAACGATTTATTAGACTTAGTGTGTTTGGAGAGCCTTTGTATTGTTATGAAGAAGAAAGATAAAATGATGAGATTGTGAATAAGATTCCCATTAAGAAAAATATCATTTATCTAGAATAGATGATTTGTTTGAACTGTTGTAGAGAGAAAGAGTGTTTTCGAAGATAAACCTGAGATCAGGTTATCACCAGTTAAGGATAAAGGAGGGAGATGTGCCTAAGACTACTTGTGGGACACGTTATAGTCATAAGTTTTTATGATGCCATTTGAGTGGACTAATGCTCCAGCAACATTCATTAACTTGATAAATAAAATGTTTAAACCATTTCTTGATAATTTTGTGGTTGTGTTCATTGATAATATCTTGGTGTATTCTAAGACTAACAAGAGCATGTAAAACATTTAGAAATTGTGTTGGAGATTTTTAGGAAAGAGAGATTGTATGCTATAATTTTCCAAATATAAATTTTGGCTGGATGAAATAACTTTCTTGGAGCATGTAATATCTGGAGATGGCATAACAGTTGATCCATAAAAGGTAGAGGTGATGTTAAGTTGGGAGAGACCAACTAATGTGACTGAGATTATAATCTTTTTGGGGTTAGCTGGTTATTATAGAAGATTCTTTCAGATTTTTTCTATCATTGTAGTACTATTGACTCGACTGACCAGGAAAGAGGTGAGATTTGTATGGTGTGGGGAGTGTGAAAAAAGTTTCCAATTACCGAAGGGGAAATTAACTATAGCTCCAGTATGGGTGCTTCTTTCTGGTGATGAAGGATTTGTAGTATATAGTGATGCATGCCATCAAGAGTTGGGATGTGTGTTGATCAACATGGGAAGGTAATGGAATATACTTCTACGAAATTGAAGAATCATGAGAGAAATTACCCTACCCATGACTTAGAGTTAGTTGTCATAGAGTTTGCTTTGAAAAATTGGAGACATCATCTGCTTGGAGCCACTTGTGAGATATTTACTGACTATAAGAGTTTGATATACTTAAATACCCAGATATGGTTAAAATTGAGATTGAGGCGTTGGAAGGAGTTGATTTGTAATTATAATTGTACGATATATTACCATATAGAGAAAGTGAAAGTGGTAGCTAATGCATTAAGTAGAAAATCTACAAGAAGATTAACTGCTATTGAGAGTCATGCTGTGAAATTGACTATAGATTTAAGAGAGTTAATAATGAAGTTGAATATCAGTGATAGACGATTTTTGTTAGCAAATATGGTTGTGCAGTCATCCATAGTAAAAAGCTTGTTAAAAATGCAAGGTAGAGATGTGGAGATAGAGAAGATTAAACAGGAAGTGTTTAGTAGAAAACAATATGAGTTAAAAATTAGAAATGATGGTATTTTGGTATTGGAATATAGGATATGTGTTCCCAATAATACTAAGTTGAGAAAAGAGATATTGAAAGAGGCACATGATGTATATTCAATGTACCCAAGTAACAATAAGATATACAGAGGATTGAGATAGAATTTATGGTGGTCAGAATTGAAGAAGGATATAGCTTAATATATTTCTAGATGTTTGGTTTATCAGCAAGTGAAGTTAGAGAACGAACATCTGGGAGGCTTTCTACAACTTTTTCCTATGCTTGAATGACCATAGAAAAATATAAGCATGGATTTTATTTCTGGATTTTCCATACCTAGAGAGGTCATGATACAGTCTATGTGATAGTAGATAGACTTTCTAAGTCATCTCAATTTCTTCCAATTAAAACAAATTGGAGTCCTAAAAAGTTGGTTGAGCTGTATCTAGCTAAGATTGTGAGGTTGTATGGAGTACTATTGAGCATAGTGTCAAATAGAGATGCTAGAGTTACATCTTGGTTTTAGAGAGGCTTTCAGAAAACCACAGGTACGTAATTACAATTTAGTACAACTCTTCATCCTCAAACAGATGATCAGACAGAAAGTTTATTAAAGTACTAGAAGATATGTTGAGGGCAAATGTGGTGAGTTCTCAATAAGTTGGGATGCTTACTTATCATTGATTGAATTTGCTTATAATAATCAACATCAATCTAGTATTGGAATGGCACCATTTGAGGCATTATATGGTAGAAGGTGTAGAATTCCTATACGTTGGGAAGAAGTGGGAGAGAGAAATATATTTGGTCAATAAATTATTGAGTTAACAATTGAAAGGATCAAACTGGTTTGGGAAAACCTTAAAGCAGCATAGAGTAGACCGAATAGCTATGCTGATAATAAAAGAAGACTTTTTGAGTTTCAAGTAGGTGATTGGGTGTATTTAAAAATATCTCAATGAAAAGGTGTGTTGAGGGTTAAAAAAAAAGGAAAGTTGAGTCCGAGGAATGTGGGACCCTATGAGGTTATCGAGAAAGTTTGGCTAGTTGTGTATAGCCTGGAAATCGCCTCTGGAGTTAAAGCAGTAACATAAAATATTTCACATTTCACTTTTGCGAAAGCACTTACTTGATAAATCTCATAATATTTCGAGCCAAGGTGTAGAAATTCTGGAAGATTTGACTTTTATACAAGTACCAGTGAGAATTTTAGACAGAAAAGAACAAGTCTTGTATAATAAAATAATTTTATTAGTTCAAGTTTTATGGTGGAATAAATATGTTGAAGAGATTACGTGAAAACGTGAGGCAACTATGAAGAAATATTATTCACAATTGTTTCTTGATTAGGTAAAGAAATTTCAGGGACAAAATTTTTATAAGGTGGGTAGAATTGTAATACATGTGTTCTTAAAGTATGGGTAAAGAAGTAATTTGATAAATATGATATGAACTTAAAATAATATATATATATATATATATATATATATATATATATATATATATATATATATATATATACACACACACACACACACGTGAAAGATTTAGTATTGAATAAAATAATTCTTTTGAAAAAAAAAGCTGGACGCGTGGGGGTGTAGTTTACAAAGAAAAAGGGAAAAAAAAGACATAACATCCAGGTGAGTTGAAGGAAAAAAAAAAAGAAAAAGAAAAAAAATATGGCGCCAACACCTAGACCAAGGTGTTGGCTGTCTAACATGCAATTTTGCATGTTAGACAACAAACTAACAAGGTGGCATTGGCAAAGGTAAGGTGTAGACGGTGGTTGGGGGGGGAGGGGGGTGGTAATTTATTATAAAAACAATTATTTATATCGTTTTATTCTATTTACCAAATTCTGTTTGGTTTTCTTCCTTCTTCAATATAAACTACTCTATTTCTTTAAAGACTTAGGAACTGAAAGAAAGGTTGAAAGAGTAAAAATTTGAAGGGGTTTACAGGAGAATTTTATAGAGAGTCACAGAAAGCTCTTAGAAAAACAAAAGGTAATAGTGCGAATTTTATTTTTGAAATTTAGCATACATGAAATTTCTCGAAATTCAATGTGCAATTTTCAAAGGGTGTGAATTATGGAGAAATTGATGAATAAATTAGAAATTTTAATATAAATATTATGTCAGGTATTGACGATCAGCAATCAGGGGAAATTGCTTAAAGGGGCAAGAAAGGCAAGGAGGTGATCCATGGGTAGCTCTAAGTGCTACGTGGTAAGTTAGATTTACTTTAAGTAAACAAAATAAATATGAAATATATAATGATAATATTTGAATATATTATTAACTTATGATTTGGTGATAGATGAAATTTGCTTGATAGAAATAAGTAATGTGTAGAGAATTATTATATGAGAAATAGTATTATTGGAATATTGAGTCGATTTAATAATAAAGGTGAAAAGTGAAATTCTTGACGAGTTATGGATGATGAGTTGATATGATACATGAGGAGAAGAAATTAGCGAAATTGATCAAATAATGATTTGAGAAGAAACATGATAACTAATTTGAATGTCTGAATACATGTGTGTTTTTATATTATTGTGCATATGCATATTTCATATAATTGTTCATATGCATATACATGAAATAAAAACCATGCCAGCTAGTATATGCTAGTGATAAATGAAAAATCGTGACAGTTGGTATATGCTGGTGATAAATGAAAAACCGTGACAATCGGTATATGCTGGCGAGAAATGAAAAACCGTGACAGCCAGTATATGCTCGTGATAAATGAAAAACCGTGACAGTCAGTATATGCTGGTGAGAAATGAAAACCAGACAGCTGGTATATGCTAGTGATAAATGAAAAACAGTGACAGCCGGTATATGCTGGTGAGAAATGAAAACCGTGACAGTTGGTATATGCTGGTGATAAAAGAACTGGGAAGGCAACTGGTCTAAGATAAAAACATGTCAACATGTGGGAAGACATTCCTAAATAATAATTCATGCATTGCATCTATTTTAAATATTGATTTTTATTACTGAGATGCTAAAGTGTTGTTCTTGATAGTAAATTTATTGATAGATAAATGAGTCTCACAGAGAGACAGATATGGTGAGAAAAAAATATAAAAGTATGATATGATAAGAACTATCTGAGTGATAGATTATATGTTGTGAACCTTATAACAAGGTAATTATGAGATAGAATTAATAGTCTCAATATGACTAAATATATGAAAATATGAGATTGATTAAGGATGAGGATTATGATACGAATAGTGATAATAGAATGCTATTATCAAATTATATGAGATATGGATGAATGAATATTGGAAGACTATTTATACAAATTGAATACTTCTAGTAAATTTAATTCAATGAGCTTGTGAAGCTCACCCCTCCTTGTTAAATAATTTCAGGTAACAGACAGGACAGATAGATTGGTGAGCTGATTTTCAGGCCGAATCATTATCTGTAAGCCACGTGGTCCACATCCTCAGACTAATGGAAAGAAAAAAAATATATTTGTAAATATTCATGCATACTATGTTGTATATACTATTCAGTTGAGATCTGAATGATGTAACTCCCCTGTTGAGGATTGAAGATTTATGTATGTAGATCATTCAGTTGTTGTTTTTATATTGTTGCATATATGTGTCATGTTAGGATTTTCAAAATGTGACGATACCGTCTTGGGAGTGGCCCACCTGGGATGGGTCGTTACAGGTATCCCTTGTGTGGATGTTGAACCAGTCTAGTCCGAGTATCGGTATCCTGTGTGAAGGTCAGGCCTTAATTTTTTTCGTTTTATCCAAATATCGGTATTCCTTGAGTGGAGGTTGAACAAAACACTAATTTTTTTATTTAAGTATCGATACACCATGAGCAGAGGTTGAACCAGTCTAGTTCGAGTATCGGTATCCCAATTGGAGGTTAGACTGTAATTTATCGTTTTGTCTAAATATCGGTATCCCTGAGTGGAAGTTGGACAAAACACTCAAAATTTCAATTCTAGTCCAAGTATCGGTATTTCCGAGTAGAGGTCGGACTGCATTTTCTCATATTAGTTTAAGTATTAGTATCCCCAATGGAGGTTAGACTAAAGACAGGATAAGAATCCTCGGCAACATTCAAAGCCTTTGAAGTGGGTATCGATCAAGAATTCTCAGCAACATTCATAGGCCACATGTGGAACCTGGCGATAAGAATTCGATCAAAAAATGCTCAGATTTGAAAGAATGAGAACTGAGGCTTCATTTCAAAGAATGACCAATTAAAAACTCAACCTAAGGCTTAAAAGCTCAAAAACCAACCCAACTAAGCCTAAAAACTATCCAAATTCATTGAACCAATTGGCTCAGAGCTTCGGATGATTGGTTTGGTCAACGGAACAATTGCCCGTTGACTGAGCTGATCGGCTCAAAGTTGTTACTAGGTAGTTACTTCATACCAAAAAACTATTAACACGATTCTCCTTTCAATGGCAGATATATCAGTTACATAATCAATTTTTAATAGCCTTCATCAAGCCATTTGACCACCCATTAATCCTATTCATTTCTTTGTCTCTCATTCATTCTATAAATACTCATATCATCTTTTACATCCTACACACTACCTTATTCTCCTTGCTAAAATTCTAACAATTCCACTACAAAAAACCACTACATTTTGGATCGGTTCTGATTCAAATTTTAGTAATAGATTTGGTCTCTCCAAAATCTACACCTATATACCCTAAGACACTAGCAAAATAATTTTTATATTTCTCTTACAAGTGACTTATTCTGAAGAACTAATTCAAGTTTTCAAGTCCTTCCAAACCAAATGAGCAAGAAAAGATCTTTGTGGGAGTAAATCAATGTGTGGTGTTACAAAAGCACAATCAAAAGGTTAGTAAACCTCATCATTTTTACTTCTTTTGCTTCTAAGTCAATATGTATGTCATGGTGTATGAACCACCATGAATTACATGATGAAGACTTCCACGTGTTATTTATTTTTAGATCTAATTTCAGTATGATAAGTAAATTTATATGCTATATGGATATAATTCAAGATATAATGTTTCATGAAATAATGTTTATTTCTTAGATTGAGGTGTGAAACATGTGAGTCATCTCACCTTTATGATTTAATACATCTTTTGTGCAAAATTATGTGCCTAACATTTTCAAGTCGATCAGTTCCCCGTGGGGCCTAACTGATCCAGCTAGTGGAGAGATCGACCTCATCCTTGAACCGATCAGCTCCATTTTTTTTCATGCAGAAACTTCTCTATGATTTTCCTTTGTTTTTGCTCATGTTTTTATACTTTTGCTTAAGTTCTGTTAGGTTCATATTATGATATTTTTATCTTTCAAAGTACTCCATCTCTTATTCTTTTCATTATGCTTTAGTTTAATTATTTAATTTTATATCATAATTTGTGCTTGAAAAGTAATTGGATGAGTAAAGCCCATTGTCCTTAGGAGGATGATTACGCCCAAAGTATAACACGGTTATTGTAGCATGGCTTTGGGGTGTCGATTCCATAGAGAAACAAGTTAATTACAAAGGAAAGGTGTGAACCTTAAAACGAATGGTAAAAGTTAAACGATAAAATATGAGTTTTGATAATGATGTATTGCGAGAGAAATTGCGTAAATATAATGAAATACAAATGAGAAATAACAAGGTTCCGGGAATCCTCCTTCAGTTCGTTGCCTTGTTCTACTCTTGATTCAATTGTTTTTATCTCGATTGAAAGTTTCACATCTCAAACAAGCAATCGGAATATATTCAATCAAGCACATTTATAATCTAACGTAATTGCTATAAATCACTCATTGATTTTGATTTAAGCACATACGACCGATCTTAAAGATTATCAAGAAACGACAAATATATCTCAATGATAATATCGCAGTAATGGACAATAAATAAGATAAATCTACCGTAATCAATCACATCCAAACAACATCACATAAGAAGAGCATGACTAGACTTATATGGGGGAGGAGCATGTAATCACCAGGTTAAGAAAATCTAAAAGAAGAAGAATAAAAAGTGCAGCTATCACATGAACTCAAATCCTTCTTACTTAATCAAAGAATGAATCACAACAAATATTGAACAATAAATCCATACAACCGAATCAAGAACAGGAAAAAAAGAACAAAAAATCCCTAAGGGTTCATCCCTTTCCCTTATTTGATGATTAGTTGGCCATGAAGCTCAAGGTGGAAGAACAATATGGATGTTCTCCCCTTGATTTCATGGCCATGGAGCTCAAGGAGGAAGAACAATATGGATGCTCTCCCCTTAAGTTCTAGCCCTCAAAAGACTTGGAAATATTCTTGATTTGAATCCCTCGGATCCCCTTTTTTAAGATGCTCTCCCCTTTGAAGATGCTCTCCCATTTGAAGATGCTGGCTGCACACTCCTTAAAGATGTATTTATAGAGCACAAGTAATTAGGGGCATTTTGGTCCAGAAAATGTCATTGTTCAGCCCTAATTTGGTTTTAGAATGAGTGCGCACTGGAAAGTGAGGGTGCTGTGCTGGAAAGTGAGGGGCGCGGGGCTAGGTGGATGCTGATCTGGAGGCCTGACCTATGTCTACTAAAACTATCATAACTTTCTCTAGAAAAATAATTTTTATGAACTGTAAAATTCTCCAAAAAATAGACTTTCGGATCTTTCTAAGCATATATGGCTCATCTCCTGATTATTCCTGTATCAATACAGTTTAATCTGCAAAGATGATTGATCTGCACGGGCAATTCTTGCAATTTAGTGAAACTCCTTTCTTGGTTTCTCTTCATCTTGGCTCTTCCGCGACCATTATCTCACTCAAGTATTCATTGAAGCTTCATGTTTAAAATGATGATAGCTTTTTTTATCTCTTTTTTAAGCTCAGAGTACCTGAAAATGCACTGAAATAAGTCAACAATTCAAGAATAACACTTTAGAGTTAATAAGGTATAAAAGTGTAATTCCAACCTTGATCAACCCTAAAATGCTAACAATTAAGTATTGTTTAGTTGCATTTTATGACTCTCATCAGAGGACATTGCTATCAAACAATCAAGTGTTGGGCCAATAATCTCCCAAGTATACACGTTTCTCTTCCAATTGTGATGTTTATTTTAATTACCACTCTTATTTGATATAAAATTGCAACTTATGTGCTTTGAAAGCCAGTGTGTGGTAGTTATGGATGTGCTTAAGAATTTAACATTTTTTTTGAACTTAAAGGGTTAGGACTCAGCCTAGGTGGGAGAGAGAACTTTAATTCCTACTCCTCTCACATCCAACTTTCCTTGCCTATTTGTCTCACACGTAAGACCGATGAAAAAAGATTTGGCCCCTTTCAAGGTCAAATGATGACTCCTCACTCCTCACTCCATGCTTGGATGATATAAAGTCCAAATTACAAGAAATGCACCCCGGTCTAGAAGTGCTCTCTTTAAGGGAGTCCCTTTACTAATTGACAAAAGGACGATGTAGGGTGCAGTGCCTACACCCATGACTCTAGAGATTGCTGAGATTTTGAACTACTACATAATTGCTCCGTCTCAACTTTTTCTGAATGCATGACAGATGCTGGTCAACTTTGTTGCTTTGTTTCCAAACTATAACAATGGTGTACCTTATTTCCCCAAGCTTTTCCAATGTTTTAATGCAATAAAGAAGCTTTAATATTCAAGATGGTACATCTTTTCCCCAAAGAGCAAGAAAAATATAATAAATATTTTGAAGTCTTTTGTTCATGGCTGGAAGAACAAATTTTTTTTTTTTTGTTTGCTCGTTGGAACCCTTCTAAGCTTCGTTGCTTTGGGAATTCGGTGATTACGACTCCTAAAATTACCTTTCTATGATGATGAATGAAGTTATTAAAACAATGCTTAGGCATCCATTGGACACTGATCTCATGACAAAGAAGAGTCATTTAAAAAAATATATATAACTTAAGTCATGCCTATGCTAGTAGTTGTCCGTTTTGTACTTAGGTTTTATATAGTTTTATTTGCTTATGTTTCGCTTCGGACTTTAACAAATTTTTTTCCTTTGTGTAAGCATGGTGGATGATTGGGCACCCTTTATAAAGATTGTTGGGACAAAACTATCAACTAAAAACAAGGCATTGATGGAAGTTGCTTCTAAGTCTGAGAAAAGAGGAAAAGGCAATGACAAGGGTAAGGGCCCCGCTGGTCATTCTTAGCTTCCTCCCTCCTTCAACCCAAAGAGAGAAAAGAAATAGGTTATCTGAAGAAAAAACATTGTCCCATATCCTTTATTGGGATAAAAGGGTACAAGGTCCATTTTGAGTACACTGGCTATTCTTAACAAGCTTAGTGATTCGGCCACTGACACGACTGAGGGTCATGTCCCCACTCCATCATTCTTCCGGGAGAATTGGTAGGTGTTATTCACTGACTCCACAGTTGGTAACTCGGAGGTGGCTACCAGTTTCTTTGGAGGGCCATCCCTCTATTAAACGAGGTTGTTCTCCTTAGAGACACTGTAGAGATTCTCGCTGGTTTGCTCAACCAGTTCACTAAAAGGTATGGCCTATTTTTTCACACTTGGGTCATTTTTCTTTTCATTTTGATTCATGTGGTTTGACAAGTTGTCCTTTTAGGCTAGCATTTATGTTGCCATCTTAGTGCAGTACATGCAATAACTCTTTCGGCACATTGTGGATCTAAGAAAAGAAAATAAGGACTTATCGAACAAGGTGTTCAAAAGGGGATCTGACCTCGACCTGCTCTGAAATCTCTACGACTGCAACCAGGAGAACTTTGGGTTGGCTAAGATTAAGGCCACGAAAAAGAAAAAAAAAGGTTGATGAGAAGACCAACAACCTGAAGATGGATCTAGAGAAGGCCGATGAGACGACCACAAATAAGTACAAGGAGTCAGAGGCCTTTAGAACTGATATTTATGAAAAGTTAGCTAATGAATGACTGAATGGGTTCAAGATGGCCAATCAAGAGGTCGACAATCTCTAACCCGACAAGGGCCTTAACCTTGACTTGATCTAAATCAACTACCTGTAGGACTTAGCTTATCTTTGTTCTTTTTTGTAATTGACCTTGGATCCTACAGTTTGTATTTAGTTTCAATGAATGAAAAGGGATTTCTTCGTGTTTACTTACTATTTTGCTTAGCTTTCCTTAGTCGATCTGAGCTAGCTTGTACTTGGATATTTTTTAGAGTGTTGTGAGCGGTCGTCTTTATATTTTTGTTGGGCTGAGATAAAGGGCCATGGTGGGCCTTTAACTTGGTCCTCGACGATTGAGGGACTTGTACGAGGTAAAGGGCTATTTTTGGCCTTTACCTTGATCTGTGGCTGTTGGAAGACTTGTACGAGGTAAGGGGCCATTTTGTTCTTATACCTCAGTCTTGAGCAATTGGAGGACTTGTACGAGGTAAAGGGCCATTTTGGGCCTTTACTTCGGTCCTCCACCATTGGAGCCTTGCAAGGTAAAACTTAAGAAATAACATAAACCAAAATTCTTTAGATTTCATTCATTAGTATATATAATGGATAACTCGATGCATAGCAGACTTAAAGTATGAGACTTCATTGGTGAGATTTTATCAAATTCTTAGAGTTCCATCTTTATGGTTTTAGAGGTCCATCTATCTTCTCCAATTCAAAGGTCTCTTGATAACTTTCTTGATGTGGGATGAACCTCTCTAGTTGGGTGAGAGCTTTTCGATGTCTTGAGAGTCAAAAGCTGACTTTTTCCGGAAGACCAAGTCTCCGAGTTCAAATAATCTTTGCTTGACTTGCGAGTTGTAGTAATTGACTACCTTCTATTGGTAGGATGCCAGTCTCAGTAGTGCTTCATCTCTAACTTCTTCTATGAGATCAAGGTTCATCCTCAAATCTTCAACATTATCGCTGGAGTTAAATAGTGGCACTCAAAGAAAGTTTCTCCCATTTCAACTGAACCACTGCCTTAGATCCAAAATCTAGAAAGAAAAAGGTTTCACCAATTGGGGATCTAGGTTTGGTCCTATAGGCCCACAAAGCATATGGAAACTTTTTGGCCCATTGTCATTTGGTGTCTTTTAGTCTTTTCTTCAAAGTCCAGTTTGTGACCTCAACTTTTCCATTGCCTTGAAGGTAGCAAACAAAAGAGAAGTGGAGGTTAATTTGGAGCTCTTTGCACAATTCTCTAAAGATATCACTTTCGAATAGCCTACCATTATCTATTACAAGGATTCATGGTATGTCGTACTTACACACAATGGATTTCCACGGGAAGTTTTTTTTTCTCACCCATAATTTTGGCCAGCAGCTCGACCTTTGGCCACTTGGTGAAGTAGTTTGTAGCCATGATAAACACTTGAACTAACCTAGAGCTTGTAGGAAAAGGACTTAGGATGTCAATCTCTCATATGGTGAATGGTATTGGACTAGTGATGGTTTTCATTGGTTTAGCCGAGCGATGGGTTACATTGGCAAACATTTGGCACTTCACATATTTTTTTTTGTGAAATATTGGGTTTCTTTCAAGAGTCCCAGCTAATAGTACCCTTACCTTAAGACTTTAAAGGCAAAAACTCGGCCACATAGATGGTTTTCATAAATGCCCTCATTAACTTCTCTTAGAGCATAATAACTTCTCTAGGATTGGGGCACTTCAAGTACAACAAATTCAAGGACCTACGATACAATTGTTTGTTGATCAAAAAGTAGTGGACTGCTCGAGATATCAGTGTTTTTGCTTCGAGTCTTGACTCGGGGAGCTCACCACTTTCCAAGTACTTAACTGTGGGGTCTATCTAACAGATTTCTTCATCTATGTCCATTTCTTCAACTTTCTCCATGCTAAGGGCAAACAAGATTTCCATGTACACTGCTATTGGGAGCTTATAAGTCTTAATGGAGGCCAACTGAATAAAGGAAGTGAGGTGACAGTAGATAGGCGATGCCTAGTATCTTTTTCGATTGGTAGAAAATATTTTGATAATGCTTGGTGTGATGTTGTGTCCATGGTGCTTGTCATGTATTGTTAGGCAGACCTTAGTAGTATGATCGTAGCGTTATCCATGATGGATGGAAAAATACCTATTCCCTTAGCATTAAAGGGAAAAAGATTGTGTTGGCACCTCGTCGGGAAGGAACCACTCCTACCCCGGTAGCCAGTAATACTAATCTACTTTCGATGTCCAGGTTTTTAGCTGAGATTGAGCATGGAGATGTGGTCTATGATTTGCTGCCTTGTGGGGATAGTGCGGCAGACATGATTCCAGAATTACCATCAGAGGTGCAGCAGCTGTTAGCAGAGTTTTCTGACCTGATACCAGAGGACCTTCCCCCTAGGTTGCCGCCTATGAGGGATATTCAGTATCAGATTGACCTTATTCCGAGATCCAGTTTTCCTAATAGGCCGGCTTATCGCCTTAGCCCCAAGGAATCTGAAGAGCTGTAGCGATAGGTGGTGGAGTTGTTAGAAAGAGGTTACGTTCGTGAGAGTATGAGCCCATGCGCAATTCCTACCTTACTAGTGCCAAAGAAAGATGGCTCTTGGCGTATGTGTGTTGACAGCAGAGCAATCAATAGGATTATAGTAAAATACAGGTTTCCAATTCCCCGCCTGGATGATATGTTAGACCAGCTGTCCAGTTCTAAGGTTTTCTCAAAAATTGACCTTAAAAGCGAATACCACCAAATCAGAATAAGGCCTGGAGATGAGTGAAATACAGCGTTTAAGACGCAGCATGGGTTGTATAAGTGGATGGTCATGCCTTTTGGGCTGTCCAATGCGCCCAACACATTTATCAGATTTATGCATCAAATTTTATGGCCATTAATGGGGAAATTTTTAGTAGTTTACTTCGATAACATCCTCATTTATAGCTCGATGTGGGCGTCACACTTTGATCACCTTCGTGCTGTTTTTGATAAGTTGAGGACGGTGCGCCTGTACATCAATCAGAAAAAGTGTTCTTTCTTCACTACTTCTATTACTTTTCTGAGTTTTGTTGTATCTACTGAGGGTGTTCAAGTAGATCAGTCGAAGATAGACACGGTCTTGGAATGGCCCACACCGAGGACCTTGCATGATGTCAAAAGTTTCCATGGACTGGCATCCTTCTACCATCGGTTCATTAGAAATTTTAGCACTCTGATTACTCCTATCACAGAGTGCCTTAAGGGGCATGATTTCCAGTGGTCCGAGGAGGCAGAAACTAGCTTTCAACTGGTCAAGCAGAAGATGACCAAGGCACCAGTTTTGGTACTTCTTGATTTCGATAAAGTGTTTGAGGTAAACTATGATGCATACGGGGTTGGTATTGGTGGTGTTCTGAGTCAGGAGGGGCGACCATTAGCTTTTTTCAGTGAGAAGTTATCAGGATCAAAGAAGAATTATTCCACCTATGATCTGGAGTTTTATGCCATAATTCAGTCCTTGAAACATTGGCGTCACTACCTAGTGCAAAGGGAGTTTATTCTTATCATTGATCATGAGGCCCTAAAGTACATCAATGGCCAACATAAGCTGAGTAGGCGGCATGCCAAGTGGGTGGCGTACTTGCAGGAGTTCACATTTGCACTAAGGCACCAAGCAGGAAGTCTGAACCGTGTTGTAGATGTACTGAGCCATCATACATTACTCCTCACCACCATGAGCACCAGAATCGTTGGATTTGAGGTTTTCCCTGATATGTATGCTACTGATCCTTCCTTTGGGAGGATAATTCATGAAGTAATTGATGGTCAACGACATGATTTTATTTTGCATAATGGTTATCTGTTTCATGGATTACAGTTGTGCGTTCCAGATTGTTCACTAAGACAGCAAATTATTAGTTAACTTCATAACGAGGGACACTTTGGGCGGGATAAGACGTTGGCTTTGATCTCTTGTAACTATTATTGGTCCAAATTGACCAGTGACGTGGCTCATCATGTGGAGCGTTGTTATGTGTGTCAACGGTCCAAGAGAGTTCTCACTAATGCGGGCCTGTACACACCTTTACCTATACCTGAAGCCCCTTGGTTTGATGTCAGTATGGAGGGCTTACCCCGTACCCAATAGGGCTTAGATTCTATTTTGGTGGTGGTTAACAGATTTTCCAAGATGGCCCATTTTATACCTTGCAGGAAGACAATGGATGCTACCCGGATCGCTCATCTTTACTTCAGGGAGATTGTGCGTTTACATGGTGTTCCCCGATCCATCACTTCAGATCGTGACACCAAGTTCATGAGTCAGTTCTGGAAGAGTTTATGGGAGAAGCTGGGGACGAAATTAAATTTTAACAGCGCTTACCATCCTCAGACAGATGGTTAGACCGAGGTGGTGAACCGGAGTTTGGGAAACCTTTTGAGGAGCTTAGCAGGAACAAAACCGAAGCAGTGGGATTTGGTGTAACTTCAAGCAGAATTTGTCTATAACAGGTCGAAAAACAGAACCACGGGAATGAGCCCATTTGAGATTGTCTATGGTCAGAATCCATCCGGGGTGCTTGACTTAGCCCCTATTCCACGTGTGGGTCGTTTGAATCACAAGGCAGATGAGATGGTAGAACATCTTCGGGGTATCCATGAGCAGGTGAAGTTGGCCATTCACGAGAGTAATGCCAAGTACAAGGCTCAGAGCGATAGTCACAATCGTCAGGTACTTTTTGATATTGGTGATTTTGTTTGGGCAGTATTAACTCGCGATTGTTTTCCCGTGGGAGAATATAATAGGCTTAAGGAGCAAAAGATTAGACCCTATGAGATCCTGCAGAAGATCAATGATAACACCTATAGACTACGCCTACCCAATCATTTGAGAACTTCTGATTTCTTTAATGTGAAACACCTGAATCCTTGTTTTGGGGATTCCAAAAAGGCTATTGTGTACTCGATGACGAGTTCTTTCCAACCCGAGGCGACTGATGCAGGAGGATTCGAGTCAGATGATGTTGAGTTGTCAGATAGCACGTTGTTGGCACTGAGGTACCTAGAGTTGGCAGATTAGCGCAAAACTGGCAGGTGGACTACCTAGAATAGGCCACGGGCTCAGATCGGGCCCTGTAAGACCCTAGTCTGATTGGAAATGGGCTTCTGGGCAAAATGCAAGCTTTTAGCCTTGAGCGTCGTCGTTTTTAAGCAAAAAAAATGATGTTTAGGCCCTCAATTTGGGAGCTTTATGTTTTTAGGAAACTTTTGATTTTTATTTTCAGCATTAATTTAATTTTTCTATTTTAGCTTGACCTTATAAATAAGGTTTTAGGGTTTAGTAAACATTATTATTGAGTTGCATAATTTTGAATAAAATTAAGAGTTCCTTTGTTTTTTAGGGTTTTTTCTCTTGTGTTATTTTCTTCCCTGTGAATTATCTGTTGAAAACTAGCCTGCAGAATAATTGTTATTCTGCCTGGCGTCAAGTTGCGAGGAAAGTAAGCTGTCATGGTCAATTAGACTTGGCAACTTTAATTTATTACTACTACTTTTTATTGATAGGATTCTTTGTGAAGTCAGTTTGTGGAAGTCAAAGCTTGACTTTGATTCACCTTTCAACTAGACTTTGAAACTGGCATTATGATCCATGATCCATCTAGCTAGAAGGAAATTAAAAGAAAATCATCACCCATTGAACTTGCCCCCAAATGAATCATTATTTTAAATTACTTTTCATATTTCATTCGTTAAAATGATACATTAAAAACAAAATAGATAAAACACAAAAATTTATTAGTTTAACTTTCATAAATTATTAATTTAATTTCTATCAATTACATGCAGTTCAAATTGATAATCAAAATGTGTTGATTATCTATCTTTAGTCTTCTAGTTTGATTTGATTGTCATCCTTGGAATAGAAATATCTATGATCCGTAAATTCCACATTATAATACTAAGTACAAATAAGGAGGTTTTGGCAACAAAACTAATCTACTCTTAATTTAATTACTAACCACTCGATCTCGCTCCTAAGATAGAAAAAAATAAATTTCAGAGGCAGAAGTACTTGGTGATGAAATCTAGAGCGCTGTTTTGGAGTTGTACATTGCAACAGGGCCACTAAATGCACGTCTAAGAATTGGAAAGCCCATATGACAGGCTAGCTACGAAACTGGGATAAAACCACAGCAACATGCAATTGATAGATGTGCAGTCATTTTATAGGATGAAGTCCTCTCTAGATACAAGGATTGGAAGGATCATGACACACGAGGAAATTGGTGGCACTAACAATGAAGGGTATATGACTAGAAGGAGAATATAAGAGGTGGAATCAACCCATGATGAGGATATTGACAGTCCTAAAAAGATTAGCAAGAAGGATGAAGATGACAACAACCTGAGAGACCTAGGTGGAGGTAAGTCTAATGCAATTATCCCCATACATAGAACATCTTAGACCACACATCCTTTGTGCAATTTCTACTTGGTAACTCTCCTACCATTCCAAACAACTCTGAAAACATGCTGGGGTTCTGGGAGGCTGTCCCACAACAGCCCCCAAGCTTGCTATGAAGGCCATCAACTGGAACTGTAGAGGGATAGGTAACCCTCTCGCAGTTCAATATATTCAGCATCTTATCCATTTTAATAAGTCTAATTTTATCTTTGTTTAGATTTTTGGCTCAAATCCCTATAATGAGGACTTCTAATTGGTTTGAAAAAAATGGTTTCTATTTTGTACTTGCTTATTCTAGTAAGAGTATAGTAATAGTTTCCAATTGGATGATTGCTTGTTCTAATAGGAGTGGTAGTAGTCTCTTATGTTGTTGTTGTTTTCCTAATAGTATTAGGAAAATATCCTCTATATAAAAAGGGTCTTAGAGAAGGTAGATATGCACACTCATAATTCCAATATACATTATAAATCGGAGTGGTTTACTACTAAAATTATGATGAGAGCTTTTAGTGTATTGGGGTTTTGGGTTGTCAAGTAGAGAGAGTACTTACAACTAGTGTTTGGGTGTATTAGGGCTTTTAGGTTGTGAGAGTTTAACAAACTTTTCTCTTTCTAAA
This sequence comes from Bretschneidera sinensis, assembly GCA_023935145.1. NCBI lineage: Eukaryota > Viridiplantae > Streptophyta > Magnoliopsida > Brassicales > Akaniaceae > Bretschneidera > Bretschneidera sinensis. The sequence goes on from CM043700.1 coordinate 109,176,782, forward strand.
GTTGTGATTGAAAATTAATAAACTAGTGGATATAGACAAAGAGGTTACCGAACCACATTAAATTGTTGTGTTCTTAATATTTGTTTGTTTTTCCTATTTAATTGTTGTGGTTGTGTTTTTTTTTTAAAGTTTGAGTAGGTGGATTTTAGAGGTAAAATCCTAACAATCTTTTTAATGGAAATGAATGTATTGTGCAAATGGTTTCAAGGAAAATGATTTTTTTTTTTTTTTAGTTGGCTAGGTGGGAGGGGTTGGATTCTAGGGGAAAATGGTGGCCTTTTTGTTGGGTGGGATTCTTTCCATTGTCGCTTCTGATCATGGGTTAATCATTTTGGGTACAAAGACACCAACTAATCCTAAACATAAAAGCTTTACAAATTTAAACTAATGTAGTCTTCCCAAAGATGATTACAAACAACGCATTCAGAAAGCATGGAATAACCAAATTAATGGCTCCCTAAGCTTTCGATTGATGGCAAAGTTAAAAATTTGTCAAATTATAACTCCCTTGGAGTATAAACTTCCTTGGCTAGAAAAAGGTTGTTCGATCCAAATTGGCAAATTAAAATAAAAGAAGCAAAGGCTTCTCTCATTGAGTTACTTGATTGTCGTTAGCTATATTGGGCGAAAAAAGCGAGAACACAATGGATTTTCAAGGGTGATGAAACATAAAATATTTTCATAATATGGGTGTTAAGGTCAGGAGTACTTCATAAAAACACGGGTTTGATATACATGGATAGGCACCAATATAACTCAAGAGTTTAAGCTCAAGAGTCTTGGACTCAAACTATGTGTGTGTGTGTGTATATATATATATATGCTACTCTTATTTTTTTTTATTCCAGATGTGGAATAACTCACATGTGGATATTCTAACAAATCTCCCATCACGTGTGAGTTATATACCAAACTTCTCCTTGAATGGAACCACTGGTCACGATCAATAAGAGAAACCAAACCTAACTCAACCATGGGAGAGGAAAAGCCATGGGAGTCCTCACGGGATAGCCAACCATAGGCACACAAATATTTCTCATTCACATACTCAAACATAAAGCTGCAACGTGGGAGTCACATGATCATGACCAACACGAACTAGGCTCTGATATCACTTGTTAAGGTCGGGAGTACTTCACATGGCAGAAGATCACACGAACACGAGTTTGATATACATAGATAGAAACCAATATAACTCAAAAGTTTAAGCTCAAGAGTCTTGGGTCCAAACCATGTATATAAACTAATATTATTTTTATTTCTTTTATATGTGGGATAACTCACATATGGATATCCTAATAATGGCTATAAAAATACAAGTCAGAAATATAATACTTGTCTTCTCAATAATGATGATGGAAGTTAGTCACAAAACCCCTCTTAATTTGCCAACAAATTGGTTCACCATCATGAACAAATATTTTCAACACTCTAATCCATTTTTGAATCTGATACGAGAGAAACAATGAGAAATATGCAATGTCCTCAACTCTCCCCTGACCTCCTTCAAGCCTTAGAAGCTTTTTTCACCAGTTAAGAGGTCACAATGGCATTTAAACAAATTGGTGCTCCAAAAGCACCTGGTAAAGATGGTACACCTAGATGTTTTTACCATCTGTATTTGAACATTATTGGCCCTTAACTAATCAATAGTACACTTTCCTTCCTTAACTCGGGGTATATGATGAAAGAGACGATTCAAACCTTGAATGCTCTTATTCCCAAATCTTTCTCTCCTTCAATTGAGAATGATTTCAAACTCATTAATATGTGCAATGTCTCTTAAAAAATCATTATTAAACTATTAGTTAATCCCCTTAGAAAGGTACTTTCATAGCTCATTTCTCCATTTCAAAACGCATTCGTTAGTGGTTGGCTCATTCATGACAACATTATCTTAGTTAATGAAATACTAGAAAAAATCTGTAAGTAAAAAACTGGGAAAAAGGCTCTTTCCTTCAAGATTGATATGACTAAGGTTTCATTATGATCGGTTGTATTGACAATTTATTAAAGTTGCACTGGAAAAGTATGGGTTCAACAATGATTGGATCCAATGAATCCTTGAACGTGTTTCTATGGATTCCTACCAGTTGCTTATCAATGGTGAGCCTTCCTGGATTTTTTTATCCCAAAAGGCAACTTAGACAAGGAGACTCATTGTCGCCTTGCATTTTTATTCTTTGTGCGAACTTGCTTTCATGTATGATGATACACGAAGAAGAATTGAGACATATTAAAGTAATTGTGCTTGTAATGCTCCTTTTATTTCACATCTTCTTTACATGGATAATTGTTACTTCTTTCTCTAGGTTAATACTGATGGACCTCATCATTTGTTTCAAATTCTCAAAAATTGTGCACTAAGTTCGAGCAAAGGATCAACTTCAATAAATATGATATCTTCCTTAGACCTAATTGCACACCACCCATCAAAGACACGATTTTCCACAATTTTTAGATGTCTCTCATTACATAACATGGATGATACCTTAGAATCGATATAAATTTCATGAAACATAAAAAACAAGCCTTTAGTTGGATTGTAAAAACCTTCTCAAACAAACTAACTGGGTAGAAGGCCAAATTGTTGTCCACAATGGTTGATTGAATTTGATCAAATCAACTCTGGTTACCTTGCCTCCTTATGGGACGAGTTGTCTCTTTTTTCCCGAAATATGTTTTCTAAGAAACTTGACAATATTGTTAACAATTTTTGGTAGGGGTAATGGGATGGACAAAGGAAATTTAACATGGTTAATTGAGATCTTCTTCGGCTTCCCAAGCAGCGAGAGCAATCATGGCATATCTCTAAGGAAGTTAACTCCCCCTATCTTAAAGCCCTTTGTTAAATATGGCTTGAATTTCTTGTGTTTTGGCCCAACCTAAAAGAATATGAAAGTAACAAATAGTAAAGAAAATCGACCAACTCATTATTTTGGCTTTAGTGCCATGTCATCACCATTAGTGTTGTGGGTCTCATGCCAATTGTTAAATAGCAGTAGGTTTTTGGTTGAAATCAAAAAGCAAGAACTAAGTGGTGGCTGTGATTCCTAATTGCAATGGAACACAAAAATTGAGTAAGAAAAAGGTTTTTTTTCTTCCTAGTAGCCGTGAAATATGTGTGTGTGTGTGTAGGTGTGTGTGATTTTTGGGCCTCTTTTTTAGCCACAATGACTAGCAAGCAATAGAGTTATAGCGTATAATAGAGCAATTTGTATTTTTCTTTCTTTTTACGAGCTTTTTTTTTAGTTCAGTTTGTGGTTGCTGAGGGTGTATTGTGGTTTGGGTTTTGGAGAGCTCTCTTTCTTGATTCTTACTCCATTTGATTATAGTGAAATCTTTCTCACCATTGCTCATGGAAGTAAGAGTTTTAGCTCCAAACCGCATAAATTTTTGTGTCTATTTATTTATATTTGTTTTATTCTTAACAAACTGGTATCAAAACTATTGTTAAGATCAACTTAGGGGCAATGTCTTCTACCACTTAATATGAGACTCAGAAGTTAGATGGAACCAACAGTTCCAATCTTTGGCAAGTAAAGATGTAAGCTATATTAACCCAAAAGGGTTTGAAAAAAGCCATTGTTGGGGAGGGAGAAGATGCCTAATACTATGGCAGATAAATAGAAGATGAAGATGGATAAGAAGGTCTTGAAAGTGATTCAGTTGTGTTTATCCGATGGAGTTTTGTGTGAAGTTCTTATAAAGAAAACCCAAAACGAAATCTCTCACCAATAAACTATTCTTGAAGTATCAGTTGTATTTATTGCATATGACATAAGGTACGTCAATAAAATCCCATATTGATAAATTTAACTTCATTATTATTGATTTGAGTTCAATAGAAGTTAAATTAGATGATGACAATTAGACACTATTATTGTTGTGTTCCCTACAACCCTCTTTTAAACACTTTAGGGAAACCTTTCTATTTGGTACAAATACAATTTCTTTAGAGGATGTTAAAACTTCTTTGTTTTCTAAAGAATTGCTTGAGAGACATATGGCTGGGAATAATTATGAGAAACAGAGTCAAGGTGATGCCTTAATCACTAAAAGTTTTAAAGGTAGATCTAGATAAAGAGGTTCAGGTAACAGTAGCCAGAAATTCTAATCATAGTCTAGAAATAGCAATGTGACATATCATTATAATAGGAAAAATAGACATTACAAGTTTAAGTGTTGGAATTTGAAAAGAAAAAATCAAGAGAAAACAAATAAAATCAAGGTCAAAATTGAAGTCATAATCAAAATCGGAAAGATAAACAACTTGAAGCTAATGTGGGTGAAAAAGACTCATAGGTATGATCATGCTATTACTATCATTGGTAATGGGTCCTTTATGTCTGATTGTATTATGATTTCATATTGTTCCTAACATATTTTCTGAAATAAAGATTAGTTTTCAAAATATGAGCCTTATGATGAAGTTATTTTGCTAGGTGATGATGCACCTAGAAAAATATATGGTATAGGAACTGTCCACATCAGAATGCATGATAGTGTGAAAGGTGCCACGAACATATTGTAAAATGCTCTTTACCATTTGAAAGTGATTGATAGTAGAAGTTTGCATGTGCTGAGAAACAGTATTAATAGCAAAGGAAAAATCTGGCATGGTCAAAGTTAAATACTACAAAGCTTCCAGAAGACTTCAATAATGAGTAAGATCATAAAAAAAGTTGTTCTTCTTTCTTATTGATAGATAGCTTAGTGGTTATGGGTGTGGACATGGATTTACAAGTTCCCATTAAATCACAATCTAATAAGTCCATGGAATATTTAGTTTGAGATAAATGAAGTCCGTAAGAGTTGTGAAGTACTTCAATATTCAAAAAATAATGAAATGGACTAAGATCCATCATAGAAAACTCACGACTAAGATCATCAATGAAAATAGCAAAGAGTGAGTTAGAGTCACCTATGAGAACAATATCATCAACGTACAGTATTGAGACAATAATATGATAACTATTATGATAGATGAGCATGGATGAATAGACATACTGCAGTAGAATCCATAGCTTAATAAAAAAAATGCTAAATCTATCAAACCACGCTCTATGAACTTGTTTAAGATTGTACAATGCTCGTTGAAGTCGACATACATAATCAAGACAAAAGGAATCAATAAATCCAATAGGTTGTTTAATGTAAATTGGAATATCGAGTTTTCTATATAAAAAGGCACTCTTAACATCCAATTGATGAATTGGCTAACCGCGAACAACCAATATAGTGAGCACAGCACAAATACTATCTGGACGAATCATTTGACTAAAAGTCTCAGTAAAATCCACACCCTCTTCTTGGTTTTATCCTTTTGCAACAAGGCGCATCTTCAAGCGACCAAGACTACAATCAGATTTAAGTTTGGTCTTAAAGACCCATCGAAAGCCCACAACATTCATATGAGATGATCTATGAACTACATCCCAAGTATTATTAGCAACAAGAGCAATCATTTCATCAACCATAGCAAATTTCCAACCTGGATGTTTTAGTGCAAAAAACATTGATCGAGGCTCTGGTGGAAGAGGAAGGCGAATGAGATATGCATATTTGGATTAGGTTTGATAGTACTATGTAGAGAACAAGTTGTTATGCCATGTGAAGACTGTTGGGACGAATAGAAACATTCTGATCCAATAGTGGTGGAGAAGAAGACAAATTAGTAATAGGTGGCGAGGAATTAGCATCAGTAGAGATTGATCAAAAAATGAAACATGCTACTTCATCAGTTGATGAATATTCAGAGAAAAGATGAGCTCGATCACGAGCATAATCATGATTTGATGAGTTATTTGTTTCACATACATTGTATGTCAACTAATCAATAGATATATGCGACTACTCCTGCATTCATACTCCAAAAAATGAATTAAGAAGTTGAGTAAAAGAAAATTTTCACTCATTAAAAATTACATGATGAGATATATACACTCGCCTAGTTGATATATTAAGATATTGATTCCCTTTATGTTTGTCGTTATATACCAAAAATATACAAGAAAGAGATCATGGCTCAAATTTTATTTTTTGAAGTATAATTGCGACGATAAGGATAACAACAAGATCCAAAAGTATGAAGGAAACTATAAACTGGATCTTTCTTATAAATAATCTTTAATGGACAGTCCATTCCTCGAGCAGCTGAAGGTAGTCAGTTAATTAAAAAAACCAGTAGTGGTAAAAGCTTTAACCCAATATCGAAGTAAAATATAGGTTTAGAGGAGCATAACTAGCCCAAGTTCTAAAACATGTTTATGCTTGCCTTCTGCAACACTATTTTGTTCAGGAATACCATGACATGATAATTGATGCTTAACTCCCCAGCTGGTGAGATGATTGCAAAAACTCTACACTGTTGAATTCTCATCCACCATTTGATTGAAAAACCTTAATCTTTCGATCAAATTAAATTTCATCTTTTTTTTTTTTGAAAAGCAAGAAAAGTAGAATAGAAATTTGATTTTCTTTCCAACAGATACAACTAACAATAATGAGAATAATCATCAATAAAGACAACATAATATTTAAATTGCTGAATATATAAAAGAGAGATTGCTCCCCATAAATCACAGTGAATTTTGGCTAAAGGAAAACCATAACAAGAATTCGAAGTTGAGAATGGAAGCATAATGCTCTTGCAAAGTTGACAACTCTTACACAAATCGTGTGATCTTATATTTAGCCTAACAAAATTATTTTATGAAAAAACTATAGAATCTGAGAGTGAGGATGAACAAGATGCCTATGCCATACACCTTCACTAACTGTTTGACATTGTTTTGAAAAGAACACTTCAAATTTTGACTAGCCAAAAGCATAAAGAACTCCTTGTTTAGCACCTGATGTAAGAATCTACTTTGTCTTCAAATCCTTAATTGAAAAGCCACCATTGTCATATTCATAATAACAGAGATAATCTTTAGTAAGTTTTGACACAGATAGTAAAATTTTCTTAATATCAGGAACAACCAGTACATCTGTTAAAAGAATATTACATGATCTAATTGAGATATTTCTAGTCCTAACACTAGAAATTGATATAAAATCACCATTACCAATCATAACACAATCATAACAATAATAAGGAACAAGATTGGTAAGTTTACCAGCATTTTCTGTGAAGTGTGTTTGCTCAATTGTCTGGGAAGCAATTTGCATCTGGTGATTCTGAAAGGTGAGCACAAGCTAAAGCCTGAGGTATCCTATTTGAATACCAAGAACATCTTCTGATAGTGTTCCTATGATCAATGATTTTACTAGTTGGTCTAAGTGTACCTAGGTCTATTGATCTCCATCAATTTGATCAACATATTGAGGAGGAGCAACGATTTTTCTTGTGATGAAGCCAAGTAGGTCTTAGCACTCAATCAGAGACGATACCTTTGTTTCCCACGATAGGAAGCTGTTGTCATTGAGCTTATGAGTAACAAAGTTGGAAACATTGATAGTTGAGGGGAAAAGGATATTTGAATATTTGCAAAGACATTGTTTTTTTTTTTTATATAAAAAAAGGTCTTTATGCCCTTGTATTGGCATTGATACTATAAAGAAAATGAAGCGAATATTGAAAAGCTTCACTACAACACGTAGTGAGCATTGTATATATATATATATATATATATATATATATATATATATATATATATATATATATATATATATATATATATATATGAGATTTACTATAATTTAAAAATATACAGAGATATAGTTGTTACAAGAAGATAAACATTTTAGATATAAAAATATAATTTGAGATAAGGATAAATCCATCACACAACAATTCTCTTAAGTTATGGAGTTTGTTGAGGATTTAGTTAGTTCCTTATCTCTATACAAGTTATGTGAACTTGTACAGCCAATAAATCTGAAGAAGATCACCGAACCTTATGGGCTGACGATAAAGAATCTTGATGTATCATCAATAATCCTAGTACACATATATTTGGTATGTGTTGGTTATATTGAAAGACGATTTTTTTCCTAGAATGATTGTCATGATAGGTATAGACGATGGGTTTCATAAACTCTAGTTCATTCAGATTATAGATCTATGTAAACTCATAGACAATTAGAAGAGATTAATTATACCATATATCTCAGGTGTTGCTAATAAAGATAACTCAAGTATCATAAATAAGATTGCAACTATTTATAGTATTTACTATAGCATACTTGACAGTAGCATAATTGTTCCCTATTAAGTAGAAATAGCACATACAAGTCATGATTCAGTGTATCCATGTAAAGATATTGAGGCATGCACATTCTTTTCGATACAAAGAGCGAAATGAAAATGGGAATGATTATGCATTTGAGAGGTAATATGATAAAGCAAGAACTTTAAAAGTTTTTTAAGTATTTGTTGCTTGAAGACTAGCCTGTTCTGCTTCCATTTATTAGCAACATTGAATTCTAATTTCTAAGACCTTAATGAAGCTAATGCATTGCTGTATATATTGTCACTTAAATGAAATTCTAGGTGAGGATCATGGTCATAATGACATGCGGACATGACCTTGATACTTGGTAACTTTTTATGATTACAATTTCTGAAAGTTTAAGTAGGCATATAAGATAAGACTACGCAACAAAAGGTATGCCATAGGTTAAGATCGACTCTTTCACATGAGCAATCACCTCAAGCGCCCTTGATAGTGTACTGAAAGGAGACAGCATATACTTTTGTCACTTAGAGGGTGAACAAAAATATATAATATGTGTTGGCAAAATTAATGTGCTTGTATCGCCTTGATTGGGGTTAAGATGAGGTCTATGAATTATAAATGATAACCATAATAGACATAATCATCCCATAATCATGTAAGCCTAGAAAGTTAGCCGGATGCAAGATCTTAATAGGGGATTTAGAGAAGCAATCAGGCTGCTTGAAGTAGCGAGCCAATAGAGGACTCGGGTTAGGTGTATGTGTTCACATGAATCGTGTAGTTGCAATTAGACTAAAATTCGTATGGTGGTCTTTATTTATTATTAAGGAAAAAGAAATACACTCTTCAATGAAGATAAGTCCACCATAGCATGTAATTCATACTATATGTGCTTAGTTCAACCTTGAAGGGACGTGAGTAGATGAATCCCTACTTCCTCACGGTGTGAGTCCCTTGAGGCTAATTTAGCCTCAACTAGTGACCTATGTTACTTTTGACTATGTTCTTGAAAGGATAGGTCAATGTTCACTACTTTGACATGTTTCTGATTGTGATGAAATAATTAGTCTTATGGGACATGTCTAGGAAAGTGAATGGTCTGAAACGAAGATCCATGAGTTCGGAAGGAAGACTATTTGATAACACATCTTGCATTGGTGATTCATAGCCCGAGCGATTATTTCTAAGGTTGAGATTTGATATAATCATGAACATCGAATGGCAAAGTTGGTTAAGTACAACTTTGAGCAAAAAGGCTCATGAGGGATTAGAGATACTTGAATCCTATGTGGCTAAATTAGTCTGGGTCGCAACGAGACACTATTATTAATGTTATTATTTTTTTTGGTTAAAACTGCTATGTATCCCTAACAGGTACATAGTATTGAGCAGGATATATTGAAAATACGGGTCGGGCGCCCATGATGGCGACCTGACCTGCCCATGAGATTTGAATTGAATGGTGGGAGGGAATAGTTAAATGCTTAACCTCCCTCAACTTCTCTTTAACTCCCTCACATGTTGGCAAAAAGACATGGGATAAAAACTGCCATTTAGAGGATGGAAGAATGGCTGAAACAGTAAGAAAAATACAAAAATAAACATTATGTAATTGCAGCATTTTGTGTCCTGGAGAGAGAAAATCATCACTATTTTCTTTAGAGAGAAACAAAGGCACTTGGATGATTGAAATTGTGTGTTTCGACTTTGTGATATCACACACGACTTAAGGCGAGGCTATGCAGTTTAATTAGTCCAAAGTATACTCTTTTAACAAGTGGGATTTGGAATTCCTCTAACTGGCGAACAACTGCTTTTCCTCTTAAAATTTGGAACCGTCTCTGAGAGCAGCACTTGCCTCAAAAGATTATCATTTCCCTCTGGAAAATTTGTCTCCCTTCTGGAAATGAATTTCAACATAGGAACATATATGGAAGGCAATTTCAACTGCCCTGGTGTTGCTCATTTGTTCCTGAAGTGCGAAGTTTTTCGAGCAGAATGGTTCGCCTCCCTCCTCGCATGGGGTACTGATTGCACAGGTCCATGTGATGTTGTATAGTGGCTTTCCTCCAGTCGCATCAGTTCTCCAAAGTTGCTTCACGGACCACACTTAATCCACGCTGTTTGCACACTTTAGGCTCTTTGAAACCATAGGAACGAGATCAAGTTCGAAGGAAAACAACCTAACCCCATCGAAGTGACACACCAAGGTCGAGACATGACAAACTACTGTACGAATGCTTGGAGCAACGAGAACCGAACATTTATCATTAACCCGTTTATTTTGTTTTCTTCTTTCTTCTTGCTGCATTTATTTTTTAAAAAAAATAAGAAAACAAATTTATCTTGAAACTATCTATGTTATTAAGAGCATGACACATGTATTGCACATGTCAATAAAACAAAACCAAACAAGAGTAACTTCTCCTAATTAACTTGCATAACTACTTTTTTTTTTTTTTTAAGAATAACTACTACTACTACTTTGCTCCTCTTTTAAAGTACTTGAGCCACACTGTCTTATAGTCTTTTCGCTTTATTGTTTCATTTTTTACATGCATATAACATACATAGATGATTGACGAAATGTAATTTTAATGTGTCAAAAAATTCAAGTTTCATGTTGGTGTATATTCAAAAGATCCATCGTGAATCAAGTCTCAATGAGCCATTTTTCCTTTTGTTTACAAGATGTTTTTTTAAATTTCTACTTAAATATATAAATCAAATATTTAAGTAAGGTTATATATGTAACTCAATTTAATATAACTTTTCACATCTTTTTTTTTCATATTTTTCTCTTTCACTATCTCACGCAGACTTAACTTTTCTACTTTGTCACTCATATTTAACTTTTTCACTCTGTTTATCTTTTTTATTTTTGTTTTCTTATATAAAAAAACATATCAAGACATACATATCAAGATGCTATTATTATATAAGTTAAATCACATGTTTGGTGTCCATCTACCATCAAACAAATTACATGTCCCACGTATCTTCAAGAATCATAAAAATATGAAAAGAGAACTAAAAAAAAAAAAAAACAATTCAGTTTTATATTCAACTGAATTTCTCTAAAAAGGTCTAGCATAAATGACCTGAAAAATTGGTTATTTAAGCGTCTGTCAAGATACATCTGTTCGGAATCATTAATCATCGGCAGCCGACATTATTATACATTTACGTAATCCCTTGCCTTACCCCTTGTTACGATAGAAAAATCCAAGCATTTTTTGTATTATTATTTTATATAAAGCAGTTTTGCTGTTTACGATTGTTGTTGATGTTGTTATTATTATTAAAAGGCAAAATGAATTATTATTAATTCAGGAGTAGATTAAATCTAGATAGTTGACTTTGTCCGCGTGTGTTCTCTAGCTTCTTCTTCATTTATTCTTAAAAACCTGTTCAAATGATTACGACATTTGACCCAACCGTCAGGCATAGTATTCTAAATTTTATATTCTTCTTAATTTTGAACACTTCTCTTTACTGTTTCGAAAATTCACAGCAACTTCTTCCAAAGAACACATAATAATATTCTGTTCAAAAGCTACCGCACCGAATGTGCAACACGGTCTTCAAACGTTTTGTATACAACTAGTTAAGCTGGCTATGATGAATGATCATGACCTTGTCCGTGTGGTATGTGTATATATATATATATATATATTAAAGGCCACACATTATTAATCAGATCCAAATCCAATCAAGTTAATTATAAGTTGTTTTTGACACTGTAAAATGATGAGAAGCATAGAATTTGAATGTGTTTTCAATTACTTTGATGAAGATGGAGATGGCATATTTTCGGCATTGGAGCTGAGGCAGCGGCTAGGTTCAAGGGGAGGAGAGCTGCTGATGAATGAGGCAGAGATCGCGGTCGAGTCGTTGGACTCAGACGGAGATGGTTTGTTAGGTTTGGAGGATCTTGTGGGGTTAATGGAAGCTGCAGTAGATGATGAAGAAGAGAGGTTGAAAGAGTTGAGGGAGGCTTTTGGGATGTATGATGCTGATGGGTGTGGGTTTATCTCACCCAATGACCTCAAGGTAATGCTACGAAAGCTTGGTGAGTCAAAGTCAAGTGATGAATGTAAGGTGATGATTCATCATTTTGATTTAAATGGGAATGGTGTCCTTAGCTTTGAGGAATTCAGAGTAATGATAATGCAGTGATTTTTTTTTTTTTTGAAAATTTTCTAACTTTCACTCTTTTATCATTTAAATTTAAAAATTTATGATTTATGTATACAAAAACAAAATATTATCTTTAGAATTTCTTCAGATTTTAATCACTTTCTCATTTACGATGCATCAGCTTATTAAAATTGCGTCAACCGAAAAATGTAGCAGAAATGCTGCTATTTTAATTTGTTCCAATGTTAGCTTCTCTCATATCTTGATTTCACTGCTCAAAAATCATTATTTTGACTTTCATATAAATTTACAAAACAAGTTAAGAAACTGATTAAATATGTTTAAATTAATAAATTTAAACAATTTTAATTTTCAATTTATTTAAGTTTACTGATTTAAACATATTTTAATCTATTCTCAAACATTTCTATAATACATCCTATGCGTTTTGCATTTTGCATTTTGCATAACGCTGGGATCCTACTAGATGCACAGTTTCAGCAATCAAATTTTTCTTTTTCTTCTGTTTTCAAAGCAATCGTATTTTCCGTGTGCTAATAACAATCAGCCCAGGAACATAATCAACATCAATTATACGTTAACTATTTGCCCTGCATTCAGCACCCACAAAACTCCTACATAGAAATCAGCTAAAAAACACTCGAGCAACTGCCGAGAAAAAAAAATCTAATCAATGTATATTTCTCAAAGTTATCATAAATTAAAATATATATTGATACATGGTTACCATCTTGGTCCAACAAGTGCATCTTGTCAAGAAATAAAAGCAATTTGATTACTTCTCATGGTGCACTACACTCTCACGAAACCAAAATCACAAGTCCCAGTGAAATTTGCTTATTGTTTAATTCAAGATCAAAAAGAACCACTATAAATATATTCACAGGGTCTTGCCGTCTTGGATTTTTCTGACTTCTTTCTTTTATGGGATGACAATTACTTAAATTAAATACAAATATGATACTCAACTAGCCAGGGAATGGAAACAAAACAAAAGCAGTAGAACCAAAGCCAAAACTCTGGAATACTTCAGTCCCTCTATACTAACCATCCCCAAACTAACTAAAGAAACAGAGAAACCTATCGCCTCATTTTACAGACAAAATAGCTCCCTAGCAAAACCCAAGAGACCAGCAAATCACTTGCACATGGACTTCAGGAGAGCAGTAGATAATTAAAAGAAAAGAACCCTTTGTACAAAGAAGCCTTCACATGAAATAGCTAAGGGCCTTCTTTCTTCTAGAGCCCCCTTCACCATAGAGTTCATTCCATTGTAAAAGCTCAGTCATGTTTACAGATTCGGATGAGACACTTGCACATACCTGTTCCCATATGACAAGGAAAACAGATGACACAGAAATATTACTAAAGGAATGGATTTGAAAGGTCATATAATATCAACTTTATATTTATCTTACCCGCTCGTGAGCATATCTAAAGTCATCCATATTTAGAGGTCGGATATCAGCACTCCCACTCAAAGCCGGAGGAGGTTTATCTTCTGCTAGAGCAGCAGCACATTCCTGTAATTAAGTTGCAGACATGAGATCATGCTAGATGTGCCTTAGAGACTCTAATCTGATCATGCCAAATATTACATCTGGAGGAATACACGTACTAAAAAATGTATAAGCTTATTTTAATTCATCTTATTTCTGAAATGTGTCTTAAACAAATATTAGTTGTTTTGTTGTAAAAGATGCCTCCAGAACCATATATATGCATCAAAGATATTATTTGGATTCAATTATTTGATTTTCTATGCTCCTTTAAAGGCTAGCAACAGGAATTTTTATCCTTGCAGAAAACCTTTTTTTATTAATTGCATTGACTAGGGGTGGCGGATGGGGATTTGAACCTGATTTAGAGGAGAGGTGTGGCAACCAATTGGGCCCCAGCCACCAGAATGAACTTTCACTGATTACTTCAAATGTCATTTTATGCTATGCACTCTGCTTATTAGCAGACTGGACTGGCAGGAAAGATATAAATTATCCTGTCCCAGTGCTAGAAAATTCAATCATTCATGACAGTTCACTAGAATCAACCAACTGGGCCCCAGCCACCAGAATGAACTTTCACTGATTACTTCAAATGTCATTTTATGCTATGCACTCTGCTTATTAGCAGACTGGACTGGCAGGAAAGATATAAATTATCCTGTTCCAGTGCTAGAAAATTCAATCATTCATGACAAAGTTCACTAGAATCAATCTTACTAATGTAATAATGATCTATATATCAATTAAGTGCATCACATTATTTCTACCAATTATATAAATAAACTGCTCATTCAACTAATTAAAGAAACCTTCTTTTTTTTAATAAGCTAAATGATGAAAGAAACTTACTCTCTTTTCCTTTTCCAATATCTCTTTAATTGGACGGTGTGCAGCAGTTACACAAAGATTCTGCAACACAACAGAGTACATACAAAGATAGTTTACTCCAAAATTCAAAGCAAGGAGTCATCACATATCAGAAAAAAAAAAAATAGCGAAAAAGACCTTAAGATCACTTCCAGAATATCCATCTGTCATACTTGCAGTAGCATCAAAATCAACATCAGTAGACAAGTCCTCTTTTGCTAGGATAACTTTTAGTATCTTTGCTCTATTTGGAGCATCTGGTAAATTTACCATCAGTCTGTCATAGTACAACGCAGAAAACACGACCTCAATTTTACAATTATAAATGAACTAAGCATAAGAGATAGTATTAGACTCCATACAGAAACGGCACCTACCTTCGCGGAAGCCTTCTAATGACAGCCTCATCAAGGTCAAAAGGCCTATTTGTGGCCGCAAGCACCAGAACTCGTTCCGTGTCCTTTGTCCTTAGACCATCCCAGTTTACCATAAACTCATTTTTCATCTTACGCATGGCCTCATGCTCACCTGGATTTTCTCTCCGCCCCAACATGCTGTCAACCTTTAAGACAGCAGAAAAACAAATCTAGTGACTGAGACTTGACACGAAACCCAAAAAAATACTTAAAAAGAGCAACAAGAAGCTTACCTCATCAACAAAAACGACACTAGGAGCAATTTTACTGGCAAGTGAGAAAACAGCTTTAACATACTTCTCACCCTCGCCAAACCACTGCATTACGATGAATATCTAAGTTTTAAGTTAGGAAATAAAGTCAACAGAAATAGATTTAATTAGGGAAGCTTCATGAGACTCTTGACCTTAGATGTGATGCTTGACATTGAAATGTTGATGAAGTTTGCACCAGCTTCTGTTGCCACAGCCTTCGCAAGCATAGTCTTCCCAGTTCCAGGAGGGCCAAATAGAAGTATGCCCTTGCATGGCTGCACATAGAAGAATCACAGTAAGAAGTTCTTTCAAAAGCTCTTACATTTCAGAATCGGGTAAAACCCCTTTTTGGTCCTTAAACTATACTCCTTATTTCAATTTGGTCCCAAACCTTCAAAATGTTGCAATTGAGTCCTAAAACAACCAAAATTTTTATTTTTGTCCTGATTTCATTCGGCTACCCAAATATTGCTGACATGGACACACCATGTCAGCAAGAAAGGTGGGAGAAAAGGGTAAAAGGGTCATTTCTCATGAAAATAAACATTAAACCATTTAAAACAACATTTTGGATCAAAACCCTCAAATCTTCATCTGTTCTCTCTTTTGACAGCGTTCATCTTATTCTACTTCCTCTACGTACGTGTTCTTCGTTAAAATAAAACCAGAGGTATATATGATGCAACCAGAAACATTTTTCAAACCCAAAAAAAATTTCAAAACCAGAAACTTTTCAAACCCATAAATCTACTTCTATTAAACCTAAAAAAAAATAAAACACCAAAAACAATTTTTCAAACCCAGAAATTTATTTCTTCTTCCAATTTTTTCAAACCCAGAAATCTCGTTTTTCAAGCCCTAAAAAAAATTTAAAAAACGTCAAAAAATTATTTCAAACCCATAAATTATTCTTTTCTTCTTCATCTTCCTCCTTCGCGTACTCAAATCTGAAAATATTTTCAACCCATAAAATTTTCAAACCCACAAAGCTTCTTCAAAACCTAAAAAACACCAAAAAGTATTTTTGAACCTAGAAAATCTGGAACCTTCTTTGGATCATCTCCGCCTGCCAACACATCCTTGGCAACACACTTGGGCAGATCTGATGCGATCTGCTTTGAGATGCTTCAAGATGATGGAGATGCCTCAACGAAGGAAGTTTTGGTGGATTAGGTTTGTGGTTTTGATCAATTTGGGTGAGTGTTTGAGAAATGAACAAATTCTCTCTCTCTATTGTTTTCTATCTGATTAGGGTTAGATTTAGGATTTTGATTGAATTTGATTTAGGGTTAGATACAGATTTGTGTTAATGGAGGATACATTTGTATTTACACCTTCGCACGAGAAAAAAATGGATGGGATATGTCCCGACTTTGTCCACCTCAGCGCCGCATCAACAATTTGGGCAACTAAATTTAAAATCAGAACTAAAAATCAAAATTTTGGTATTTTTAGGACTCAATTGCAACGTTTTGAAGGTTCGGGACCAAATTGAAATAGGGGGTATAGTTTAAGGACCAAATTGCAACGTTTTGATGCAAGCATGAGTTTTGAGTTGGTGAAAAAGAAAATGAGGATAAAGGAATGAAGTCAAATAATGCATAGAACAAATTTTAATTTAAAGGAAAACAACAAATTACATCAAATTGTAGGAAATGCGTTTCTTCATCTATACGCACACACACACATATATTTATATATATGAAAAAGTACCCTTAACTAATAATTATCAATTAGATTGAGTATTTTTTTAAGAACTAGGATGAAGTATTTATTAGTTTAACTATTTTTTTTCCTTTTCCCATGAAATTAGGACTTTGTTTTACACTATATGAGCAAATTTTCTACAAAACAATAAACAAAATCTTTCATCAACAATTCATTTCTGTGTAATTAAATACATTAAATTGACCATAAAATAAAAATTATGAGGATTAACTCTGATATTTGTTATCTATTTAAATTTTTATAAGATTAATAAATTTATCAACATATTAGATTTTGATTAAATTACAACATTAATGCTTCTTGATATAATAAATTTTGGAGATTATGCTTTCTTATCGAAATCAAATCATAATATTCTATATTGTTACTTTTCCATTACACATAATGAAAAAGATAATAAAACAATCACACGTAATTCTTATTTACATAAAACACACGTACAACAATAGTTAATATAAATAAATGTAAGTACATACATACGTGTATATATACATATACATATATAATATAAATATAGATGTGTGTGTGTCTATAGATGTATATATATTTATATGTTTGTATGTATGTATGAAAGATTAAGGCCTTGTAAGCCTTAAATTCCATGATATATGCTTCAAACTTATAGTAAGAAAATATACTGTCCAGAGCCAGAAAAAATAAAATAAAAAAATAATTTGAATCAAGATCTAAAAAAGAGAATCAACTTATATGTATGCAGCACAAACCACGACAAATATTCAATCAATAAGCATATTTTCTTTTTAAAAGTTTTTATTGGACATGAAAACTTCATTAATAATAAAAGTGCCACAAAATGGAATGCACCAGCTGATCCTTAAACAATGATGACATTTCTGAAAAGAATCAAGATTAATATTACAAAAAATTGATTTAAGTGAATGACCTCTGCAGCAGACAATTCAAATAATATAATCAGTAGAAGAAAAGCACTAAAACAAGGTTCCCATAATGAGATATACATATCAACTCAAATCAGAGATAATCACACTTAAATGAAAAAAATAGGACGAAGATAATTAAGTGCATGAATATATAAGACAACAAAACTCATACGTAGCAGATTATTTTTTCTTTATGGAGAAGAAATAACCTTGGTTAATTGCCCCTTGCAGAAAAGTTCAGGCCTCTGTAAAGGAAGCATTACCAACTCCTTCAATGTATCCTTGACATTTTCAAGCGCTCCAATATCATCAAACGTAACTCCAATGTCACTGGGTGGAATAACATCAACTAATAGCCTTTTCTCAAATTCATTTTCCGTTGCAACATCCTGATTTCAGGCAAAACAATACCACAAATTTGTTTCAAATGCTTGTGTACATAAACAAAACTATAAGTATATCCATTCACAACAAGGTACAACAATGACCTTAAGTGACTTCTTCAAGTTCTTAGATTCATTATGGATAGCCTGTAAGATCCCAATTCCATACTGTATGCTGCCAGGATATTTACACGGCATTAAAACTACTTTTAATTAATAAAATGTTTGATAAAATGTATTAAAAGACAAGCATCAATTACCTCTCACTAGACAAAACAACCTTTGCATCAGGATCCGCTTCAGAATTATGCATTAGATGGTGGCTTAGGGCCCATCCAACTACCTTCTCGGCACCTGCCTCACCAAAACATTTTGTTTGTTGGAAAAGCAGTTAACTGGTGATTCTTAACATCATGATATGTTAAAACAGAACATACTATCAAGTTGAAGTGTTTGGTCCTTGATGCACAGCGTCTCAAGTCCTTCATATTCCATCGCACTTCGACCCAAAACCTAAAATTAGAATGACAAATTACAATAAGGATACTCATTACAATAATGCCACATCTTTAGTCATACATAATTTATTTTCAAAATTCAATATATTATATAAAGAATAACTTGTTAATACTCGGTTAAAAGACTACTTTAACCATCTTCCTCAGCCACAAATTCTTAGTTATTAATATCTCTTGTTAAGCCGAAAAGATACTATACTAAAAAGGCAGGACATAATTATTTATTCCAAAATGTTTTCTTAAAGTAAGAAAGCATTAAATATCCAACCCCCAAAGAACTCGAAGAAGAAACAAGAATTTGAAGAAAAAAAAATAATGTGCAAAGCTGAAACCCATCCACAGCCAAAACTATATCATTCTCAAGAATCTCATAAAATATCTCCTCCCCAAAATAAAGCATAATTTTGAAAATCTACTGGAAGCTTAATTCCTTCCTCTGCATACTTCCCATCACTACTCCAAAATTCATCCAAGCATGGCCCAATAACCCAAAATTATCACCCGTAGCATGACCTTGCACTTCACGCAGTATCCAGAAAGTTACTCCAAAACTTTACTTCTGGATACATTAAACACTGAAACTTTATACTTATAAAAAAAATAAAAAGAAAAAAACACTGAAACTTTATAGGAATCATAAGCTTCTTATCATTGCCAGCATTTCCAGGACTTAAAATCTAGGGCCACATATCATAGTGGTCACATGAGAGCAGTACTAATCATTCTTATAGACAGGAAAGAATCAATTTCACCAAAAATTAAAGCCCAATAAAACGAACACCATATATTTTCTGGGTTGATAACTAATCTATACAAAAAGAACTCACAGTGCGCAGGTAGTACAGATTTCCTTTCATTTTCAGGGTTTCAGCATCTAGATCCAACTGATTCTTCCAAGATGCAAGAAGCACCTCATCCTGAAATGTAAGCTTCCATTAACATGTTCTGATTTAAAAGACACACACACAAGACACATTCTCATCTTGAGTACACCATACAAACCTGTGGCATGTGAATGGTAACTTTATTTGGGAAAAGCTTAGTTAGAAATTTTGTTGCCTTTGGAACTTCCTTCCCCCTGTCATGCAGCCTTCCAAAACTATCCTGATAAGATAAAAAGACACTATAAAGTCATTTGAAATCGACAATAGACATAAGTCATACCACTACTTAATAAATAAGCGCACTTCAGCCATTCAAGTGAGGGACAGAGACCATGCAACAGGGAGAAGAGAGGGAGAGTACAAACATAAAAAAAAGCTCAACCAAATTGAAACAGAAAACTCTGTCAAGTTAGTTCTCAGATGGTCAAGAATGTATCTAGAGACGATACTTTGTGCTCTTTCCAATTAGCAATAGGGTGTGCTTCATATGAATTACGACATGGCTTTCACAATTACAAGCCGCAAAGTGAAGAAGATACAAGAATTCAATCAACAAAACATAATAAACATTAGCATCGTTATAGTAGAAAAATATCATTAACTTTCACTTTTATGCACTTCTATGCGCTTAGCTTAGCTGTACTAACAGTTAAGAAATTATAGAAACACAACTCATTATGATATACTTTATATATTGTTCAAGTAAACCACTAAATCCTTTAATCGAACAAGTTAGTTATATTTACTCAAAAATATAGAAAAACTTCAACTTCTTTTTACAGGTCTTACTTGGCCGACTGGATATTACAACACATGCATTTCAAAATCTAAAGCTAGAATAGTGAAAAACCAGTAAATTGAACTTCTTTGCTCTTCAATCAATAAATAGTCAAGGAGATGGTCATAAATGAAAATAACTTAGAAACAAGAACAAGCATATATCCATGAATTACAAGAGGATCAAAAATCAAAATTAAATCTAAAGAAATGCCTTAACAAAAGCCTATGCATGAAGACCTCCAAAAACTCTAACAGTAAGTACCATCCACAAGTTTAAAAAGAAAAGAATTGAACTTTCAAGAAGCATACATGTATATAAAAAATGGCTGTTGAACCCTTTATCCTTAGAAAGAGCCAGCAATACTCAATATTTTTTGGAAAAGAAAATTCAACTGCAGTAGTAACTTCAATCCACACATACATACACAGCATATACATACAAGCATATATATATATATATATATATATATATATATATATATAAAGATACATATAGATAAAGGAGAGGGGGGGGGGATTCGTTACCGGAAAAGCCAAGTCAAGAAGAGCAGTTTGATTGCTGCCAAATTTCGTGAAAAGTAGACCACCAGGATGTGACTGCAAAGGATATAACATTATCAGTGAGTCACTCGTAATTTCTTTAAAAGGTACACAGGCTAAACCCATGAATTTCCAGGGCATGGCTCTATTAATGCTTTCTTTACTCAATTGAAAATAGGCACAATCAACTTCCTATTATGTAATGTTTTTTTTCTTTTTTTTTTTTTTTAAAATCATTTGAACTTTGAGGACATTAACTTAGATTGCACCTTTTTCGAGAAAAGGATTCATATAGCAAACCAACTAGTTCATCCATTCCAAATGATAACACCAACTGTAGGGTGTCACTTCCCCAGTCTGTATTAAGGTTGGTGGGCTCATATAACTTTTATTGATTATTGATTCATGCCAAATCTGGTAAGTAGCTTAGACTGTCAACATATAACACCCATTTCTTGTTAATGACTTCTTGCTCTAAAGTTTGAAACTTTCCAGTGATTTATTTCAATATTCCTTTGCATAAAGGTGAAAATGAATAAAATAAATAAAAACAAAAGGGTATGCTGAAAGCGTAAACACCACATTACTAGTTAATCATGGTAAGAAAAGCCTATAATAATTGCATTTAAAAAATATAAATTACAGTACCTTTTTAATAATGTACTTAAGTAAATCTATAACTATTCTAAGACTTATACGTAGGTTCCTCAACATCAGGATCCATCAAAAAATTATATCACATACTACCATCCCTTCATAACTATGACAAATTATATTAACAGAAAAGAGTACTGAATTATTTCATTACACTCCTAAAAAAACTCTTATCATATACAGTTTTCACAGGAAGTTCAGGATCCATGAAGTGGAGTTACATTCTTATAAGGGCATGATAACAAATCTATGCCCACTCATTTTAGTACACAAAGTATGTCAGAAGACATAGCTGAAAAGAAAAACAAATTTATAAAACAAATAAGAACCCTGGTGCAATTAAACAAACACTACCTTCTCCTTCCAATTGTCAGTATGAGTATGTGAACCAATTACAATAACGTTATCAGGAAGCTTTTCAAGTCTGCTTTTGAATGTGGAATATGAATCTGAGTTTCCAACAATAGACTTCTCAGCATCTTTCATAAACAAAATGAAAGGGGAACTTCTGCTCTCAGTGTATATAGCCTGATAACAGATAAAATTAAATTAACAAGCCAATTAAATGGAAGCAAAACAAAAAGCTAATGAAAATGCATCCACTTATATTGGTACCTCAAATAATGTATTAACAAGTAATTTGTCCAAATCTTCGACAACCATGTTTTCCAATCGAATTTCAGTAACTAGTGACAGAAAGAGAGAGAGATCCAATCATATATAAGGAAAGAATAGCTGAAAAATAAGATAAGTTTATGAGGACAGAATACAATAGATGACTAGAACATTACCATTGCAAAAGAATCCATGACCTCCCTCACACAGACCGCCAAGGTCAACTCCATCAGGCACGAGTTTATCAAATCTTACACCAACTTTTGATAAAGGATTTTCCTCAAAATGTAGCATAACCTTCCCACGAATCCCAGAAGGCGGCCCCCTATATATCAAATTAACATAAATTAAAGCAGGACCATAAAGAGACATTATGCTACACCAAGGGAGAGAGAATGATATAAGCAAAATAACTCTGCATAAGCAGACAAAAAAAATAATAATAATAACAAATAATAAAGCAAAGTTCAACCACAAGTAGGATGAGATGGAGGCATACAGAACGCACACTAGCAGGCATCTATTTTCTTGACCTCGTCGTAAAATTATTAGAGATGCATTCACAATATCTTAACATTCCATAGCAACCAGCCACAGCAATTGATGGTACCAACATGAGTCTCCATTTCAGCCCTTTATATGCTGCATCTTCAGAGTCCAGGGACAGCATAAGGTTCTACAATGCTTCTAAGTATTTATTCCCAAACCTTTTTCAATCTGGTTCTCGACTTTTTACCAGTACTAACATCACAAAATCTGCTTTTCATATTGGTCCTGCACTGGCATTATCTGCAATACTTCAAACTTCAACTTCAGGTACAGTCCAGATCATCAAAAATGTAAAATGGATAAAATCATACTTTTTTCCCTTGAATTTTGTTTTTGGGCTACATTTCGCCACTACAGTAGTGTAAGTAATTTATTAAAATAATAATACTTCAGAAAGTACAGGATCTTGCTTGATGCTTCCTTGTACATGCCAAATAATTTCAAATAAAGCTCCTCATGGTACAACCCACTAGGGACACTCCAAGATTTTAGAAAATACTGAGGCCATACCTTATTTTTCTAAGAAGAGTCCACCGCTCTTCACCTTGATTCTTTCCAAGTATGTAACCCAAAAATGTCCATCTTGGCAGCTTCTAAAGGCCTCTATTAACCCTCAAAAGCTCTTCTATTCCGCTCATTCCAAACAAGCCAAAAAAATAAAGCGGAATCAAATAGTAAGCCTTTTTAAGCTCCTTAGAAGCACGAATATCACTTCAAGCCCACACTTCATTTTTCACGGAACCAACAACCACCCAAAACTCTATAAGCCATTTCCCACAAACTTCTAGCAAAAAACAAGGACTCAGCACACCCTTTACAAATGTAACACCTATAAGCAAGCACTTTCCCCCTTCTTTTCAGAATATCAATGGGAGAATTTCATTTTAGTCCTCTAAATATACCTTGTTTCCTATTTTGGTACTCCGGCTAAAAAATTTCTCAATTCATGTCATCAACTATTGATTGCATCCGATTTGTTCCCTCAGATGACATTCCAGCCAATTTTGACCGAAAATTTGCCAGAACATTTGTTGACCTAGCTGAAATCGCACTCCTTATAACGCAACAGAAGACGAAAACCTCCCATTCTAAAAAATGACACTGCAGAAAGAGGGAGAGAGTGAGACTGTGGTAGATAGAGATGGAGATAAGGAGGAAGAGTTCGTGAGGTAAAAGATGAAGATAGGGAGGGAAAGTTCGCAAGGTCAAAGATGGAGCTATGGAGGGATTTTCAGTTGCAGATGGAAACTTACCTTGATCGAAGATGGAGATGCTTTCATGAAATTGAAGCTGGAGATGGGTTACTGTTTTGGTCCTATGGTTTTTAGCTAGTCACTAGGAGAGAGAAGGTGGGAAATAAACGGGTTCTCACCCGTCCAAATTGAGACCAGGTCAGTAAATATTCGGCAATTCTCAATCAAAATTCCTCGGAATGTCATTTGGGGACCAAAATAGGATGCAATCAATAGTTGATGACATGAATTGAGAAAAAATTTAGTTTGGGAACCAAAATAGGAAACAGGGTATAGTTAGAGAGCGAAAAATGAAATTTACCCATTATCAATTGTAAAAATCTACTCTTCAGAAGATTCTCATGCAAAAAAAAAATATATATATATATATATATATTTTAAGGAGTATAAGAATTCCAAATAACCTTCATAGGGAAGAAGTTGAGTGAACCTTCCAATGTAATCTCCTCACCGAGCATCTTATAAAAGGACCTCACCTCAAACCCTTTATCCAAATGGACCTTCCACCTAACCAAATCCTCTTGTCACATCATGACTAGTGTTATACAAGCCCTCAAAAAAAAATTCAACATTCTCAATCTCCTAATCATGGACATTAGGGATAAAAGGTGAATTTTCCTCCAGAGAGCATTAACACTAGCTACATTCTCAAATCATTGACTTTACCATTACATAACAATAGTATATAACCTCCCCAGAAACCATTAACACTATCTACCAGTACAGGTGGACTCGAGCCGAGCCCGAATACTAAGGTGTTTGAGCTCATCTCGACTTAAAATGGACATGCTTGAGTTCGATTTAAGCTCAAAAATTGGGCTCGAGCTCGGCTCGATAACAAACGAGCCTATTCAAACCCGAGCTCAAGTTCAAACCTAGACTCTGATTTTAATAAATAAAAATATTAATATTAATATAAACATTAGTTCGAGCTCGATAAAACCTTATCAAACTGTTTGAGAGCCTTTTGAACCGAACCTTAAAGTCTTCAAGCTTAGCTCGAGCTCGACCGAGCCAAGCTTTGACCGAGCTCGACCTCAAATAACTCGATAAAAGCTCGGCTCGAGTCCACCCCTAGCTACCAGGCTATTACCCTATAAGTGGATTTAACTCCAACACATTTTTTTATAAAGTAAATAGTTTAGTGTTCAAAGCACCAAGGGAGTGCCAAATGCCAACCCATTCACGAAGGTATTTATCTAACCTTAAGAAATCCTTCTCAAGATATTCAACATCCAAAATGGTCAAGTTGAAGTGTCTAAAAATTTCCACTAATAAGTATCTCCAACTTATCAAATCTTTAAAGACAACTGAAACCAGATTGTCAATTTTCGGCTCAGCTCTAAGCTCTCTAACATGACAGCCAAACACTTGGAAGAGATAAGTGGGAGCTTTGACCACTTTATAAGCGATCCCAAACATGCCCATAGGCACCACAAATACATAAATAAGGAAATAAAATCGAATTGTAAAACCTTTAATTTTCTAAACCTAAAAGCCTAGAATATTCCTACTTTATACCCAAGAAAAGTATAACTACAAAATAATCCCACAAATTACACAAAAACTCAAAATTATATATTAACATAAATTTTAGTCTCCCTTGCCACATCATCAGGTTCATTTGATTTTTTTTTTCCTGTTTCGATTGGGTGATCAAATGAACATATCATGCTGTACCATGTTACCAGTTTTAGCTGCAGCACCAAAGGCTTAGCGGTTTTCAGCCATTTGTCACTCCAGATCTGGCCTACGCTAGAAATCTTTGTTACATTGACTCGGCAGTTCACCATGGAGCACCCATGTCGACACCACAGACATGGGTACATGACTTGGCTTGGACTCAGCGGTGATGAAATCGGCATTCGAGAGAGAAGAGGAGAGGAAGAAGTGAGGAGAGACTGCTGTTCTCTGCAAATCTAGGGTTTAAATGTTAAATTAATGAAACTTTGCAAAACAGCCCTTATAACTTCTATAATCTATAATATATACTTCGATTTTAAACCTTTTTACACATATCCTTATGATAATCCAACATTTAAGCCATGTCCTCAAGTCCAAAAATTGACAAGTGCACGTATCCAACCTCTAGACAAGTACCCGTACCCAAGTCCATGTAACTAAGGGCCAAATCTGGTTTTGATTTTCTTTTTCTTTTTACTTTTTATTTTCTAAACAAAAATATTCCATTCTTAATATTTAGTTATTAAGGTAGAATGGTGATTACTTTTTTATGGAAAATGATAACTTTCAATTCTAGATACCATAAATAAGAAAGTTACAAAACAAAGGATATTAAGCTTATAGTAATTTAATTTATTTTTTATAGTTTGTTTAATTTAGTTATTAATATTTTTTGATATATTCATATTATTACTAATTTAGTTATTAATATTCAACTAATTAGTTATTAATATCCAACTAATTAGCAATCAATATTCAACTCATTTAGTTATTATTATATTACACTAATAATTAACAAAGGAGAAATTATTTAACTAACCTTAAAAATTATGTACTAATATTTTATTAGTTATTATAAACTTATCAAATTATTAAAATTTAATATAATATATTCATTAATTTCAAAATTAATAAGTTATGAAATTTATTTAAACAAAATTAGGTTGAAAAATCAATATGTCAAACAGAGTACAAAAGCCAAAACTTCCTATACCATTTTTGGGCATTTGACAACTATAAGCTAATTTCAACACTCTTTTACCAAACCCGTCAAAACTTATTTATAACTTACTTATTCCCCAAAAATTAAACTGCTTATTTCATTGCGCGCTTTAAGAACCCGATTAAGGTTGCAATGAGGGTTACTGTAGTTGTGCTCTACCTGGTGCCAAAAGTGTTGTGAGGGCGTGATGTAGAACAAGTAATGCTTAATTCAATACTAATTGGAAAATAAGAACACAAGGGATAATAAAAGAGAATACTATTGCTTATCAAAAATAAATAAAAAGAGAATACTATCGATTAGAGGGCAAAAGACCTAAACCTAAAAACCAAATTTGATATCTTTAATTAAGTTCAATTCTCAAATCAAGTCTTCCTTGAATAATATTAGGGGTGATCTTATTTAGGCACCCAATATAATCAAAATAAGAAACTAAACACAAACCAAATAGAAAACTCCAATTTCCTAATCCTAGAATATCTAAAAGACTACAATATATTAGGAATTACCTAAATACTCTAATATCAAATTTACATACTTTCCTTAATTACAAAATATCCCATAACATTAAAATCCCAATATATAACCTTGCATACACTCTCCATTAGGGTGTTGTTAGCAAAAGAGTTGCACTACTGCTTGTAGTATTTAGTAAATTGTCTTGTAAAAGAATTGTGGGAACAGTTGGGGCCTAAATAGTGTCTGGTAACCGTAAGTCCATAACTTTAGAAGTGTCATGAAATTCTAATATTACCAAAATAGACATGTCGTAGAAATTTACTTTTGTTTTCTTAGATGGTTGATGAGTCTTAAATATTGCATATTTTAGACCCTTAACTTATATTTGTTATGCTCTTAGTTAGTAGTATTTCACTTTATTTTACGTCTTTCTTGTGTTTTATGTATTTTTACAGGTTTGTGGAGAAAATGAAGCATTTCAGGAGATGTGAAGCTTCTGGAGACATTGCGATCGATCGCACGAGATATGCGATCGAGCGTACCTGCGCTCAAGCGCACCTGCCTACGAACGAGCGCATGGTCAACATCCCACATCGAAATATTTGAAGTTCAGTGCATCTGCGATCGATCGTAGCAGACATGCGATCGAGTGCACATGAGATCGTGCGCACAAGACATGCGATCGATCGTACCTGCGATCGATCGCACGACACTACGATCGAGCGCACACGGGCAGTATCCCACATCGAATCTGCAACCCATATTGCTTTGGGTCTTCCCCTATATAAACACCATTTGGCTTCATAATTCAGTGTACAATTCCTGAGCCACTTTGGTGTTTACCGGTGGACTTCCGCCAGCATTCTGATGGATCCCGAAGACATTGCTACCACGAGGGGAAGCGCCGCTCGTCAGCGAGTGGAATTTCTCACATGTAAAGTTGTTTATTTATTTCTTTATATTCAGTTGTTTTAGTTTAAATGTTTAGCACTTTTTATTATAGTTTTATAGTTATAAGTGGCTAGACTCTTCAGCTAAGGTTGAAGATGAAGCCCCGCCGTTGTTTGGCGTAGTAGTTCAGATTTGCTTGTTCAGATTTGCTTGTACAAATCTGACAATTTTTAGTATAAATGTTCTGTCAATTATTTGAGTTAATCTTATAATTGATTGAGTTTAAATTGTCTGTTGGATTTTCTTTGTGTTTCATCTGATTGATACATTGAATGCTTTTCGATTAAATTGGATTCCCTTTGTGATTTGTTGAGAGCGGATACATTGGGTGCTTTTGGTTTAGTTGGGATATTCTTTGTTTTTTATCTTATAGTTGGATTCATGGAATGTTTTGATAGGCTATATTTTTAGAACACGTATGCTTAACTTCGGTGGAGTGGATTCGGAAACCTTAGTGCTTTTTATTATTAGTTTTAAAATCAACTTAGTTTAGTTTTAATTTATTTTGCAATATCATTCTGAAATTTGGAACTAGGTTAAGATAGAGTTAGTTTAGATTGAAAATATACTTTCACAACGCAATTCCCTGTGGATTCGACCTCGCACTTGCACAACGCTATACTGCAAACGACTCGTGCGCTTGCGAGTAATTTAAAACTCACAACTAGTTTTTGGCGCCGTTGCCCGGGAGTTTTGTTTGTGAAAATTTTTGGTCTGAATTGATTTTATTTTTCTACTAGTTAGTTATAAAAAAAAAAGGTTAGAAAAAATAAAAATAAAAAATTTTAAGTTGTGTGTTTGTTTTATTCTGCAAGTTTCTGCTGGTTAGTTTACTTTAGCCTTTTTTTTAGTTGGTGTATGCTTGGTCGGAGATCCTTGGACTTAGATTTGATACATTTAGATCCCGATTTAGAAAGAACTCTTAGGAGACAGAAAAGAGCGCTAGTTGAGAGAGAGACTGTTGAGATGGCAGAGAATTATAGGAATGCAAATCATCCTGAACATGTAGAGCAACCTAGAGCTTGGAACGTGGACTCCACTACATCCCTTAGGGACTTGTTCGCACCCGTTGCGACTAACTCATCCTCTTGCATAGTGTTGCCACCGACCAATGCCACCCACTTTGACTTGAAGCCACATGTCATCCAACTCTTACCCTCATTCTATGGCTTAGATCTTGAAAATCCTAATAGCCATGTGAAGAAGTTCAAAGACATTTGTGCCACATTCAAATTCCAGAACTTCTCTGAAGAGTCAGTCCATCTTCGACTCTTCCCTTTTTCTCTTCACGATAGAGCTAGGGCTTGGTTGGATTCCAACACGCCCGGGTCTATTACATCTTGGGAAAACCTGCTTAGCAAATTTTATCATAAGTTTTTCCCAATGTCTAGAGTGAATGAGTGCCGAAAGGAGATCAGCTCTTTCACTCAGGATGAGGATGAAAAATTTTCTGAGGGTTGGGAGCGCTTCAAAGAGCTACTGATCAGATGCCCTCCACATGGATATGAGAAGTGGAGACTCGTTCAATTCTTCTACCAAGGGTTGACTCAACCCAACCGTAGCATGATTGAGTCTATGAATGGGGGGCATTCTTGAGTCTGACAGGAGACGAAGCATATATGGCGTTGGACAAGTTGTCCGACAACTTACAGCAATGGGATTTTTCAAGCTATCGAGATAAGTCCATTCGTGCTCCTAAGAGGGAAGGCATCTATGAGGTCAGAGAGGATGCTGATTTGAGGATAAAGTTAGATGCCCTCACTAAGAAGATTGACGCTCTCACTGTGAGCCAATCCATCAATGCCGCCAACACATTCAATGTTGAAAGCTGTTCCATCTGTGCTAGTCTCATGCATCTAGCACAGAATTGCCCTTCAATGCCTGCTTGTGCCGAGTATCCTATGGAACAAGTAAATGCTTTCAATGACTTTCGAAGGCAGTCAAATGGATTGTACTCCGAGACGTACAATCCAAGGTGGCGGAACCACCCAAATTTTTCATGGAGGCAGAACCAACCAACGAATCAGGGAGGAGCCCCTCATCATGCTCAAAATCAATATCCTCCCGGATTTGCCCCACAAATTCCTAATCATGGTTGTTCTGCCCATCCAGCACCTTCACCTACTTACCATGCACCCACTCAAACACCAGCGCCAGTTTCACAGTCGCTAGAGGACACCCTTAAGGAGTTCATGAAGGCGACTAGCCAAAATATGAGTGATGTGAGGAGTGCAACAGTGGTAAACACCCAAACAATTGCCAAGCTGGAGAGTCAAATAGGGCAAATTGCAAGTCACTTGGGTGAGAGAGAGAAGGGGAAGTTCCCCAGTCAGCCCGTGCCCAACCCGAAAGGACAATATATGGTTGAGAGTTCATCAACTCCTACGCACGGGGCGGAACAAGTACAGTCGATTGTCACACTGAGGTCTGGGAGACAGGTGGACAATCGAGTGGAAGAGAGCCCTGCTATGCAGCAAAGGCAAGGAAGTGGCAACACAGAGAAGAGAGATACTGAGCCATCTACAGCCACACCTACTGAGAAGGACCCTCCTAGGTCATTTGTACCTAGAGCACCTTACCCCGAGAGATTACAGGCACCGAAAAAATGAGGGAAGTATGAGGAAATTCTGGAGGTATTCAAGCAAGTCCAAATCAATATCTCATTTTTGGATGCCATCCATCAAATGCCATCATATGCCAAGTTTCTAAAGGACTTGGTCACTATCAAAAGGAGGACGAATGTCCCAAAAAAAGCATTTTTGACCGAGTAGGTCAGCTCAATCCTTCAGTGCAAGCTACCCATCAAGTATAAGGACCCGGGGTGTCCTACCATCTCTTGCACGATAGGAGTCAGCCACATTGAGAGGGCTCTCTTGGATCTAGGGGCGAGTGTGAATCTTCTACCCTACTCAGTCTATTTACAGTTGGGGTTAGGAGAATTGAAGCCCACATCCACTACGCTTCAATTGGCTGACAGGTCAGTGAAAAGACCACGGGGAATAGTTGAGGACGTTTTGATAAAAGTGGATAAGTTCTATTTCCCCGTGGATTTTATTGTGCTTGACACAGAGCCGGTTCAGAATGTAGGGATTCAAATACCGGTTATTCTAGGGCGACCATTCTTAGCCACGGCTAACGCCCTGATAAATTGTAGGACAGGGGTGATGAAGATCTCCTTCGGAAATATGACAGTGGAGTTGAATATTTTTGATATCACTAGGCAACCACATGAATATGATGAAGTGAGAAATGTATGCTTGATAGAGGAGATTCTTGAGGAGACTGTGAATGAATCAAGCACTGAGGACCCCCTGGAGGCATGTTTTGCTCAATTTGGAGAGGATATGGATTTAGATAAATTACTTGAGCAAGCGAATGCCATTTTGGAGTCTCCTCCTCGGGAGAGCAATAGGACGGAGGAGATTGTGGATGACTCCCGCACTGAGGACCCCCTAGAGGCGCTTTGCTCAATTTGGAGAGGATATGGATTTAGATAAATTACTTGAGCAAGCGAATGCCATTTTAGAGTCTCCTCCTCGGAAGAGCAATAAGACGGAGGAGACCACCGCACCTGAAACCCCCAAGAAGGAACTTAAGCCTTTACCGGATAATCTTAAGTATAAGTTCCTAGGTTCAGTCGATAGTTTGCCTGTGATTATACCTTCAGATCTGGGTGATGCTCTAGAGGAGAAATTATTGGATGTCTTAAGAGAGCATAAGGAAGCTATAGGCTGGACCATTGAGGACATCAAGGGGATCAGCCCCTCTGTGGTGACGTACAGGATACATTTGGAGGAGGATGCTGAGCCATCGAGGGAGCCACAAAAAAGGCTCAACCCTGCTATGCAAGAGGTTGTGAGGGCAGAAGATATTAAGCTGTTAGAGGCAGGGATCATTTATCCCATCTCTGATAGCAAGTGGGTGAGCCAGATTCCAGTCGTGCCCAAACGTGCTGAATTTACGGTAGTAAATAAAGACAATGAGTTGGTTCCAACTCGAGTGCAGTCAAGATGGAGAAAGTGTCTAGACTACCGTAAATTGAATGCTGCCACTAGACCTGATCATTTTTCATTCCCATTTATTGATCAGATGGTGGAGTGTTTAGTTGGGCATGTTTACTAATGTTGGGTCTGGCTGAAGATGTTAAACTTAGTGCTCATGGGAGGCACCCCACAGCTTATCTTTTCTTTGTTTATTTATTATTTCGCATTTTTATGATTAATGTTTGTTTCCAGTATTTTTTGTTTTCCAGTTTTTATTTTTCAGGGACAAAGCGTACTTCAGTTCAAGTTTGGGGGTATGTTATGAGCCATACCAGTCCAGATAGTTCTCCATATCTCAGGTCAGCTCTTTCCATATTAGTCACACATTGGGATCAATGTGTAATTTAAGTTTGGGGGTATGGGAGACACATCACACACTTTGTCCTAATTTGTTGTCTTTTCGTCATAGAGATAAATGCATGCTCATGTTATCGTGAAATTTTGGTTAATCTAAACATTTTCTGTGATGTGATGTCATTGGTGAGCTTAACATTTTGAACACATGATCTGGTGATAAATTTTAAAATTTAGTTACTTACCTTAGGCATTTGAGAATTCACATGGTTGACATAATCTAACACGAGCACATTAGCACAAATTATGTGAGGTATGACATGTGATTTTAATGTGTATTTTTCCTTATCTTAACTGAAAGTGGATGACTTGTTGGATGAACTCTTAGGCATAGGAAAATATTAAAAAAAAAAAAAAAAAAATTATCAATAAACTTTTCGCTGAGTAACTGGACCTCTTGCCTCAGTAAGCAGTGAGTGTTCACGTCAAAAGGTGAAATTTTGCTTGGTAATATTAATGTCGATTTAATTTCGTAGCCTTTTTGACTCGAGTTAGTAAGTCCTTAGGGGTGTCTTTACACCTAATGCCCTAAAACCACATGGTTTGGGAGTCATTGACTCAACACTCGCTACATGGGTCAATTAAAAAGCTTAAGGGAACTAAATATAGCCGTGCCTTATTAAAAAAAAAAAAAAAAAAAAGAATAAAATAAAAACTATGCCTTTTCGTTCATTTTTTTATGGAAAATTCGGTGAATCTCGAGACTTGGAGACCTTACACATTAGAGTTACTTGGAAGCTTCATTTTTATATGCTAATTCACCTTACACAGTGTCAGATTTGTGATGCCTTGACCTGCCTTTTGTAAGTAATTAGATTTTAACATTTCTATTCATTGCGAAGATGGGTTTACCTTTTTAAGCTTGCTTATGAATGAATATCATGGTGATGTGTGCTCCTTAAATTTTTGGATACCATGAGTGATGACTTTATCTTTATGTTCTTTGTTTTTTATTGAGTCTTTTATTTTGTTTTGCTAAGGGACTAGCAAAATATAAGTTTGGGGGTATTTGATGAGTCTTAAATATTGCATATTTTAGACCCTTAACTTATATTTGTTATGCTCTTAGTTAGTAGTATTTCACTTTATTTTACGTCTTTCTTGTGTTTTATGTATTTTTACAGGTTTGTAGAGAAAATGAAGCATTTCAGGAGATGTGAAGCTTCTGGAGACATTGCGATCGATCGCACGAGATATACGATCGAGCGAACCTGCACTCGAGCGCACCTGCCTACGAACGAGCGCATGGTCAACATCCCACATCGAAATATTTGAAGTTCAGTGCATCTGCGATCGATCGTAGCAGACATGCGATCGAGCGCACAAGACATGCGATCGATCGTACCTGCGATCAATCGCACCACACTGCGATCGAGCGCACACAGGCAGTATCCCACATCGAATCTGCAACCCATATTGCTCCGGGTCTTCCCCTATATAAACACCATTTGGCTTCATAATTCAGTGTACAATTCCTGAGCCACTTTGGTGTTTACCGGTGGACTTCCGCCAGCATTCTGGTGGATCCCGAAGGCATTGCTACCACGAGGGGAAGCGCCGCTCGTCAGCGAGTGGAATTTCTCCCATGTAAAGTTGTTTATTTATTTCTTTATATTCAGTTGTTTTAGTTTAAATGTTTAGCACTTTTTATTATAGTTTTATAGTTATGAGTGGCTAGACTCTTCAGCTAAGGTTGAAGATGAAGCCCCGCCGTTGTTTGGCGTAGTAGTTCAGATTTGCTTGTACAAATCTGACAATTTTTAGTATAAATGTTCTGTCAATTATTTGAGTTAATCTTATAATTGATTGAGTTTAAATTGTCTGTTGAATTTTCTTTGTGTTTCATCTGATGGATACATTGAATGCTTTTCGATTAAATTGGATTCCCTTTGTTATTTGTTAAGAGCGGATACATTGGGTGCTTTTGGTTTAGTTGGGATATTCTTTATTTTTTGTCTTATAGTTGGATTCATGGAATGTTTTGATAGGCTATATTTTTAGAACACGTATGCTTAACTTCGGTGGGGTGGATTCGGAAACCTTAGTGCTTTTTATTATTAGTTTTAAAATCAACTTAGTTTAGTTTTAATTTATTTTGCAATATCATTCTGAAATTTGGAACTAGGTTAAGATAGAGTTAGTTTAGATTGAAAATATACTTTCACAACGCAATTCCCTGTGGATTCGACCTCGCACTTGCACAACGCTATACTACAAACGACTCGTGCGCTTGCGAGTAATTTAAAACTCACAACAATGGTATTTGCTGAGATTTCTTTATATAGTCTTTTGCCCCTTGCTTTTACATTTATTATAATAAAAAATGATAAATAAAAAAAAATATGCACTTCATAGGCACAAGGGGTGCCACCTATTACAAAAAGCTATCTACAAGATAGTATCTCATTGAAATTTATGAAGTCTCCATCATTTACAAAAGAATCTCCCTAAAACCTAAACCCAAAAGTACGTAACCACCCATCCTTGATAGAGGCTAAAAGTCTTTCCTTACCATCAAAAGTCCTCGTATTCCGCTCATGCCAAATAACCAAAAAATAGAGAGGGGAATCATGCAATAAGCCTTTCTTATTTGGTCTGAACCTCTCAACCAGCTCCAAGGCCACGCCTCATCTTGGATAGAATCGGCTACCACCCAATGGAGTCCCACCACACAGAGATATCTCCCATAATTTCATGATAAAAGGACACCCCAAATGAAGATGATTGATGGTTCGACCTCCTCTTTGCAAAAAAAAAAAAAAAAAAAAAAATCTACTGACCAAAACTTTTCCTCTTTTATGAAGATTTTCAATTCTTATATTGCCACCCTAACAAGCTTCCAAAGCAAAGAAAGCAACATTCAAAGTAGAAAATTTTTTCCAAATTGCTTCCCAAGGAATATTATCTTTTCCCTATGAGGACCATGCATAAGAAGAGTCTTATAGTAGAATTCGACATCAAATTTTCCACTCAAAGTCAACCTTCATTTGACCTTTGTCTTCATCAAGCACGTTAACTTTCACCTTGTAAATATTTTCAAAGAAACTAGCCACACACGTGGCAGGTCACTTCCAAATCATGAACATTTCAACTCAAAGCAATGTCCCACACAATCTCCTCATAATGAAGACTCACACAAGAACTAACCAAAGCCTCTTTATCTCAAGCAATAGAGAAGTCATCACGAAATTGTTCTTTTAAAGTGGAGTGGTCATGCCAAAAATCATGCCATTACCATTACCACACTCAAAGAAACATAAGAAGGTAAGTCACTCCATCTCTTTCTAATCTACTTCCAAACCCCCACACCATAAATACCATAACCCTCCTCCCTAAACTTAGCCACAATAACCTTTTGCTATAAATGCTCCCTTTCCAACATGAATCTCCAAAGCCACTTTTCTATAAGTGCTTCATTGAAAAGGACCACGGATTTAATGCCAAGACCCACTAACTCAATGGGTTGTTTAACTACCCCCCATTTTGACCAAACAGTATTTATATTCTTCCCCATGTTGCCCCAAAGAAATCTCGTTTGAATCCCTTCCAACCGCTTAGCAATCTATCACAGAATAGGAAAGAGAACATAAAATAGATGGAAAGACTAGAAAATGTGTGCCTCCCTTAGAACAGTATTGTCTTTTCCTATGTTGGCTATGTATTCGAGTATCCAAGTATTAGACTTGTTTATTTTTTGTAAAGTTTTGTAAGTTTTCTTTTGATTTGGAGTGTAGAAGGGAAGAGTCCATATTTCGAGTGTCGTGTCCGATACAGTACATTAAGGTATATGGGAGCCCACAAACTTTCTTTTAATTTAGCACCCAATGGGAGGCCCAAATAA
The DNA here is from genome assembly GCA_023935145.1 of Bretschneidera sinensis. Lineage (NCBI taxonomy): Eukaryota > Viridiplantae > Streptophyta > Magnoliopsida > Brassicales > Akaniaceae > Bretschneidera > Bretschneidera sinensis. The sequence continues at coordinate 109,213,305 of CM043700.1, forward strand.
GTAATACGGAGGAAACCAACTTCACATACCAACATGTTTGCAAGAAACTCCCTATAAACTACCTCTCAAAAAGGAATCAAAACACTCTTGCTAAGGTTCACCTTGAGTTTGAAAACCGCCTCAAAGCAAAGTAAACAACAAAGTTAAAGAATTTGCTCCATATCCATACAACAAAACACAATAGTATCATTGACAAAAAAGAAGATGGGACATTTTTATCTCCTCATTAACACCCACTGAACACCCATGTAAGTAACCCCGATCCACCGCTCTATAAATTAACTTTACTTAAGGCTTTCATAACTAAAGAGAAGAGAAAAAGAGATAAAGGGTCACCTTGTCGAAAACCTCTAGAAGCTTGAAAGAAATCTGAGGGACACCTATATGACTCTGAACCTCATTCTTTCCAAAACATACATAAGAAAAGTCCAATTGAGATAATCATAAGCTTTTTCCATAACAAGTTTACAAATGACCCCATTTCTTCCACTTTTCAAGTGAGTGCCAACTACTTCATTTGCAATTAGGGTGGAGCATAGAATGGTTCAAACCGAACAACCGAACTAAACCATTCGGTTTTTTAAATTTCGGTTTGGTTAATTGGTAAATCAATCCAAACCGGTTCAGTTTATTCATTTATTTCAGTTTTTCAGTCGGTTCGGTGTTAATTTTTGTGCATTCGGTTAACGGAAAAACCAAAAATTTACACATCTATATAAATAAACCCCAAAACCCACTTACCCTGAACTCCTAAATCTTTTGAAGTCTCAGCGCCTCTCTTCTATGTCTCTTTCATTTCTCACGAGCGCAGCGCCTCTCTTGAAGATGTCTCTTTCAAGTCAAGACTCAAGAGTCTCTCTCTCATAGTCTTTCAATCTTTCAGGAGCATCTCTCTGTCTCTCTCTCCCTCATCTCTCTCAATTCCCAGCAACCACTTAAAACCCTAGTCACCCCAGCTACTTTGCTTCCAGGACGATCCGACTATCACAATCGGAAATCAGTCTGGTGCAATCATCTCCCTCCTCTGCTGCATCGCGATTCGCTGCCATCAGCCACTTAGTCACACCGATCTGCAGCGTCTCCTCTCCCAAGGTAAGGCGTGAACTATGTATGTTAGATCCTTTAGCCACTTTGTGAATAATTTCGTTTTATTTTGCCGAGTCTAACTCTCATTTCTTTTCTGATGGTTTCTGGTAGTAAGCCCTGCTTCTCTTGGTTGTTCGTTCATTTTATTTCCTGGGTTGCATGCTGTGGTTTCTTTTAATTGTTTTAAAAAACTATCAATATTGTACACATGAATCATTTAGATGAAGGGAGACGCAGAATTACATAAGACAAAATATGAAAAATGGCTTGATTTCTATTTGTCACTGGTCACAAAAACGGAATTATTTGTAAAAACCAACTGAATAACCGAAATGAATTTCGGTTTAAAACCAAATTATTATTCAATCGATTCAGTGTAAAATTCTTAACTGAAAAAAAATCAGTTTTTCGTTTTTTTACACCGAACCGACCGAATGCTCACCCCTATTTGCAATCAGAACATCACCCATAATTTGTTTACCTTCAATAAAAGTGCTTTGGTTTGGACCAACAACTTTCCCAATTACATTCTTCAGTATGATAGTAAGAACCTTAGAAAAAAGAATGTAAATGCAACCAATATTCCAACGAGACTAATCGGGCGAAAGTCTTTTAACATTTGTGGCTCCCATCTTTTAGGGATGAGAACAACAAAGGTAGTATTAAGACTATCGACTTCCAAAGGTATTGTTTTTCCAAAAAAAAAATTGAAGAAAAAGTTAATTAATAGGTTTTTTGTATTGTCGGGTCTGATAGACTCGGCCCATACACTAGTATTTTAGGTTTTTGAATCGCAGATGAATCGATGATTCAGTGCGATTCTGCAATTCGCACCACAGAAACGATGATTCATTTGCGATTCTGATTGATTTTAGATGCACATATATGATGCACATCATACGGCTGTTGTATGGACTCAAATCATATGATTATGACAACTATGGGTGCCTATATAAAAGCACATCAATTAGGTTTTAAGTAGACTTGAATTTGAGAATAAACTACAGAGTTCTGGTATCACTTATCTCTTTATCTCCTTTTTTGTTCTTCTTTTTCTGTTCCCCTAATTCTTTTCTCTATTCCTCCTATAGCCTCTACTCCTCTTACCTAATTTTCTGTATCTCCCCCTATCTTCACATTACTCTTCTGTTATCTCTCCTCCAATCTTTCCTTGCCTTCCTTTATTCTCCACTTTCTGCTTCTCCCTTTAATCTATTTCTTCTTTGACAGTTACCGTTCTACATCAGTACCATCCTGATTGCTATATAACAAGGATATAAAGCATAAAACTCTCCATTTACATCGGATGCCCTTAAAGCTGTCATAGAACACAAACTTGATACAATCAGTTCCATGTATCAATCAATTTATCTGATAATAATGAGAAAGATAGAAGTTAATGGAATATTTGCCACATTCAGTACATCAGGATAAAGTGGTACCCCCATTTGATATCTTGCATGTCAGATAGGAAAAACAAAGCTATGGAGACTGAAAAATTAAAGTCAGTAAAAGAAAAACAGGGTTTTAGCACAGGCTATAAGAAAATAATCCTGTAAAAGGCAAGACCTATGTGAATGCCAATGTACTCCAAATTCAATCTTGATTGATAACCACATAAGAAGACAGAAAATAAACAACATTTATATTCGGCACCATACCTTGCAGGAGATGCTGTAGAGTATAAGCCACCAGAAGCTGAACCCATAAATTTTACTCTGTCACCTGGATATATCATATTCAGAGAATTCTCACCACGTTGAAACCCCAGAAAAATAATCAAAATTTTAAAAATGTGAAAGAACACTGCAAATGTAAAAGGATTTTCTACCAATAACTTAAAGCCACATACCTATCTTGAACATGTTAGCTTTTGGCGTCAAAGAGGAAGAGGGTAAAGTTTCAGTCTCCATCTTAGGTTGAGATTCAGGGCCAGAAGAAGGGGCAGTCAAAGAGCTAGGTGCGTCTCCTTCACCTGCTGACTGATCCATGCTTTTAGCCAAATCAACGGGTACAGGACTCTGTCTTGCACAGCTGCATGATTTTTCTGTACTAAATCCATCCTTCAACAGGTCAACTTCCTTTGAAGATAAACCCTACAATAGAATTTCATAATGGATGGTCGTATCTTATGAGTTACCAGTAAAACAATCAGATAAGAAAAATTACAACACATGTTATGCCAATGATCCCAAAGACCGGAACGATAATTATCTTCGTTTATAGGTGAATTATTAAACCAATTCATACATCACAGCAAAGCAGCAAGAATAAATGAGAACCAATTCTACATAAGAGTCCAGGTAGGTGAATTTATCTTACACCCAAAAATGAATGGCTGTCAAATATGAGCAATTTAGCTCCAAAATGATTGGCAAGTGCTTTTGCCAGCATCTCCTGATATATTTCAGACCCTGCAGGAACATTGAGTGTATAAAGCTTAATTTGCAGTTTAAGTCCTAGTGATATTAAAGCCACCAAAACATATGTATTGCATATAGGAGTGAGATATCCACACACCAGCAGGACCAGAAAGCAAAATCCGAGGATTCACGGTAGTTAAGTCTGAGGTATATTTTGCATGTTCTTTGTGCTTCAAGTGTATATATGAAGCAGCAATCAGCACATTTTTTGTATTCTCACTGCACAAGGAAAAATTGGAAGTTCGCAAGTTACCCAATGGGTCATTCAATATTACCAATTTGCAATATATTAATCCCAGTCAAAGAGCATACTTCTAGCATCTACTAATGATCTCATTTATCAGGAAACCATGACATACACTTAAAAGTAATTGTTTGATCAGATGGATACATACTCCAAAGTGGTAAAATTTCAATGACTGGACCAAGTAATGATGACAAAAATGTCCATATGGTACAAGTGAAAACCGGACAACTGATCAAACATCTTTGGCATGCACCCAACCAAACCTCTTGATGAGGTAATTCCACATTGCTGCTGCTCATATTAAAATTAATGCCCACTCGAGACTCCAAAGTAAATACAAGTCTATATATGTAACCACCTTTCAAACTGTCAAGGATTAGCAGGGTCTAGAAAACTCTAATAAGCAAGATTTGTGACCACCTAAGTTTCCCCTACGTTTGACAAAAAGGTAGGTAAAATTAAATAATATGTCAGACACGTAACATGAACTAATAAACTAGTTTTGATAGAACAAACAATTGAGAGACACAAAATGTTATTAATAGTAATGGAACTGGAACCCCAATAAAGGCTTAAAAATGTCAGCTTTGGATAAGGCCACATCGATCAAAAAGTATATGGTAAGTTACTTTCAACAAATTTTGCACTTTGATCATCAACTGAAACAGCAAAGGGCACTTTTCGACAAGCAGATGACCTTTACAGTGGTATTACAAGGAACTATGTCTAGTTGCCCTCAAACATTTGCTTCAGAGCAGCTTGCACCAACTCTTAGTACTTGTGGAATGACTTGAGAGTCTAGATTCTACATCGGGGATAGACCAGTACCCTTCCCACCTTTAAGAAACGCTTCCCACCTCACCCTTTTTAGGAAGAATAGTTAAACTTGCCCCTTTGGTATGTCAACCTAAGCGAAATTCAGGCTAACAAAAGCTTTTCATCAGCCATGCACACATATCAAGGCTTTTGACTGCTTCAGCCATGTTTCAGATCTCCACTTAAAATCCAAATTTGTTATGGATAACTTACACATTTAGAATCGTCCCTTGCTTGTTGAGATGTTACCGAAATTTGTTATACAGAGCTTACAAGGCTACATCTCAAAACTTGGTTCTCTCTCAAAGTCTCAACAGAAGAACTACTAGAACCCCATGTGGCTTTCTTCCCCGTGATTGCATTAAGGCTTGTTGGATCTCATCTGTTGTGTTAAGGACACCTCACCTTACAAGAACAAACCTCAAAACAAAGGTGTATGGTCTTTAAAACTACTTGTAGACTTGTAGCAACATCAAGGAAAGTGACGTATTTAAGACTAAGAAACACCTTAATCCTTACAAGGATGCTAAGGTTTACGAGGATAAAATATGACATCCAGCAAATGTGGATACTTACAGCGCGAAGGTTTTTATTAACAGGGTGCAGTGTGGGAAGATTTAAATTAAACGGTGCAGTTTGATGTTCTTCCTCTCAAGGTGGGCCACATAATATAAGTATATCATGCTAATTCGATACAAATTACAGCCTTAGAGAACATTTACGAGGCGAAACTTGACTTAGTGATGACAAGGTTTGATGGAAGTTGAAGATGGAAGGAAGTTTGAGGTCAGGTCTTCTATAAGGCACTTCTTGATAATAATGAACCTATAGAGGGTAGGGAAAACTTTCCTGGAACTCCATTTAAAAAAGTAGTGCTCCTTTCAAGTTGCTTGGAAGCAATTTGGGACAGAATTTTGACAATTGACAATCTTCAAAAGAGGGGGAAATTTTGGTCAACCAATGCTATCTTCGCAAAGAGGAGGCTGAGACCATCCATCATCTTGTATTGGGCTGTTCCTTCACTAGCCAACTTCAGGAGATGACCTTTTGCGTAGTAGAGTGGGTGATGGTTGGCTCCATTCTTTCTTTCTTATTTTGATAAATAACGGTGGTTGGCTCCATTCAATAAGAGTTGTGGGCTTGGAGCGAGCTTAAAGCTTCAAAAGAGGTGAAAAAGGCTTGTCCTTCGGTTCCACTCTATTTTTTGGTTGGTGTGGAATGAAAGGAAAAGCAGGGGCTTCAATGGAGTAAAAAAGTTGGTTGCCTCCATCATGGGATGGTGGTTGAACATGCTTCGATTTTGGTTTAAAGGGATTTTTTATTTAGAGAACTCATTGAGTTACTATCTTGTAGATAGTTACTAATGTACATGATTTGCACCTCCTAATTAAATTGCATTCTCAAAAGCATCTAACTTCAATTAAGGACATTATTGTAAGTTAAACAAACAAAAGAAGTACCAATAACAATTTTTGGAGAGCCAATAACATCACCCTAAAAGAAATTCATACAAATATATCTAGACAGCAATTCTTTCGGAATTTGGCAACTAACAGCCTGCTGAGTTCGCAGACTGGAATTAAGTGAGATTGAATCAGGATTATGGTGGCAATGGAACAAGCTTGGACTAAGTGAGAGTGTTGCATTCCATTGTTTGGTTCACATACTGGATTAAACAATCCAACCCAATTCCAAATTTCCAATGTTTGGTTCACGGAATTGTAGGGTGGAATAGGATTAAACTATAAATGATCAACATACCTTGCATTTCAAATTTCCGATATCACACAAAAAATCTCAAAAAAAATTTAGCCCATTTTATATTTGAGTTATAATGACTTGAAATTAATAAATGTTGAGATTTTTATTTTAACTTTTTAATATCAATGAAGTTAATTTTTAAATTCTAATTTGTACTTCAATAATTCATATTCCTCCATAATTTGTATGTTTATAATTCATATTTTTACCACCATAATTAAAATTATTTGGATTTCAATTGAAAATATAATAAAATTTCTTTTATTAAAGGAAAAATACAATAAAATTTCTAGTACCAACAGTTACTGTTCAAATCGCAAGAGTCCCTATAAAAAAAATCAAATTTCAAGTCACTAAATTCCTCTTCTAAGCACAAGAAATCACAATAGTTACTCTTCAAATCACAACAAATCATCACCTCTAACTATGTTCACAGCAAAAAGCATCCATCGCCATCTCCAATTTTCATTGGAGTTAAAAGAAAAAAAATTCATCATACGCAATATATGCCATGTTCGAAATCAAAGAGAGCTACAAAACAGGTCGGCGCCAGCGGCCGAGTGCCACGGTGCCGAGATCGCTGCAGCACCACGGTGCTGAGATCGCTGCAGCTCAACGGTGCTGAGATCGTCTTGCTTTCACGTCAATATTAACCGCAGTACGGCAGCAAGATCTACACTGTCGCGACTTTGGTCAAAAAAACATAAAGGCTAATTCCACCAGCCCTAAAGGTGTTGTAGCCCTGAGGAGCACGGCGCTGCCACAGCTCAGATCCACAATCTCAAAGGCTGCAGTTTCTTTTTTTAATAAGTAAAGAATTGTATAGAAAAGGCACCAACGAGATGCATCCCAATTATAAAAGTTATCTACACAATATTAACTCCACAAAATTTATAGCATCTTCATTAACAAAAAGTTCACTCTTAAAACAAGGTGAAAGAATGTTGAACCATTTACCCTAATCACTTCTAAAGGTCTCTCTTCACTATCAAAAGCCCTCTTATTTCTCTCAAGCCAAAAAATAGATAGAGGAATCAAAGACTAAGCCTTCTTTATCTACTTAGAAGCATATAACCACTCAAATCCCATACTTCATCTTTCATAGACCAGGCAACCACCCACAAAATGCCCAAAACGCAATAAGTCATTTCTCACAAACTTCTAACCAATGGGCACTGCATCGAAAGATGAAACACATACTCACCACAATCTTTACAAATGTAACACCTGTTAACAAGCACTTTTCCTTTCATTGAAGATTATCAATAATGAGTATCTTCACGACTTTACCCAAGAGGCTCCCCAAGCAAAGAAACAAACATTTTTAGAAGCACAAAGATTCCAAATAGAGGTGGCACAATATGCCCCAACACGACCTGCCTGAATACACAGCAAAATATTATGACTCAAGACCCGAACAACCCGAAACCAAAACGACTCGTGACCTGATTGACCCAAGACCCAACAAACCCGAGCTACATGAAACCCAAACGACCCGTGACTCGAACTACTTAAACCCGAGAACCGAAATGACCGATTTTTCTAAAGAGAAAAACTAATTGTCTGTTATTTGTTAAGCAGAGTCACAAATTAATGGTATTAAGTATAAAGGTACTATCTCATAATTATTAATAAATGAATTTTTAAATTTATTATGAGAAATATCATATTTTAAAAAAAATTCTACACCAATGAGTGTCATATATATGACTTGATATATTATTAACTATTTAATTTTAATAAAAAATTATTAATTTTGAAATTTTGATAACTTGGATAGGCTTTTGGAATATTATCTAATTGAATTTATACCATTTTATAATAAAATATCTTTGAAATCTAATAATTTATTTTCTATACTAATTTCACCATTAATATAAATTGACTAAAAAAATTATTGTAAATGAATACACTTTAAAAAAAAAAAAAACTTATGATACTTTACCAACAATAATCTCAAGTGAGATTTCTTAAAACTAATTAACTTAGAATTTTTTGTTATTATTATTTTTTATTATAAATGATCAATTAATACTAATCAATGTTTAAGTAAGCTAAAAAATAGGTTATATTTTATCATTTGAAGTAGAAATATTTAATGGCTGCTTTATCAATCAATTCACGCAAATATGGTTTGATGGTTGCATGACTTAGTAGCCCACTACCAACGTATGGGTTCAACATTTGGAATGGGCTGTTTTTAACTTTTTTAGTTTTTTTAGATTTAAACGGATTTCTTCATAGAAATTTGTAGATTGCCTAAACCGAATTCAAGAATTCGCGCAGAATCTACCAAATCACAATTTTTTTCCAATCCATAGGGCACTTGGCATAGAACCATAAATTAACATTATTTTTCTATTTTATATGTGATTGTATAAATTTTATATTGCACTTTTGGTCAATGATGTGCCTAGAATCCTTGACTAAATTGATTTTCTTAAATCATACTTTGGAGTTAAGTTAAATACAAAAAAAAAATATCAAACAAAACCTATTTATATTAAATTATTTAATTATCATTAACCTGCATGAGCTTCATTTAACTAAATTAAAATCAAGAAAAATTCATAAAATAGCTAAATGCCCAATATAAGTGATCAAGTACTTGAGTCAAACTGAGCCTAATCCGTACCTAAATCAAAGTTCAAATAATAAACTAGCTTTTAGCATGATTCTCTTTTTTTTAAAAAGAAAAATGAGTATCTGATGGGTCAACTTGAATAAGTTCGAAACCCGAGTTAACCCGATCCGATCTTACCCGAGGCCCAAACGACTCGAAACACGAGCGACCCGAGACCCAACGCCCCATGACCTAGCTCCTCGTGATCCGAATGACCCGAGACCCGGCTAATTTGAAACTTGAGCGCCCTACGATCCGAGCAACCAGTGACCAAAATGACCCGTAATCCAAACGAATCGAAATCCAAACGACTCAATCCGCTCGTTCGCATCCTCTAATTCCAAATAGCTTTCCAATGAAAGTTAAGTGAAACTTCTATGAGAATCTTATCAAAAATGACTTCATAAAAAGACTTCACCTCAAACCCCTTTCCCGAGTTAAACTTCCACCTAGCCAAATCTTCACTTGTCAAGTCAACTAGTGCTATACAAAAACTCAAAAATCTTTCTGAATCGATTTGATAGCTCAGATATTGTTATTCATGATATTGATCCGATTCGATATCATCGAAATAAAATTCATCCCATTGAATTTACAAGCGAAAGATTTCTCATCTCTATGGGATTAAATCCCGAGGTCCCTCTCAACTTCCCAATCATGGACATTGCAGAAAAAAGAAGCATAACAAGATAAAGCATCATTGGACAAGGAAATACAAGAACAAATGAGGGCATACTTATCTTTCAAAATAGAAAAAATTAAAGAAGAATCTTTGCTCCAAGTAGTCATGCCACAGCCAGGTTCTTTCTCTATTCCCCACCAAAACAGCAACACAAGGAAAGAAGTCATCCCACCCTTTAGAATATACTTCCACTCCCCCACATCAAAAGCCCCCTCCCTTTCTTTGACGTCTACCCATTAAGCTCCACCCCAAACTTAGCCTCCATCACTTTTCTCCAAAGATGATCTCTCTCCACCATGAATCTCCAATAACTATTTACCAAAACGAGCTTTGTTTAACAAAGTGAGAGATTTAAGGCTTAAACTCCTTTTTTTACCCCAATTAACCAAGTGATACTTGAACTCCTTCCCCGTATTATCCCAAAAGAATCTTCTATTAATACTTTCCAACTGATTAGCCACTAAACAAGGAATAAGAAAAAGAAACATGAAGTAAACAGTTAGGCTTGAGAGTGTGCTTTTGATGAGAATCTACCTCCTTTTGAGAGATAATGATTCTTCTAACTGCCTAACATTTTCTCAAATCTTTTAACAATGGAATCTCACACACTCATGTCTTTGCACTTAGCCCAAACAGAAAGACAACAGTAGGAAAAGGGAAGAAACCCCACATTACACCCCAACGAGCATGCTAAGAGTGACAATTATTATTCCCACCAAGGGGGATTATATAACTCTTACTAAGATTAATCTGAAGCCCCAAAACAACCTCGAAGAAAAGACAACGAATGTGCAAAATTTGAATCGCCTTCGCCCTATAAAACACAATTGTGTAATTGGCAAAGAGAAAATGAGACACACTCATGCTTCCTTCATTCCTCCCCACCTTGAAACCACTTAAAAGGCCCCCCATCAGTCGCTTGATGGAAGACCCATAAAAGAATTGATTTAGGGATTTTAATTTACCTTAATGGGGTGAATTATGGTAATAACTATGTAATTGTGGAAATAGTATGGGTATTTAGAGTTTTAGGAATTAATATATTTATGTTTAGTAGTTAGTTCCCTTCTTTAAGGTTAGTGTTTAGTTTTCTTATTTAAATTTGGCATTTGTCCCACTGGTTGTTGAAGGTGTTGGCTGATGAAAGACATCCCCAGAATGCCCCCTTTCATGCCTATCTCACTTGTTCAGCTCTTATTGGTCCTTTAGCGCTGCTTTCACATGATGCAATACCTAGGCCTCCTAGACCTGCACTCTCGCCCAAGCCTAGTGGTTACTGGTTGGTTTCCTTATTGGATTAGGACCCGAATTTCTACGATCTTTATATTTAGTTTACTTAGCTATTGATGAATAAAAATATATTATTGATATTTACTTGCATCCCTGTAATTGGGTTTTGCCCCTTGCGTCCTGTGGTTGCGGCCTCCCTTTGATGAGGAAAATCCATGTGATTTGGATTGTCATCTTTTTTATTTTCTTGTTACTATTCTCTTTCTCTCTTAATGTTCTATATCTGAGCCGATAGATCCACTATCTTTCTCCAATGTCAACCTTTATGTATCAAAAACGAAAATTTGTGAACAGTGTCGCACTACAATACCGTGAACAATGTTGTGAGCCGTTTTCGAGTCAATTTAATTTTTTTCATTTTTTTTCTTCCAAGCTTGAACGAAAAATATAGAGTACTAAGTTGTTAGGTCCGTATTAATGAGCGAAACCTTAAAGATCCAAGTCAACTATCGACAATTTATGTAGTTATGGATATGACAATGCATTTGCTAGTTGTGATGATTATGACCATGCTTATGGAGATTCTTATAGTTATTATGATGATCATGATCATGCTTATGGAACTTATAGAGGTTATGATGAGCATGATTGTGCTTACGGAGATGTTTATGATGGTTGTGACGAGTATGGCAAATATAATGATCATGTGATTGGACGGAAGCCTAAGTATCACCTAATAGCTTCACTCGAAGATCTAGAGAAGATAATTAAGTTGGTGAAAGAGTGTAAGTGAGTGTTTAAGCCTTTAGATGTTGTGACCTTTAAAAATGATCCAAAAATTGACAAATCAAAACCTGGAGACATCAAAAATGAAGATACTTGAAGTGAGGTTCTACCTGTTCAGCAAGTTTCATGTGAGGTTGTCTTAGTTGAACCAGTCCACCATAATGAGGAAATTGTTGAAAATGAAATGAAGACAAGATTGAAGACAAGACTAAGGTTATGGTTGATGCACGTGTTCTTGTTGTTGATTTTGTCCCACCTTCTTGATTTGAAGCACTACCACAACAGATATTATCAACAAAAAAATCACCTAACGTAGACTTTGAGATCCAAGAGTTTCGAGATTATGCCTTAGTTCTCCAAGCATTATCGATCTTGATATTTCATCATTTTTCAACTCGAGGCTGAGTTCTTTCTAAGTGGTGGAGAATGATAGACGACATATGGAAGAATCGATTTAGGGATTTTAACTTAGGTTTAATGGGTATTTTAATTATGGGGTTATTTATGTAACTGTGGAAACAGTACAAGTATTTAGAGTTTTAAGAATTAATATATTTATGTTTTGAAGTTAGTTTCCTTCTTTAAATTTAGTCGTTGGTCTCTTTATTAGAGTAGGACTAGTTTCTAAGATCTCTATATAAGAGACATCCCTTATGTTATTTTACTTAGCTATTGATGAATAAAAAAAACTATTATTGATATTTGCTTGCATACCAGTGATTGGGTTTTGCTCCTTGTGCCCTGTGATTGGGTTACGGCTTCCGAAAAATCCATGTGATTCAGTTGTTAGCTTTTTATTTTCTTGTTATTGTTCTCTTTCTCTCCAAATTTTCTACATCATTGCTCTCAACATCTTGCTAAAAGCCTCCATCACCAAGGTGAACAAAAAAAGAAACAACTGGGCCCCTTATCTAAGACCTCACATGGAAGAAACAGGTGTTTCCACGACTCTACCACCTAGTCAATTCCGTTCCACTTAATCCCTATTTCATGGCCACATATCTGTCCGGCTAAGTAATGGGAAACCTTTCTCCTGTTACATGAATCCAATTTTCATTTCATCCGGGAAAAGCCATCTTTTTCTCAACAATGTCTTTGTCATTTGATCCAATAGCGTTCCGTTAGATAGGAACAGATTTGATAAATACTTGCTCTCAACATCTTGCTAAAAGCCTCCATCACCAAGGAGAATAAAAAAAGAAACAACGGGTCCCCTTATCTAAGACCAGATGTAGCTAAAAACCTTAAAGGACTTCCACTTAAAGGATAGAAAATGAAGCCAAAAAAATGCACTTAGATATCCCACTTACACCAATTTTCCTCGAAACCTGTCCTTCTTAACAAATAAGTGACAAAGTCCCAACAAACATGATCATAAGCCTTTTTCCATGTCAAGCTTGCAAATCACCCCACCTCTTCCTTTCAAATGAGCATCCACAACCTCAATGCTGATCAATGTTGCATCCAAGATATGCCTACCCTCAATCAAAGTATTTTGATGGGGATTCACCGTTTTCCCTATTACTTTCTTCAATCTAAAAATGAGAACCTTCGATAACAGTTTGTACATACATCCAACCAAACTAATTGGCCGAAAATCATTAATATTATTGGCTCCAACTCATAGTTACTAGGATCCCTACACCCTCATTGGAACCACGACCCGAATCCTACGTTCCGATTCATGGTGTATTCGCTCACCGGATCCCTAAAATTGGCAATCCATATTTTTATTAAGACTTTTAGCCAAAAAATTTTAAAACAAAAGATTTCTAGACACAAGAAAGGTTTTAAGAGAATGGTTGTACTTTATTTTTAAATTATTTTTGTTGACTTTTCTATTTTGTCAAAACTCTTATATCTTCTAAACTATTATTATGCACACAATTCTATTTATATTGTACTCGTAAATATATATAATATCTTAATTTTATACATGATATAAATCATTTAAATCTACCCCAACGTACCGCATATGGGGTGGGTAAGCATACCGTGTTCTCGTACCCAAACCGTGAACCAAGGCATTCCGAGTTCCTGGTAACTATGCTCCAACCTTCTTATCAACAAGAACAATAAAAGTATAATTAAGGCCTCTCACAAATTCATCAGAAGAATGAAACTCCTTAAAAAGTCTTACAATGTCCACCTTCACAACATCTCAATTTTGTCGAAAAAAGCAATAGAGAAACCATCGGGCCCGGAGCTTTACCACCATTGCAAACTCGAAGGGAAACAATAATTTTCTCTTCATCAAAGGGTCGTTCAAGCAAACTCACTTCCACACTATCAATGAAATTAAATCCATCTCATCCAAATTCGGTCTACAATCACAAGTCTCCATATAAAGATTCTTGTAAAAGCCGCAAATAGCATCCTTCATCTACCCCTGCTCCACAACCAAAGTTCCATCAAGTTCAACGGTCAGAAAATTATGCTTTATGTGATCATTAGCCATCATGTGAAAGAACTTTGTGTTTCTATCACTTCTTGAAGCCAAATTTCTCTAGATTTTTTACGCCAAGAAATTTCTTCCAAAGAGACACTATGAAAGTTCCTTCTTAACCCAAACTCTTCTCTCCTTATCAGCACTAGAGAGACCCATAGGAAACTCTTTTTCATTAAGCCCACTAACCTCTCCCAAAAATGCATTAAAAGTTGCGTTAACATTCTCGAACGTCTCTTCATCCATGTTTTCAACTCATACTTTAGCGTTGTCAATTTTGAAGCCGCAACAAAACTAGTAAATACCTCCACATCGCAACTTTTCCACAACCCTTGGACAATATTTCTAAATCCATCTACCTTAAGCCACATATTGTCAAAACCGAAACAGAGCCGAGCCCCATTGCAAACCCCCACTTCAAGAATAATAGGATGATGGTCAAAAGTGGACGACGCAAAGCTTCTAAATCAAGCTAGGAAAAAGCGCTTCCCAACACTAAGTGACAAGAAAACGGTCAATCCTAAAGAAAGAGGGGATCTTTGTAACATTAGACCAAGAGCCCACCCAAGAGAGGCAAATCAACCAAACCATGCTTCCGCACAAACTCCAAAAAATCCGTCTTTCCACAACTCCCATAAGATGATAATTTCCCTTTCTCATAATTAACATCAAATTCCAGTCTTTTAACTTCTCTGTGAACCTCTCCATTGTGTTTTCTACACGAGCCCAAGATTTAAGAAAAGAAAAAGAACGACCTTGGGCTTTAGAAATTAGACTCGGACCCATTTTAACCCATAGGACGTTTAGAGGCCCTAATACCACAACTACTCGGTCCAACACATGAAATGGGGGCCTTAGGTTTGAATTTTGAACTAGAAGCCAGTTGTATCTCCCTTTCCCCAACACCCGACCCACCTCACTTGCCTTAGTGCCCACGAGAAGACCCTCACCTTCTCCAGCCACTATCACTGACCACGACTCCTTCACAGCAGCCGCTTTTGGCACAAAAAATCCCTCCAAACCAAAGCCACAACTAGGGCAACACCCACTCAAAGATAACAACGTGGAGCCACTTGCCACCGATGTTTGGGACCACCTCCACATGACTGCACTACCACCTAGCCCCATAACTCTACTCTTCTCCAACACCACAATCCAGCTCTACTCCAGCACTATCAGTGACTCAAGTCCGCCAAAGCCATAAACACCCTCCACCAGCCACCTGCTTCAAAACCGTCTGGAAAACCATGGTTTATCTCCGATTAGGTCACAAAGAGGCCATTCCTATTCCTATGCAAACCCAAAATCAGAGAACAATTGTCCTTTTTCAAACCAGAATCATAGCAAGATTTCAACAGCCAACCAATCTACTTATCAAAAAAACAGCCAACCAATCTCTTAAGCATCCAAACAAAAAGAAGTTCTCCTCCCCATAGCATACTCTAAGATTCTAATCACATCCACCGACTTCTCTTCTAAGATAAATTTAAAGGACTTCTTATCCACCACCACAGAACGCCTTTGCTCAGTCCTTTCATACTCAGCAAACCCAACTCAAAAAAAGAGAGGAGCCAAAGAACCACTCGTAACAAGAGCAAATCAGAGAAGAGAAAATAGGCCAGAAAGCATGAGAAACCATGCTCCATGCCTCGCCGGAAAAAAAAGAACAACAAAGGAAACCACTAGGTGTAAGTTAGCAGCTGCCAAATGTAACACTCCATTCAAAGTTTATAAAAACCTCTAAAAAATTGGTACTGGTAAAGAACTACCGTTTCTATTAGTTTGCTTCAATAAAAAACCTCTATTTAGCTCCAATTTTCACCTCAAGGGCTGCCGTTTATTTTACTTAATTATTTTGGTTATTCTTTAAATTTAGTTTTCCGGGTTTTTCTTTAATTTTGGTTTTTTATTTTTATTTAATTATGGTGTTCCTTTTTTATTCCTTTTTAAGTTAATGAATTTAGATTTAACCTTTAATTAAGTTAATTATATGATTTAATTGTGAATAATAATTTTTTTGATAAGTAATTAATTGTGAATAATAATATAAATAATTTCCATCATATTTATCACACTTTCTTACAAAAATACTCCTATTATTTTTATCATCACTAAAGTATTAAATCATAAAGGCATCCTAAAGGCGCTGCGGCCCTTCCACCGCCTCAAGGGCTGCAGCTTTTTAATTTTTTTAAATTCTGGTTTGTCTTTAATTTTAATTTTTCTGGTTTCTTATTTAGTGTTTCTGGTTTTTTATTTCAATTTGGTTTGTCTGATTTTTTATTCCTTTTAAAGTTAATTAATTTTGATTTAAACTTTAATTAAGTTAATCATTATGATTTAATAAAATTTAATTGTGAATAATAATGTAGATAATTTCCAGCATATTTATCTCCATATATAAATTATCATCACTAAAGAATTCAATCATAGGTATTTAAGTCAAACCTTTTAAGTTTTGAAGCACAGGTTACTTGAGTAGTTGAGTGTACCACACATGAGGTTCTTACCGGCGTAAAACTTATGTGCTAACGGACCAAAGCATTGAGTAATCAAGTGCAACTTTTTAAACCACAGGGAGTTGGGGACTCATCTTACAAAATGCCAAACCACAAGGTACTACAGTGCAATTTGGCCTTTTTTATAAGTCGTATATAAAGCACCAAGGGGGCATATCTTAACTACTATAAACTTAGTACTTGGTTGTTAGTGTTGCACTGACCAAGCATGGAAGAAACAAAATAAACCAATAAACAAATTATGGAAAATATACAATAAAAGAACAATTGAGAGAAAAATCTCTTGATGGTAAAAACAAATGCACTACCAATATGAGTTACATTCCCCCCTACCAATATTAAATGCCCTATCTAATGTCCACTGAACAAGTCCTAAATTAAATGCCCTGTCTAGAGGAAACATTCCCCCCAGCCCACCTTATCTTTTTGCTCTTCAGACCTTCAAAGTTCAAAGGCAGTGGAAGTGAACAAAAAATGTATATGGCAGTACCTAATGCCCTGTCTAATGTCCACTGAACAAGTCCTAACCATACGAGGCAAAACAACAGCAAGTGAAAACATGCAAGTCAGCAATATAAGATTATGTCAAAAAATTCTTACATACATGTGATACATTGCTCTTGAAGATGCAAAACACAAAAGGAAACCTGAGGAGGGCTGGTCATAAATATCAAAATAAAAAAGTGGCATACAGAAAAAACAACTAAATGTCTCTGTACCATACCTCAAATAATATGGGAAGTTTTCAAATGAAACTTGTAAGTTTCTGCCATCAAGAATCCCAGCATTAATGTCTTCTCTGAACACCGCACACCGCAAAGACATGCCCGACATTGGTGCTGATTGAGGATCCCTTGTCCACTCGTTTCTTTCGTCCAATACCTGTTTACATATACTTTTGCTCAATTTCAGATTACAACTAGTTGATGGAGCTAACATCCTCAAGAAAGGCCTTAGCAAATCATTCACCCCAGAGAGTTTTACATTGCCTGCCTCCGCAACGGAGTCTAGGTTGCAGTCAAGTTGAAGATTCTTGCTGATTGCTCCAATGTCTGCAGCTTTATCACTCCCCAGGTTTGCAGATGAATTGCCTTCCAAGCCATCAACCTCAACCTCTGTGCCATCTTGAACCACAGAATTAGCAGGCACCTCAGTCGCTTGGTGGATTATACTAGTGGTCTGAGCCGGAGACTTCCAACGCGATAAATCTTGCCTCAGGCTTGAAAGAGAAGCCAATATGGAAGCCCCAGCTACAGCTGAAGGATCCCCTGTCCTCCTCTCAAGTTGCAGAAATTTTCCCACACTACTCGGCACCTCGGCACCTTTAACTGCAACCTCGGTCATAAGTTGCTGATATATCTAGGTCGAGAAAAACTAAGGAAATTACAAACGTAAGTATAGAAATGGCCCCTCATAGAAAACTGCAAACAAGACATAAAAGGCAAAAAAAATGATGCAGGCACTGATAGAATGCCCAATAAGCATGAGAAGTAAATAAACTGCCCTCGCACTAAAGGGAGGATACATAAGCATGGTTCCCCGGCAAACCAAAGACCAACTCGTCACCCGAGTTTAGCACACGAGTGGCATTCTTCTTGACAATCATCCCATTGACTTGTACTGATCCCTTGCTCCCCGCGCTTTCTAGAACTGCTACAGCACTGCCTTCACGCTGATCATGTCCACAAACAATGAGAACTCATACTGCATGTACATATTTAAGGAGTTCATCTCCACAAACAAACTAATAAGAAATGGATGCCCCCAAAAAAACCAAAAGGGAAAGAACAAGAAAGAACAAGAAAAACCAATGACATATAAAGAGGCCACTCCAAAGCTGGCATCCACTCAACAAGAGAGAAAAGTCCAGAACATGGTCTAGTACATGACGTGCTCAACCTTGTACTAGTCCAATAAAACATAGAAGACCAAGAATAATATTTACGTGATACCTGAGTGTGCTTGATCTTGCATAGAATTCCACTAATAGTCTGGTCTTTTAATGGAAAGTTGCAGTGTCTACTTGAGCCAATTGTGAAACTTGATGTGCAAATATCTACATTTCGATTCTGCGGTACATAAAGTTCTCAATCATTAGGACAAGATACTACTAAAATTCAATTCAAAAATCAAAATATACTGCAGAACCTGACGTACAAAATTACAAATAGCTAAATTTGGATTGTGCAGTGCATAATATGCTTACTAAAAAAAGTTCTAGTCCAAACATAAACTCGCAATATGTTTGTCTACTTCAACCAATCATAAGATGTAATATGCAAAAGGCCACATTTCGATTCTCCAGCAGATAAAATGCTTAATTTTCATTAAATAATGAATAACAATAATAATAACAACAACAAGGAGAAGGCAATTGTAATGCAAGCCAAAAGTGAAAATATGGCTTTTAGATGTCATTGCTTGATAAGGCTCGAATTACCTGCGCAGACTGTGACAGAAGTCTGCACCAAGGCGTCGATGTCTCGGAACTCGGGTTCTGCTTCTGATGCATACTCCATGCTGAGAACGAACTCCTCGGCTTATCCACCAAAATCGGCGTAGAACCTTCAAGAGAAACAATGGAACGTCATGAAGGTTTCACTTGAATGTGTAAATTGACCGATTTCAACCACACAAATATTTATCTTGAAAACACTAAAACAAGGAAAAGAAGTGAGTTACCTTCAGCAATCGGTGGAGCTGCCGACGAAGCCTCGCCTTTTCCTCCATCTCCGGCGATCAGGGCGTTTCCGGGCCCGCATTCTCCAGGATCCACGGTCGGCGGCGTGCACAGTTCCTTGGAATTCTCCGTTGACGGCTGCGGCTGAGGCTTCTCCGATGCTCCCCCGCTATTTTCCACCTGAAAATTTAAGGAAAATTTCAAACCCCCAAATCGCACAATTTTCATCGAAAAAACCAAACTTTGAAAACTAAGAGCACCAAGAAACAAATAGTAGAGATTAGAGCTTTTATTGGGTTTCGATTTTATCAGACACCTTTAGACGTTTCGGTGACGGAGGCTTATCCTCCGAAGAGGAAGATCTCTTGTTGTTGTTACCAGAGAGAGATCCACTCCTTCTCGTTGAAACCATGACTCGCTGTTCTTTTGTTTGTTATTTTTTTTTTTCTTTTTCTGCGTTCAATACTAGAAATGAGTGAGAATTTTTTTTTCTTTTTTTAGAAAATGTGAAATTGAGTAATTACATGAGAGATGATTTTTCTTGTTTATTTTTAAAATATGTATTGTATAATCATGAGCTGAGTTGGGTTAAAATAGGTTTGGGTAACCGTTTTAGTTTTTAGTGTTTGAAAATAAAAATTAAAAATAATTTTTTCATATTTTTTAAAGAAAATATGTTTAGATAAGTATAATTCGAAAACTGTTTTCAAAATAAAAAAAAAACAGTGAAATGTTGTTTGGATAATTTTATTTTGAAAACTGTTCTGAAAATAGAAAATTGTTTGGATTACACTTTCTTGTAATTGTTTTAGTTTTTGGTTTAAATTTTAAATCTAAAATTAATTTTATTTCTCATATTTACTAAATACATTTTTTAGCACACATCAAATACTTAGAAATAATTAATATTATTTTATTTTTAAAATGTCAGTATTTTTTATATATCATGGATCAAACATGATGACACTCTTCCCCTTGGTCATGTCATGTTTGTTTGTTAAATATATTTTAAAAATAAAAATAAAAAATAAAATACAACTTTCACAATTTGATAAAATATGAACAACCAACCCATGCAAGTTCATCATAAAAAATAAACTTATTTTCAAGTTTGTTCAATATCTAAAAAATGACATACTTTTCTTCTTAATAATAAGTTAGTTGAGGACAACAAGCAACAACTAGTATAATGAACTTGCATGTTTTTGGTTTCATCTCTTTTGACAAACCACCTGCAAATTTATGGGAAGAAAGGGACTGATTCAATTGAAACACAATCTATTTATTATTTAATATTTGCATTAGGCATGCAGAAACATGTGGTTAAGGCTACTATAGAAACATATATCTTAAATGGCAGAAAACAAGAGAGAAATGTTGCCCAAGCAAGTAGGTGGCTTGTTAGTATCAGTGAACTCCCCATCTAAAGACAATCACATACGCATTATCAATCAATGACCATGATAATTTAAAGGAGCAATAAAGGATATTATTACAAAACTTCAAAAACAAGATTTTTCCTATGAGCAACTGCACTGAAGGTAACATAAGAAAATCCATATTCTCTGAGATGCTTACATTGAGGATCCTAGATACCGATAATAGAAAGACATTTACCATCAACTCTCAATGAGTGGAAACAATACACTTGGATAAACCGGGTACAAACTACACATTGCACTATTTCATCAGATCAGCTTAAAGCAAAGTGTTGGCATGATTCTAGTGTTGAAAACCCTCCTTACCACCTTGTCAAATGTTGACAATCAGCATGTGAATCAAGGACCACCTTGGCAGAGTAGTGTGTGCCCAGACAGTCATCTTCGAGTAAAAGGCAACTGCCAAGTCACATCGGTGGAACTAAGTGCCACAATGTCTTATCAACCAGCATTACTATTGGTCCAGGCTCATTATCCTAGTGCCATTTAAGCTCACCAGATTCTAGGCATATATCCTGTTGAATCAAAGATCATATGCAAGTTCATTTCAATTAGTATACATAAGTTTATAACCCACCAACCAATCAATTTTCTTAACTTTAAATTCCGTTGAATCCTAAAAATGCAAGGGTTTCAAAAGATAACCCACCAACCAAGCTTTGCAAGCACATAGAACAGATCCATAACAGTGCAGGAAAATCACTAAATACCTATCCTGAACCAATGACTAAGGGAAAAAAATTGTTATTTTGCATTAATATTAAACAACTATCTTGATAACCACCTCAGCAGAGTAGCTAAATCATCTATACTAAATCCATTAGGTGCATGCTTTGAACTACCCAGATATCATAGATCTCGATAAAACTTTTGCTCCAAGAACCCTTGGAGTGTCCATTTACACCAGAAATTAAATGAATTGAACAGAGAAATATAAGAAATTAACAAGAACAATCGGACAAATTAACTACAAAGATGTGTGTTAAACTCCTACAGCCATGATATCCTAGAGCTTCAACACAATTAAACAAAAAAAAAACTACGAAACATGACAACTAAAATAGCAAAAGGGGCATAATCTAAATAAAAACAGCAGAATTTGAAAAGATGCATTAATGAGAAAAAGAAAGGTAGAAAAATTGAAGGAATAAGTAGTAACATGAGTATCTTAAAATTACCTTTGACCCAAGCAATCTTCTGGATAATGAAATAATCCCATAACAAAGCAAGATAAGAAAATGAGTAGCAACCCCGCAATACAGCTATTGATAACAGAAGGCAAAGACCACTTATTCTAAAGAAAACTATATAACCTACAAAACAATGAACCTAATATTCCTAGAAACCATAACCACATTCCTATGCCTAGGCGACCTTAAACCCATCGTGCTGAAGTAATATTGGTTAAAATGGCTCATTGGAGTGCCATCCAAGGAACTCCCAACTTCTCAAAAGTGACTTGTTTAAATATATAAATTTCAACGAGCCAACACTATAGACACCACTCAGAGATACGTATACATATCTCATTGGTAAGATTAAATATTTATCTCAACCAGCTATATCCTCTTTATATCAGCTCAAAGAATAGGCTAACTCAGAGGTGGAAATTCTCTCCCACACAGCCAATCAAACACAAACAACAACACTAATATAGGTTAAGAGAGAGAGAAGAAATTTCCAATTTATTGAAGCAGTGAGAGTATAAAAAACTTAAATCATACTGTAGCATTTAGTATCTGCTCCCGATATATGCCAAACAAAATTTACTTAATAAACCACCAAATATTGAAGAAGCAAAGACTCTCACAATACAATACAAGGGTAAATTACCAAACCTCTTTGAGTTTATATTGAAAATACACTTTCTTCCTTAGTTATTTATGGTAAACTCCTTGATTATGTTATACTTTATTATATTTATTACAATCACCTCTCTCTATACATAATGTTTAGTCTTTTCCTGTACCATGTCAAGGAGGAACTTAAAAAGGGTAAATCATAAAAAACACCATTAAGTTTATAATAAAATGCACTTTACTCTTTGATTTTATTAAGCTTTATTAAAATTATTACACTTACCTCTCCATATGAAAACTACTAGTCATTTCCAAGAAAGTGTTGTTGGGAGTATTCACATGTGAGTAAAGAGATGTGAAAAATTAATCCCATATGGAGAAAAAACTATATAAGTGAATGACATATATATGGTGGTGGAACCAAAACCCATTAGCTTAAGCTTTTGGGTTCCTATGGTCTCCTACATCATATATTGGGCATTTGCTTGGTGGACTCTCCCAGCCCAAGTTTCTCCCAAATTTAGGTCATCATGCCTAATAAGTGGTATCAAAGCTGATGGCTCGGCTGGGCGTGACTAGATCATGCGGTTAACTCCGGGATGTTCACGGTGGTATAATCAAACAACAGGGGGAGCTAGAGGGACTCGTGTAGCGCGGACAAGATGACTTGTATAGCGAGCGAGTGATGCTCGCACGATAAAGTCTGTGTGGTTCGCAAAGTGGAGTCTATTGAGCTCATTGTTGAAAGTCGGTGTATGGTTCTCTAACTCTGATAGGAGAAACGGGTGACTTTCCAAGTGTGTCTGTTGGACTATGGTGCGAGGTTGGAGTTGGTATAAGCATGATGGTGAGGGAAAGCAATGGACTCACACGTGAAGGGAAGATTGTTGGGAATATTCACATGTGAGTAAAGAGATGTGGAAAATCAATCCCACATGGAGAAAAAACTAGATAAGTGAATGACATATATATGGTGGTGGAACCAGAACCCATTAGCTTAAGTTTTTGGGTAAATATGGTCTCCTACATCATATATTGGGCCTTTGCTTGGTGGACTCTTCCAGCCCAAGTTTCTCCCAAATTTGGGTCATCATGCCTAACAAGTGTATATTATGAAAACAAGAGAGGAAAAGCATATTTCGTTACAAATTCAATAAGCTTTTTTGAATTCTCCAGAACTCGAACAAGGATGAGAGGGAAACATGCAAAACTTGTGACTTGTACTATGATTTCCCTTTGAGAATATATAATGAAATTTGTAAAAGATAAACGGCATCACTATCTTTTTTTTGGTACATTGGTGGGGCGGGGATCGAACCCATGTCTCTTTTATGAAGGCTCGGAGCTGACCGCTAGGCTAAAAGACTGACACCAAGCAACATGACTATCACATAGAACAATTGCAAAGCCACTCCTATGCAATAATATATCACCCAATTGGTAGCATTCTACAGAGATGTACAATATTTAAATGCCATTTGAATAAATCAACAAAAAAACAATAACACATGATTTTTGAGTAGTAAAGTAAGATAATTCACCTCCGAAACAAATCTTTGCAAGAAAGGTGTGGCCTTTAATAGGTGAGTTACGCAAAGGAGTTTTGGGTCACTTCTGGGATAAACTTTTATCCCAAAATGCTTAAGATTGGATAATTTAGGATAATGAATCAATGGTACTTGTTGCTGAACACAACATCCATTAGTAAGATAGCAAAAAAAAGTAAATATTTGTCATAAGTGGGAAAAAAGAAATTTTTTTGGATAATAGTTGTAGTCTCCATATATTCAGATATATATTATCATTTTAATTTCCTGCTTATAGCATCTCTCTCACACAAATTCATATCAAATTGAAATGAAAAATAATGAAGATCTTTAGCAAGACAAGCCTGCATGGGCAAATCAGCATCTATCAAGTAACAGAAAATCATTATTTCTATTTTGATTTGAAGAAGGCAAGAAGCAGTGACACGATTTTTCGAATAGCAACTGGTCCAAATTAAAATGGAACTTGCTTTTAACTTAAGCTAGAAAACGAAGCAAAATTCATAATAAAGTGCAGAGTATTGTCAAGCTATTTCAACTGAAAGGTCTTTAACTTAATTCTTTAACAGAAAATTATAATAAAAATTGAAAAGGAATAACAGTGCAAAACACTCATCCAAGAAATAACAAGTGTAAAGAACAGACAACAAAGTAAGAAATCAAATGAATCCAGATAAAAAAGATAAGGAAAATTTTTGGGACAGAAAATCCAAAACATAGAATGAAGGTCCAGCTTTAAAAGAGGAATTGATACCTTAAAGTTCTTGAATGGTAACTGCTAGAGCCAAATAAAGTAGAAAACACTGATCTATTATTAATACGATTCCAGACGACTATATGGTTTCGACGAGCCAAGAATCAGACGAATTAGAGAGAATTTTTCTTTTCTTTTCTATACCGCACATTAGGATATGCATTAAAAGCATCAAAACCACCTTAGAATAAAACTTAAGCATTGAAAATGGGTTTAAAAAATGGGTTGAAAGTGCGAGAGAGATGAGAATGGGTAAGGGGTTTCAAAAATTAACTGTCGAGAGTTACTGGATCAACGACTAGAACTGGCTATGACGCTACTAGAAAGGTAATAGGTAACACAAGGCGCTGCTGGAAGGAGGCTGGGATGAGAAGGGGTAAGGTTGTGTGTTAAGTGTGTGAAGGAGATGAGAATGGCATATATTAGTTTTGTTCAGATTACAAGAGAGAGAAAGATTACAACGAAAGCAGAGAGGGTGATGTTCAATCGAGAGAAGAGAGCAGCGAGTAGAGAGCAGAGAGAAGAGAGCAAAGAGTCGTGATTTTAGGTTGAAAAGTGAAAATGAAAACTGAAAACTCCATTTTGGAGTTTTGTAAAATCAATGTTTGAAAACTGGGATTTTAGAAAACTGTGTTTAAACACTGTTTTTCAAAACTAATAGGCAAACATGTTTCTGGTGTTTGAAAAGTGTTTTTGGGTTTTGAAATTTGAAAAGAGTTTTTAAAAACCCTTTCCAAACAAGGCCATAACAACTTTGTTGTTGTTGTTTTTTTTTTTTTTTTTTTGTTGACCTAAGGATACAATTAGTAGGTTTTTAGTGGTTAATCGTGGTTAATCTATCTGAATTGAATTTGCTGGTATGAATAAAAATAAATAAATTTTTTACGATTACGGAAAGTATTTCATGGTTTCTAATGATTTCGGGTTCAGATTTGGATAGTAGGGTAACTAAACGAATACGGTTATGGATATGTAACAATTTCGCGGGTAACCTACCCGTTACCATTCTTAGGTAAGTAGATATAACAATGCGTGGGTTTTTCACGGTTAACCCTGAAGTGTATCCGTTTAAGCAAGTATTGATATAAATAAATTGATTTTTCACGGTTACGGATAGTATTTCATAATTTTTAACGGTTTCGGGTTCAGATTCTAATAGTAAAGTAATTAAATGGATACAGTTATGAATATATAAAATTTTGTGGGTAACCTACCATTTGCCATCCCTATGTTGGTCTTAGGTTAGATGTGTAAGTTAGGGAATTTGTCTTATTATTCCTAGTATACATGGTGAACAAGAAACGAGTTAGGCTACCAATGTGTTTAATAGATGGAAATTGAGGAAAATGAATGAAATAGGTACACGTCGGACTATTGGGGAAGGTTTTTTAATGTTAAAAAAATGATTAAGTACATGTACCCTCTCATTTCCCTTCAAAGTTTCATTTTTTTTTTAATTTTTCAAATCGAGAGTATTTAAAAGAAGAGTGTGCCACTTTTATAATTTTTTTAATATACTCACTATTATACCTCTAACTTTATAATGACATTTCTTTTAATAATGAAAGACAAAATAGTAAAGTGTGTTAAATCATTTCTTTTCTTTACTTTCAAAAAAAAATATTCAAACGAAGGGTACCTGTACCCATCAATTTTCTCTTATTTTTCTTCCTTTCATATACTTTCCTTTCTTTTCCCTTCTACTTCTCAAATATAATGAAGACAAAAAACATTTGTATATAACAAAAACTTCTCCGTAAATGAAAAAATCTTCTCGAGTTTTATATCTATAGTTATTTACATGGAAAGAGATTTGTATGGTTGTATTCTAAATGCTCTAGATATAAGATTAAAAAGGGGAGCCAAAGATATTAAAAACAAGAGAGCGTCAAATTTTAAAAATATGAACAAGAGTTAAAGTGTATATATTTATCTTTTTATAATACATAATTATATACATATAATATACATGATTTTTTAGTTTTATAGTATTGTAAGAGATTAAAAATTTAATGGTAAGAGTTCGTCCACCTCACTTGAAATGTTTAGGTTTGAGTCTCCCCATTGACCTTTGTTGATACTAAACTTAGGTTTTTATGAATTCTCTTTTTGAAAACTAACATTTTTTTTGCAAGTTTTCTCTCTAGCTGGAACCCTACCCGCTTCTTTTACTGAAGGCTTTCTAGCGCCGTCGCCCTAAAGGTTGGCCGGCTAGTCACAACATGGTCGCCTTAGGGGGTGTCCCTCTACATGGTGGTGGTCACACTGTTCTTCCCCATTTTCCTATAACTCAAACAAACCCTAACCCACCCCCAGTCTCAAACACACCTATCACCGCTCCACCTTTTGTTTATAAACCTAGCCATCCTAACTCCACCTCATGTGCAAATATCCTAAAAGGTGTTGAATTGTTCGTCATCTTTCCTTCAACCATTATTAAAGCCTATCCAAAAAACCTTTACTTGATCAAGCATTGTCTTTTAAAACAACATCCAAATACAATGGTGAATTGGCTTTTCATATGTCGGTAATAGAGTTTGCAAAGGCATCAACAGATTTTGCCGCTAGGATCATTTTAAAGTTTTATGCAGGGCTTCCAATGATGCATCAAATCATGAAACATATTCTGACTTGGAACCTATCTCATGATCCTGTTGTGGGATTTCTTGATGTTCATATGTAATGATGCGCTTGGAAAATCAAGAAAATTTTGTTTTAGCATAGTCTCACGCAAATCATCAAGTTGATAATACACTATACAGGTTATTTAAGTGGACACCAAAGTTTAGTATGTGTAAGAAGCCAACCCAGGAAGTCGTTTGGGTTTGGTTGCCAAGCTTACCCATGTCTTGTTTCTATCTCTCGATGTTAAAAGGGATTTCAAACTCTTTTGCTCCGTTTTTATGAATAAACGAAAAGAGTTTAACCCTAGAGAGGCCGAGTAGTGCTCGGGTCTGTGTTGAGATATATTTTACACAACCACGTCTAAATCGTATATGGATTGGTACAGATAAAGACAGGCTTTTAGAAAAAATCATTTTTGGAGGAATATATGGCTTTTTGTACGCATTGCACACTTCAGGAGCACAACAACAATGAGTGTTAAAAATTGTTAAAGGCGAGCGGCGCCATAAGGTAGCAACCAATTCAAGGTTTAGACGTCGGTCAGCAACAAATTGGGTCGGGTATGCTCTTAGGTTTATAATGTATGCATCAACCAGGTTAGTAGATGGCCCATCAAAATCTAGCCAAACAAGGATCAAAACGGGAAAAAAAAAAATAGAGCTAAGGAAATCTCATCTTTTGACACTATTGTTTACCTATCTAGCATAGTTTTGCAAGGCCAACAGGTTAGTAATTATGACCTTGATAGTATTAGGCCGAGTCATCTGGTCCATGTTCAATCTCTTAACGACCCAGCAAGTTTTATTAAAGGTTTGGTTATAGAAATCTCTTAAAAAAAGGTTGTGTCTACAATCCAAGATAGTGCGCATGGGTTTGGGACTATAGTTAAGGAAGGCTAGTTGACTATAGTAGATCAAGGTACTATAATGAACCCAACTTCGAATTGGGCCGGTCCTGGCTTGGTTCCAGTTCCAATGATCCGCCAAAGTGATCTAATTGAGCATATCCATAATTTAGTTGAAGAAGTTCCCGCATCAGGCTAGGTTTCAGTGGGTGCGCAAAATTCTGAGCTTAGTGAATCTGGGTTGGTTGGAAGCAAGGATTTGCAGGTTCAAGTTTCTGAGCCAACTTCACCAAAAAATAAAATTAAAAAAGGGCTAAAAACAAAGCTAAGGAGGTTCAGGCTTTTGTGGAGAAAGGTTTGGGTACTGATAAGGTAATTATGAGCACAAGTTGCCCGTTTAAATCCAATATGGATTACTTAAAATGTCAAGATAATGTGTCCTTACCATCATCACTACCGTATATTTGTGTTCATAGATATTTATCAACAAATAATATGTTGGACAGTAGCTACCAACAAAAATTTGAAAATAATCCAACGATGGGCCTTGTGGCTATATTGAAAAATATAAATCCAAATAAAAAGGGAGTTAAGGTAAAGAAAAAATTTCACTGATTAAGTTGTGTGAGAGTTGTACAAATTTGTGTATATACGGGGTATTCAATTTTTAGGGTATGTTTTTCGACATCTTGGTATTGCATACCAGTGTTGTCTTGATATTTTGCTGATTTGCTAGGTTAGGTAGTTATGAGCATTGTTTTTTTCTAGTAGCATTTGGTCCCCTGTTTCTTTTGTGGTTATTATCTTTTCCTTTTTTTCATGATTATTTTGCTATGTAATCAATTGGGTAAGGCTTAGGGTTGATGGTTCATTTTGTCCTCCCATTTTTTTTTTTTGTATTCAAATACGTTTTTAGTTTTTAAAAAAGTAAAAGATTAAAAAATTTGTTTATCAAACAATAACAAAAGTTATTGCCTTTCCAAGCAATTGACATCATTTGAGATTTCTTAATGCCATTTTGTGCGTATTTTAAGTGCAATTTGCACCGCATGAGCTAAAATTAAGGGATTGGTGTCCAATTTGATTGATGTCATTTCCTCATAGAACCTAAAAGTTTATGGGTTTGATAATTCGGTTTTTAAATAGAAATACTGTGTTGTAAATTTATTGTTTCTTCATAATATCTCTATTGGTTGTTCCTTTACATGACGTTGTATTAAAGCAGCAAACACTCTTTAGTTGGACTTACATTGTAAGGTTGGTATGGGAGACAACCCTCATTTTTGGCGTGATCATTGGCTCTTTAAATGTACAATTTGGCAACATGTAAATCATAATCATGTAAATATGCAATTGAATAAACCAATGAATGGATCTATAGGCAAGGATTGTGGATAGGAAAGGGATTGTGTGTGCACCACTTTACCTAAGAATTTTGCTAAGTTAGTACATCCTTTCTGTTGTAGCTTTCATGACGATTGGTTAATTTGGAATCTAACAAGTGATATTAAATTTTTTATTAGCTCGTTGTATCAAAGTTATATTTCATATGAATAATAGCAAAGTTGTCTCTTAAAGCTTCATCAGGAAGATTAAAGCTCTCACTAAGTAGCTTCTCTATTTATGAATCTCTTTTACGAATTTTTTTTATCAAATAGCTGATGGGCTCAACATGGAATAAGGTTTGATACTTCTTACTAGCTTTTTGGTTTTCATTTATATGACACTTTGCATATTCTTAGAGATTGCTTTATGCAAAGAAAGTCTGTATTGAGGTAAGCAACAATAGTGTTGACAACTTCTTTTCTAATGGTCTCACTAAGTGGTTTGTGGAAAGTTTAAAAGATGATAAAACTCAATTTGGTGTAAATTACAAATTCATTCTTATATTTTGGTCCTAATTATAATCTACTCCACTAATTTACAACTCGAATGCAACTTAATCTCTCGCACCAAATATCCGTTAATTTGAAGTAAAAATATCTAAATTACCCTTATATATTGGTGAATTCCATACAAAGAAAATAGCATTCCAGATACGTCCATAAATATCTTTCATAATATATGATAATATCAAGTGATTTTTCTGTTTTATTGTTTATTTCTGAACTATGTTGAGTTTGATTCCATCAAAGCTTAATGTAGATGAAAACATGCTTACCTACATTTAAAAATTTTATTAAATAGTTTGCATGCATAACGAATTTAAAGGGACAAAGCTGAAATTGTAAAATACAAAACTCACATATATAAAGAATGACCTTTTTATAGTATGAAAAAACCCAACTCAACTAGCTTTTATAGATTAAAGAAGTTTAAAGGCTACATTTTTGCATCTCCACCTACTGTTATTTTTTCCCTAGCAATAACTCTTTTTTTTCTTCAATATTAGACCAAAAGCATCAAGTATGTGATAGAAATATGTGAAGTGAAATTGGACAAATTAAATGAAGCCAAGAATAACACATGACAACTTAAACAATGATATTTTCGCCATTAAAAGTGTCACATTAGCATTTTAGATCTTGTTTGGACATAATTTATCAATAATGATTGATTTGTAAAGTACATACTAACTTTTGGGGTGGATTATCTGAGTTGAAAATTAGTGGACTGGGTTGTAGTTAGTACACAAAGATATTTGTGATTTATCATTAATAAAAGATTGAATGAGAAAATTTTCAATATGGTTAACTGAAATGGTTTGTTTGATTATTATTTCTAGCAAACCAAAAATCTGAATTTGGTAACCAAACTGTGGCCACCTCTACTAACTGCTAAATATTAGAATAAGATAAACTCATATCTCTATACTAGTGAAAAGATGTGACCATGAATATATCACACGACTTATTACGACGAATTCTCTAATCTGTAAATATATCCTAGAACTATAGTAGCTGACAAGTCGATATTTTAGACCGTCAATATATACATGCTTATACTGGCACACTAGTATTCCATCAATTTCCTTTAATATCTACTAGCATAGCCCCCACACCATATGCGGGAATATATTGTTAAAAGCCACCTTTGGATTTTTTTTTTGTCACAATATTTATCTTGATGACTATCCATGTTTTTTTTTTTTTTTTTTTTTTTTTTGTAAAGAATGATACGATAATATAGGATTATGAACATAATTCACATTTGTGAAAACCTTCTGCAAGGAGATCTTTATCTCACCACCCAAATTCTTTCTTTTTCTCACATTATAATTGGTTTGGTTTATAATGCAACGATATACATATTCAAGCGATTTGCTATTAAAGCATTAGGTATAAACAATATCAATAAATTGACTCAGTCCAATGCACATGGTGATAAGCCTCACACCAATACACCTACTTCCCATAAATCGAAGATCATGTCTCCAACATGTCTTACAATTTAGGATCTAAAAAGTTTTTCTATCTTTTAAATGTCAAACATGTTTCCTTATTTTACTTCTTTATGATGTATATATGACCAAGTCATACTCTTTATTTTTCCTTATTTTCTTCTTTATGATGTACATATGACCAAGTCATACTCTTCCTTTAACTGTAAACTCATTACACTTGTACGACTCTTCTATAAATACAATACAACAGCAAACCACTAAAATTGCAGAGGTTACATTTATTTAATTATTTGCTATTTACTTTTATGGTATTAGAGCTTCAAAGACTAACGTCATTTACAATGTCTTCCTCTACTATTTCATCTCCTTCCTCTACCAATGTTTCCAGTCTATCTTCAAACATCAACACCACCACAGTTCATTATCTCATATTAATCAAATTGGATTTCACAAATTTCATGCTATGGAGATCTCAATTTCTACCCCTTCTTCGTGGGTACAATCTTTTAGGATATGTTGATGGATCAATTGTCTGCCCTCCTTTTACCATCACTAATGTTGTGAGTCCTTTGGGAAGCAAATTGAATCTAGAATTTTAACTATGGAGTCAACAAGATCAGCTGCTACTTGGTTGGATATTGTCATCACTGTCTGAATATGCATTATCATGGGTTGTCGATATGATCACTTCTCATCAAGTTTGGATAGCTTTAGAGAAACATTTTGCTTCTTCTACAAAGATTCGTGTAAATCACTTGAAGCTAGAGCTTCAAACTAATTTAAAAAGGTGATCTCAACATGTTAGAATATCTCCAAAGGTTAAAACTCTGGCAGATAATCTTTCTACTACTGCTAATGAAGTCTCGGATGAAGGCCTCATTGAATATATTCTAAATGGATTAGGTGCAAAGTATAACTCTTACACATTCTTCCTTCAATATAGAAATGATGATTCTTCTCTTACTCTTGATATTTATCTGGCCTCATTCTTAGTCTTGAGTTAAGAATGCAAAGACAACACAAGCTTCTTGTTAATCCTCAAGCGCATCATTCATCATTCAATCGATCAAAGCAAAAATATCCATCAAAATCTACCTCTTTTAACCATCCCAACAAAAGTGGCTCCAATAGCACAAGTAACTCAGTTTTGTCCCAGAGTAATGAGGATCGCCCTGCATATCAGCTATGTGGTAAGAAGACACATTTAGCAAGAAATTGCTTCAATAGATCTGATCAATCTTTTTGGCCTTCTACACACAAGCCAAAAACAATGGCGACCACCAATTCTTCAGTTCCTATGGATGCTTAATGGTGTCCTAGTTTTGGTGCCTCCAATCACATCACAATAGATCTTAACAATCTCAGCATGCAAAAATACCAAGGTCCTCATCAACTAAAAGTCGGTAACAGTGCTATATTGCCTATCACTCATATAGGATCTTCTACATTTTATACTTCTTCTCATAAATTTATTTTAAATAACATGTTAAGAGTGCCTTCTATAACTATGAATTTGCTATATGTCTCTTAATTTTGTTATGACAATGATGTCTTTTTGAGTTTCGCCATAATACTTGTTATGTGAAAGGTATAAAATCAGGGACTCTTCTCTTCCAAGGGACGAATAAAGGAGGCTTATACCACTTCTAAA
This sequence comes from Bretschneidera sinensis, assembly GCA_023935145.1. Classification (NCBI taxonomy): domain Eukaryota; kingdom Viridiplantae; phylum Streptophyta; class Magnoliopsida; order Brassicales; family Akaniaceae; genus Bretschneidera; species Bretschneidera sinensis. The sequence continues at coordinate 109,246,606 of CM043700.1, forward strand.
TAAACTACTCTCCATCAAATTTATCTTCTTCACCAGTTGCTTTTGTTGGTAATCGTGACTCTCTGGATATTCAGCACCAATGCTTGGGCCATCCCTAATTTCAAATTGTTTGTTTTTTAGTTTTCAAAATTTTAATTGTACCCGCAAATAAGCAAACCATCAATTTTTTGCTCTTTCTGTCAAATGGACAAAGTCATAAACTGCCCTTCTATTTATTTTTCAATGTTGCATCAAAACCACTTGAATTAATTCATTCAAACATTTTGTATCATTCTTCAGTTCTTGCCACAAATGGTTAAAAGTATTATATTCATTTTACAGATTCTTTTAGTCGATATACTTGGATTAATTTACCTTTTACTTAACAAATCTGATGTTTTATCTACATTTATTCAATTTAAAACAATGGTGGAAAATCAATTTGGCAATAAAATTAAACAATTTCAACGAGAAGGAGGTGGTGAATTTTTATCTATTCGTTCTTACTTTAATGCCAACGATATTGTGTCTCGTGTTTCTTGTCCACACACTCCTGAGCAAAATGGTGTTATTGAACGTAAGCATCAACATATTATTGAAAAAAGTCTAACTTTAATGGCTCATTCATTGGTTCCTCAAAAATATTGTGTATTTAAAACTACGGTTTATTTGATTAATAAGATGCCATCTTCCGTTATAAATAATCTTTCTCCTTTTCAAAGCTTGTTTAACAAAATTCCTGATTATAAATTTCTGAAATTTTTGGCTGTGAATGTTTTCCATATCTTCGTCCATATAATTCACATAAATTAGAATTTCATTCTTTACCTTGTTTTTTTCTTGGTTATAGTGGGCAACATAAAGGTTATAGATGGCTACATCTTCCCACTAGACGTATATATATTTCTAGACATGTTATTTTTAATGAAATTATGTTTCCATTTAGCAAGCAGGTACAACAACAAATGTCCATAACACATCTGGTTATTCACTGCTTAGCCAACTCTCCCCTTATTCTCCACCCACATCCTACTTTTAACTTTTGCCCTACACCATTACCCACTCCTACTCTACATGCAACCTCTTTGGACACTCTAATTCCTTTATCTATGGCATTTCCAGACCTATATATTTCCTTCACAATCTCATCCCAATCTATCCACCCATGACTACATGCTCTAAGCATGGTATTTCCAAACCAAATCCAAAATTTCAGCCAAGCACCCATCTAGCTTCACGTCACCCACTCCAAGATCCTTGTCCTATTCCAAGATCTTATAAACTAGCCCAGTAAGATCCCAATTGGTATTCGTCTATGCAAGATGAGATTCAAGCTCAAGTTCACCAAGGTACTTGGCGATTGGTTCCACCACCATTAAATGAGAATATTGTTAGGTCTAAATGGGTATTCCGAGTTAAATACAAACTAGATGGTTCAGTTGATCGTTATTATGCTCATCTTATTATACAAGGCTATTCTAAAAAAGAGAGACTTGACTACAATGAAACTTTTAGTCCAGTGATCAAACTCACTACCATTCACACTATACTTTCCTTAGTTGTTTCTCACAATTGGCCATTACATCAACTCGACGTGCAAAATACATTTTTGTATAGATATCTAGATGAGGAAGTATACATGCATCAGACACTAGGCTTTTGTAATAAAACTCATATTGATCATATGTGTCGGCTAATTAAATCGATTTATGGCCTAAAACAAAAACCCCATGTTTGGTATCAAAGACTTCATAATCATCTTCAGAAGTTGGGTTTTCAAGCATCTATATCCGACACTTTGTTGTTTATTTTGACAAGTTTAACATCTACAATTTTTGTGCTTATTTATGTGGATGATATCTTAATAACAAGTTCTTCAATGACTATTGTCTAGTCTTTCATCTCTGATCTCCATTAAGAATTTGATATCAAAGATCTTGGTTCTCTTCATTATTTTCTTGATGTGGAAGCTACTCGTGATTCAATTGGCTTGTTTTTTCATCAAACTAAATATATTGACTTGCTTCATCATTTTGATATAGACAATGCTAAAGTCATACACACACTTATCGCATCAGACATACCACTTTCCAAATTTCACGGTGATCATTTGGCTGATCTAGCTATTTACAAAAGCAACGTCGACACCCTTCAATATCTCACTTTCACAAGAACAAATTTTTCATTCTCTGTTGACTATGTTTGCCAATTCATGCATAGCCCTACTATGGATCATCTAGCTATTGTCAAATGAATTTTACGGTATGTAAAGCATACACTTCACTTTGGTTTAAAATCTGACCCTCTACTTCTCTCCAACTACATGCATTTTCTGATGCGGATTGGGTTGGTGCCATTGATGATCGTCGTAGTACCAGCGGGTACCTCATTTTTTTGGACCTAATTTAATATCATGGAGTTCTCAAAAGCAATACATTGTTTCTAGATCAAGCACGGAATCAAAGAACCGTGAAACGGCTAATGTAACTTCAGAACTTATTTGGATTCAGTCGCTACTAAAATAATTACAAATTTCTCATGACACACTCACATTATGGTATAATAATCTCGAGGCTGCTTATCTCTCTTCCAATCCCCCTTTTCATGCTAGAACAAAGGACATCAAAATTGATTTCCACTTTGTTCGAGAGTGAGTCGCATATAAACAATTGATTGTCAAGTTCATATCTTCACATGATCAATTAGCAGATGGTCTAACTAAAAGTTTGCGTTGCAACCACTTTGAACTTTTAAGAAGAAAACTCATTGTCTGTAGTAACCAGATTCGTTTGAGGGGGTGTATAAACGATATTAACAAATTGAGTTAGTCCAATGCACATGGTTATAAGCCTTAGTCAAGTACACCTACTTCCTACAAATCCAGGACCACGTCTCCAGCAGGTCCTGCACTAAGATTTAACAACTTTCTTCTATGTTTTAAATACATTTCTTTATTTTACTCTTTTATGATGTACATATGACTAAGCCATTCTCTTCCTTTAACTGTAAACTCATTATACTTGTACAACTCTTCTATAAATATAATACAACAACAAACCACTAAAATCATAGTGGTTACATTTATTTAATTCTTTGCTATTTACTTTTATTAGGTTATTACTTTTTTTACTATCTCTCAACTTTTGATTGTCAATACTTATGAGAATTGATCAAAGAGAAAAATCCATAAATAATAGTAAAATTAGATCATGAAACCTCAAAGAAAAATGTGACACTAAATAATCTTGTATAAAGATTTATTTTGAGGCATACCCTCAAAAGATAAAGACCATCATAACACCTTTTTACATAAACTAGGGGAGACTTGGCTTGGTAATATCAATATTTCTTCTCAAATTGGATTTGTTAAAATGCTCTTTTTTTTTTGGCATTGCTTGCTGTGAATTATAGGTTGCTCACAATAGACACGTTCAAGAGGCTGCATGCATATTTTCACGTACTATTGTCATTCATGTTACTTCCTTGGTTTATGAGCTTCGGAATGGTTATAATATTTCACACCAGGTTGGGCTTCATGATCAACTTTCTCTTCACGTTCTTCTTCTGCATTTTAAATCCCCTCATGTTCATCGTGGTAAGTGGATCAATTGGGAGGCTCCCCTCGTTAATATTTTGAAAGTAAATACGAATGGGTCTAATCATGATGGAATCTGTACTAGTGGTGGGCTTATTAGATATTATAAATGGGTTGTAATTTTGGTTTTTTCTTGTTACTATGATCCTGGAACTAACATTTGCTCTTCTCATTAGCTTCACTTTATATTCGCATAATCTAAATGTAATGGTCGTTGAGAGTGATTCGCAAGTTCTTATTGTTAACTTATTTTCTGCTTGTCCATGGCGTATTCATTATTCAATGATGTCAAGCTCTTTTACCATCATATTATGTTTTGTAGCATGCCTTCAAGGAGGCCAATGCACCAACTAATCGACTTGCAAAATTAGCCCATTCTCATTTGAGCTCACTTATTTCCTCTTATCTTATCTTTTTTACTAAGCATTACTTCAAGGATTGCAATGCGTTCAAGACTTACAAACCACCATGACCTTCAGTTGTCTCTTTCCTTGCTGCTGGCTTGTTCTTTTTCTATTTCTTGCTGCAACTTTCTTTGTTTCTTAGGCTTGTTTTTTCATTGTTTTATTTTGCCTGCCTTCTTTTATTACTCTATTAGTTTTTTTTACCCCGTCCTATGCACGTTTTTTTTCTTCAAATTATTATTTTTATATAAAATTTAATATTTTTCAATTGTTATTACGTTTTTTTTCTCTTAAATGCTTGAATTTATTTACTTTAAAATCTCATCTAATAAATTAAGAGAAATTCCTTCTGATTTATGAAACAATAGTATTGTGTTTGTATTAAAAAAATAATAGACAATTAAACTAAGACAAATTTATGTTAGTTTATTTTTATCTTTCGCTGGACACTTCACCATTAGAGTTGCACAAAAAATCGTTATGCTTTCTCAAAGAGTAAAAGGTTTGACAAAAGCAATTGGATGAAGTCTTATTTCTACTAATTTTATTGGAATCTAATAGCCAATATCTTATTGATCATTGCACCTCTGTTGAATTCATTTTCTCTTTTAAATTTGCATGCATGAATATGCATCAAAAGATGAACCATTGATGATATACATGTAATAGTTCCTTTCCTCCAATTTAGAAATGGTTAATTAGGTGTGTCACTATCAAAGCAAGAGTGTAAATATCAAGATTGATTTCATACAATAAAAAGGGGAAAGTCAAGCCCACACTTAAGTGAACATTACCTTTTAACCACAACAACTCATGGTGTATCTATATATATAGTAAAACCCTCACCTTTGTGTAGCGGTGATTCAGTAATTTCATAATATTTAGGTATTATCATGATCATCACGCATACATGTTAAGTGCATATTTATTTAATTTAATGGTTGGATTAATGTTGAGAATTTTATATATATATATAAGTGATGATTTAAATTATGTTTGGAAAAATAGATAATAATAATAATAATAATAATAATAGTAAAAAAGTATTGTACAGTTTTAGTGTTTGGCAAAGGAAGAGAATTTTTTTTTCTAATATGAATTTCAAACAAGCAAACAAAGCACACAATTTTTATAGTGTTTGGTAAAAGTGAGAAAAACATGGGTTTTCCCTAAAAAAAGAATCATCAATAGAAAAACAAAGCCTTTGTCTTTTCTCAGCCCCAAATTCACGCTAATACCTTTTTTCTGTTTTCTTCTTCCTCCTCTAACACCAACTCCTTCTTCCCTTTCCTCTAACTCAACCATTTCCTTACTAAAAAATACGGTATAGCAAAGTGATTCTCATCATTCCTTTTATCTTTTTCTCTTATTCCGCTGATTCTATCTCAAATATTTTCTTTTACCTGCATTTTTCTCATCTTTTCTCCCAGCAGTCTTCCTTGCTTCGATCTGAAGCAAATAAATCAAATTCATGGTGGGTTTCAAAAGTTTATGTATAGGTTAGGTTTATCTCTTCTCTACTCTCTGTGTTTCATCTCTTTTCTCGCACACTTTCTCTCTATTGAGAAAACTGGGCAGCACCATCCCTGCCCAACCATTCCAGTCACCATCAGTCAGTCTTCCCCATAGCCAGCCACCAACTCGAAATCTCTGTATGTTCCCCCATCAACGGTAACGACCACCCCTATTTTTGACATCAAACGAATACATATAATACATATATATGAACATGATTAAATTCTTGAGTCAACGGTTTGCTTTCATATATAGATGATGAATATTCAATAAGTGTATATTTTATTCAAAAAAATTTTAGAAGTTAAATGAAATTATTAAAGGGGTTAAATTTGTATTATTTGGGTGTTTCCTCCAATTTTATTCTCATGTTTTCATAACACATAAATAAACATTGAGTGCTTATCTCTTGGTATGTGAAATTTAAGAGATGATATGTATAGACACCCAATTTCGTTCCAAAATTTTTTAACATACCACACACGGGTTCCTATGACAAATCTATGATCCTAGTATGCTCGGACTTGGTAAGTGAGGAAGTATGGATTTAATTGGGGAGTAGGAGCAACTGCAAGACCGTTTTGTTCAATCCATTTAATTCACTTTGGGTTTAAATCAATTAGACTTTATTTGATTCAACTAGTCCAAGACCAAAGTCTTCATTTAAATTTTGACTCAATTCAAAACCCACTAAAGCCTTTTGATCTTTCCGAAGCCAAAACACTTTTGGCCCCAAATTTCAAGCTCAATAAGACTTCTAATTTTTAAGGGTGAACTTCCAATTTCACCCTCCACTTGGCACTCATTGATTGGTTCACTTTTGTCAAAGTAAAAGTTACTTTTTTTATAACAAAAAAGATGTCTCTCTCCTCTTCCTATGTGACTGGCCATAATTAGGAATTTTCACTCATTATCTTTGTTTTTTGAACCCACATCTCCCTCCTAGATTCCTTTATCTTTTTTTTTTTACCAAATTCTACCTAGACTTTTTTTTTCACCTAAAAAGCAACAACAATGCACTTATAGAGTACCCGATTTTTCTCCCTCTTTGGAAATCCATGTGTACCAAAAAGAAAGAGTTTCTCTTCTTCTCTTTTTGCTTAGTTAATTGGACATTGCCTTATTATTCTTCCACCCTTTTATAAATGTTAAATAACACATTTTATACCCCAAAAACAACACCTAAAAACAGTAATGGTTTTTTTAGAATGTGAAGTTTTTTTCTATTTTCTTTTGCTTTGTAATTGCACTCTTTTTCCTCTAAGCTTTTTTACTTAATTATATATCAAAAACAAAAACAAAAAAAATTATGTCTTTTCTACCCCTTTGGTCTTCTAAAGCAAGGAGAGTTTTTCCTCACCTTTTTTTCTTTTGCTTTTGTTTTATTGAAAACACTCCAAAATGTCATTTCTTGTTCACCTTTTTGCAAACCTTCTTCTTCACTATTTTTCACCTAAACGAAAACACTCCCTCTTCCCCATGTCCAACCACTTAAAAGTCTTTTCCTCTTCACTTTCCACTTGGTTTATCACACCTCACTTCTCTAGCCCCACCTTTACATCGTAAAAGTGAAACACCATTTTCATCTCAAAAGTTGAAACTACTTTTCCGATTCCCTATACGAAAAGACATGAACCTTCTTTTCACCCATTATTTTACTTATTTTTAATCTCTTGGCCAGCTCTTACTCTTCCTATAAATACCTCCCTTTGCTAACACAATGAAACTAACACAACACTAAGGTAAAGTAATGCAAAAAAGAGAGAAAGTTCAGAGAGAAAGAAAGAAGTGAGAAAATAGAGAAAAAGAGAGAAGAGTAGGAAGATCAAAAAGAGGAATATAACAAATGAGAAGAGAGTTTTCAAGAAAGGTGAAAAAAGAGCAAAGAGTGAAACACAAAAGAAGAACTAGTGAGAGTTCTTCATCATTTTTGGGCACCATTTTTTGGCATTCTAATTTTCATTGGAATCATTTTTCTAACTTCACTAAGTCCACAAGAGCACAAGGATCTCCGAGGATAATCCACGCATGTAGAAATTTTCCTTAGCCAAAGAAGGTTTGTTAGGCTTCTTCTTTTTGCAAAATAAATTGTTACCATGATTTATGTGTTTGAACCACCTTGAAAATAGACTAGATTAATTTGGCTCACTTAAAAAGTTTCATCTTAAGATACTTACTAGTTTATTAGCATTTTTTTTTTCATAAGTTATATGTCTTTCTTTAGTTAGCTACTAATCATGTGTAGTCTCTTTATTAAATGCAATGTTAAGTTAACAGTAGTTTTAAAGTTTGTTCCTTTAGTTTAGTATCTTAAGAATTTTTATGTTCTTTAAGTTAGATGTTTTATTTTAAGTTGTCATTAATTACATGTGAACTTTAATTCTTTAAGAAGAATTTTGGGCCCCCTTTGGCCCATTAAAATGTTACTAGTTATTTTGAATCCCATCTTTAAGATAGTTTAGTTTAAATCTATTTAGCTTAATTCCCATTTTTTTTTAATTCATCTAGTTTAAAGTAGCATAGTTTAATTCATTCAATTTAGTCTTCAAGTTCAATTCATCTAGTTTAAAATAATTTAGTCTCAATCCATCTCGCTTAACTTAAATAATTAATATACCTAGTTTAAATGCACGCACTTTAATTTACTTCTCATCCATGCTTTGCAAGTAGTTTTAATATTTTTTTTCTTCATAGTCAAAGCAATTTATTTCCTTTATATCCTTACTTTTACCGCATTACTTTAAAGTTAATATTTGGTGTTGCTTTGTTTGAATAAAAATTGCAAAATATATGTTTGGTTTTATTAGTAGTGTATGATAATAATACTTGAATCAAAATTTCAATTAATTTCCTTGAAACACAAATGGCTAGACTTCGGTCTAGGTAAGAGAGAGAGCTTTAAATCCTCACTCTTTTGCACCAAAATCTCTCGAGCTTTGAAATTTCTCATGTCGACCAATGATAAGGGATTTGACCCCCTTCAAGGTAAAATGGCAGTTCCTTACCCGTCATCCTTGCTTTGTACTTGGGTGACAAATGACCCATTTTCTAATACATTAAAACCGCACCCTTCATGGGAGCCTCCTTACTACTTATAAAGGGTTTGTATTAGACTTGATAGGTTTCACTCATTTCCATATGCCTACTCATTGTAATATGCACCCTCGCCATATCCATATTCTTTAAGGGGAGTAGCCCTGGGTAATGGGTTGGATGCATGGGTCTTAGGTGAAAAAGAGCGGTACCTACAGTTGGCGACTCTGCTAGGGAGATTTAACCTTAAAGTGTTTCTTGGAAATATTTTGAAATTTTAATTTGAGTCATTATTTCATAATTCACTTTTCACACTAGCACTTACCCTTTGCTCTCGACGGAGTAAATTAGGGGCCCCGTTTCCTCTTGGTTTCTGGTGTGACCCCCATTTGCTTATTATCAGCTCTTGGTGCGGGACAAGTTCCTCTTGGTTCTTGTCCATGTACCGAAGGTTTGCCAAACACATTTGTATTCTCGTGGTCCATTTTTCAAGCCACTATAGGTGCCTGATAGCATCCTTCTAGCTATGGGGTACTTGAGCTGTAATGACCTATCTTGGGTTGGCCACCCTCGAGACGGTGTCGTCACGTTTTGAAATCCCAGCACGACAGATATACGCAACAGTATAAAGATGTACATCAACTGAATGCATATATATCTATATATCAATCCTCAACCCTTAACAAGGGAGTTACATTTTTAAGATTCCAACTGAAATATTATATACAACATATTATGCATGAATATTTACAAATATTTTTTTCTTTCCATTAGTCTGAGGATGTGGACCACGTAGCTTACAGATAATAACTCAGTCTGAATCTCAGCTCACTAATCTATCTGTCTTGCCTACTACCTGAAATTATTTAACAATGAGGAGTGAACTTCACAAGCTCAGTGAATTAAATTTACTAGAAGCATTCAATTTGTATAATTCCAGTCACATCTTATAATTCAATTGTTCAAATAGTCTTCCAATAGTCATTCATCTACATCTTATATAATTCGATAATAGCATTCTATTATCACTACTCGTATCATAATCCTCATCATTTATCAATCTTTTCTTAAGTTAATCATCAAATATATCAATCTTTCTTCTCATATATTTAATCATCTTGAGACTATCAATTCTACCTCATAATTACCTCATTGTGAGGTTCATAGCATATAATCAATCACTCAGACAATTCTTATTATATCATGCTTTCAGATTTCTTTCTCATCATATCTGTCTCTTTGTGAGACTCATTCATCTATCAATAAATTTACAATCAAGAATAACACTTTAGCATCTTAAGCAATAATAATCAATATTTAAAACAAATGCAATGCATGAATTTAAATCATCAGATTATTTCATTTATCATTTGGGAACGTCTTCCTACATGTCGAAATGTTTTAGCTTAGACCAACTGTCTTCCCGGTTCTTTTATTTCATTTAGATCGACCATCTTCCCGGTTATTTTATTTTCAGCATATACTGGTTGTCTCGGTTCTTTTATTTCGTTTAGATCGGTTGCTTTCTCGGTTATATTATTTCCAACATATACCGGCTGTCATGGTTCTTTTATTTCATTTCGACCGATTGCCTTCCCGGTTCTTTTATTTCCAGCATATATCAGCTGTCACGGTTCTTTTATTTCATTTAGACCAGCTGTCATCCCGGTTCTTTTATTTCCAGCATATACCGGTTGTCACGGTTCTTTTATTTCATTTAGACTGGCTACCTTCCCAGTTCTTTTCATTTCATTTCATGCATATACATATGAACAATAATATGAAATAAGCAAATGAGAAAAAATATAAAAACAAGCATACATTCAAACATTCAATTTAGCTATCCAATTCTTTCTCAAAATTATTATTTTTAACATATTCATTAAATTATCTCCTCATATATCATATGAAATTATCAATTATAGCTTGTTAAGAATTTCATTTATCCGTTCATTATATATTTCATCAACTCATTGTTTCATTAATTTTATTTCTTATATAATAAATTTTTAACATATCAATTATTCCTATAATATCAATCAACCAACTTTCATACATCATCCAATCATAGTTCAATAATTAATTCAAATATCATCACTTTATACTGCATATTTATCTCGATTACTAAAAGTAAATCTAACTCACCATGTAGCACTTAAAGCTTCCTGTCGATCACCTTCTTGCCTTTTTTGCTCTTTTTAGTAATTTCGTCTGATTGCTGATCATCAACACCTGATATAATATTTATATTAAATTTCAAATTTGTTCTTAAATTCTTTCATAATTCATACCCTTTAAATTTCCACATCAAATACCGAATAATTTCATGCATGTATAATTTCAAAAATAAAATACACATTATTACCTTTTGTTTTTCTTAAAGCTTTTCTCGAATCTCTTTTAAAATTCTCCCGTAAACTTATTCAAAATTTCAATCTTTCAGCATTTCTTTGAGTTCCCAAGTGTTTAAAGAAATAGAGTAATTTGAATTGAAGAAAGAAGAAAACCAAACATAATTTGGTAAGAAAAAATATAAAATAAACAAAAAACCGAATTTTATATTCAAAACCGTTTTTAAACTGCCACCATTTAACTTTGTTGTCTAACATGCATACTTTGCATGTTAGATAGCCCTATGTAATATCTATCAAATTACTTCTTTACCCTTACTTTAAGAACACGGGTATTACATGAGCCCATCGGAATCAAGGCGAGTCTACCCTTTTTTAAGCAAACCCTATAACCTTTCTGCCTAGGATAGGGACCCTTTTTATCCCTTTGCTTGCTTGCATGTGTTTTCCTTCATCTCATATGTGAAGGAAAGATAAAATCAATTTATTTGACAACATGTTTGGTAATTTAGTGTTTCCTTTGATTAAATCATAGTCAAATAAATTAAACTCAATGTTGGGCCTAGGTTAGCCCAAAACTATGGATTTTCTCTTAGTTAAGTCATATTAGTTTGACCTCAATAAGAAGCCCACAAAAGAAACTAGTGGTGATTTGGCCTTAACTTAAGAAATCTAAAATGAATGTGATTGAAGGTCCAATGATCAAGTGGAAAATTCATGTCAGGGGCAAACTTCATCATTTGTTTGGGCTTCTTGGATTTAGCCCTAATCAGCACTAGGTTCCAAATCTCTTTAGAAACTTAGTGATATCAAGCCCACAATATTTAACAATGAGAAAGCCCATGAAGGATTGAAGGGGCCCAGACTAAGGAAGTTTGATTGGAATTTAGTTTGAGGAAATTTCTTTTGATTAAATTATAACCAAATGAAATGAGCCCAACATTGACCCCTATTTGTTTTAAAATAGAGATTTTTTCCCTTAGTTAAGGTAGTTTGATATCATTGAGAAGTCCATAAGAAGAAACTAATGTTGATTAGGCCCTAACCTAAGAAATCTAAAATGAAAGTGACTGAGAGCCCAAGAATCCAGTGGAACGATCCATGTAAGAGGCAATATTTATCTTTCATTTGGGTTTCTTGGGTTTAGCCTAAATCATCATTAGGGTCCGACCCTTTCGGAAGCTTGTTGATGTCAAATCCACCATATTTTACCATGAGAAAACCAAGAAAATATGATTTTAATTTAATCAGAGAAAAATTTTCTTTATGTTTCTATCTCCACCTAATTGGTCTAATTGAGAACTTATCCACAAGTGGACTTTAATTCATTTAGTAGGCCTTTGGATGCAAAACCAAAACTCATTGATAAAGTTAAAGTAATACTGCAGATAAGCGAGTACGGCAAAAAGGATTCATAGAATGAAGAACTTAAAAAGTGTCTTTTTTGTAAAGAAGAGTCATAGGTTTGGGACGGGAGACAATCCTTCTTTATTTTGGTACAGATCCTTTAGTAGAAGGCTAAAGAAAAGGTCTTCTACGACTCCAATCTCATCTTCAATGGAAAAACTTACTAACGACTCAGCTCCCATGCCTAATTATTCCTCACTAAACTTTCTTAACATGATCAAAGAATTACTCACTACGCTTGACCCATCCACCCTAAACACAACCCCTAACCCCTTCACCCAAAACACAGCCCTTGACCCTTTCACCCAAAACACAACACCTGACCCCTCCACTATAAACATATCCCCAAACACAACTCTAAACACAACCACAAACACTAACCCTTCCAAGCCCAACTTCTGAGAGATAAGTAGTGTCGAATTTTCGGGCTCATGGCCCTAATTGAAGAACTCTTGGATCCATATGGTTCGGCTTTGAAGATCACAATGGACAAGGAAGGCAATGTCATGTTAATGGTAAGCCCTATTACAACGCATGAACAACAGATTGAAAGACATAAGCAATAGGTCGATGGACATCAAACACAAAGGATGCGTTTAAGAAACAAATCGGAATTGAGAATGCCAGCTAGGTTCAGAGCATGTGAAGGATGCAAGTTAGTTTAAGAGCATAAATAAAGAACTAGAATGGTTGTACCAGTTTGAGTCAAATGTCTGAACCATTTTTTTGAAGGATGAGTAAGGGAATACTGTTTCTGCCTCCTATTCAAATGCATTTCCCATGTTAATGAAAAAATGTGTAATTTTGAATGTGTTATGTTTCAAATATGTGATAAGAAATCTCTTTTAATGAACTTGATTTTGAAAACAAAAAATTAAAACAAATAAACTCTGATTGTTAATCTGGGTACTAAATCTGTTCCATTTTAATAAAAATAAAACATTTCATGGTATATATGCATTGTATACCTAAACATTTGAGTTAAATGTCAACTCAACCTATAAAAAAGAAACATGGGGAGGTTCACTTGTAATCTTGAACCTATAAAATATTTGGTTTGGAAAGGTTAAGTTGTTGGATTTGAGACGACGAGAGGCCATCATTCTATTTTTTCCCATTCATCAAGATTTTTCCCTCATTATGATTTCTTTCAAAATAACCCTTACTACGGATTACTTTCACACCACCCAATCAAGGCCCGACACGTGGCAACCTTCAGGGACCCTAATGAATTCAGTCCAAAGTGGGTTTAACTCGAACAGATTCCCCCACCCAAGCAAATTTTTTCCTTCGATATACTTGAGCAGATTCCACTTGCTTTCGACGTCAACATTTTTTATGATGAAAATTTTCGAAAAGAACAAGCCATGCCAAGGGGCCAAACAAAACAAATAAAAAAAAAGAAGAAGAGAGAAGAATGATCGATGACATAGATGAAAAAAAAAATAATGAAAAATAAAGAGGATGACTGATGAAGGAGACAAAAGTCAAAAGACAAGAAAAAATGAAGAGAATAATTGACAAAGGAGAAGTAAGTCGAAAAAAAAAAGAAGGAAAAAAAATTAAAAGGTAATCCTTGGCTTGTAGGAACCCTAAAACACCTTTTAAGCCTTTCGATTATCCTTTTCTTCATTAGCCTTAGAAACCATTGACCATGTTACAAATCTTGAGATAGTCCTCTCATATTGATGAAGACCACTTAGCCTCACAAACTATTTTTGGGTGATGATGGAACTTAGCTTTTATGAGCGAACATACCTTGTCTTGAAACCACTTGCGAAAGATTATCCCTTCGAAATAACTTCGCCAAACCAACACTCACTCTTGCACTACTTGTAAGAGGTTTCCACCAAATCCTACTTTACATCTAAGCAAATTGATTGTGTTCGCCGAACACATAAGATGAAACCCTAGAACTACGTATGGCTTGATCCCTCTTTGCATACATAGGCAACCATTTTGGTGAAACCACGATCTTGTAAAAGAAGCTTAGTTCCCTTTTTGTTCTCATCAGAACCATGCAAATACATCATTAAAACCCGGTTGAATGAACAAAAGAAAATAGAATTGTTTCAGTATCCAAATTAACGGAAACATTTTTTTTTATAAAAAAAATGGCTCATGCAAATTGTTCATTTTTAGTGGATTTCAGAACACATATAGTAGACAAAAAACATGAAGAATCATGGCATCATTAAGTTTATATTTGACTCGATCCCGAGCTCAACAGTGGGGACATATTTTTTGTAAGAACTGTGGGGGGCAAATTAGAACAAGTACGTGGGTGTCAGGATCCCTGTTTGCTAGTATAGCCCTTAAGAAATTCCAATTGACCTTGATGCCTTTGAGTGAGAAGATTGTATTGATGCCTTACCAAGAGAAATTGTGGAGCCATATATCCTTCAAGTTGTTAATCCTGCATATTATATAGGTAAGATAGAGTCCATTGTTTTTCTTTTGAAGAAGAAAAAAAAGATTGTGGACAAGTTATGAAACTTCGTTCTTAGAACTGCTAAAGGATGTGTACCAAGTGAGGAAAGATTGGGTTTAAATGCATGTTTTGAGTCAACTAAAATTAAATGGTCAAAGAGTAGGCCATTAAAAGCCAAATAAGCTAGAGTGTACAAATCAATGGCCACTTATTAGGGCTTTGTAAAGATTACCTTTAAAAGTTTTTGAAAAAAGTAAAAGCCTTAAACTATCACGTGATCTCTTCATTAAAATTTTAAATTGAAATGACATCTCTTGCATGCTTTGCTCCTTTTCTCTTTTCAAAAATTTATAAAGAAGAATCCTAAATGCCATGACTCAGCTCACGCCCAAGTTCTTTTTGTGATTTAAAAATTTTAAATGAAAAGACTTTGTAGAACCAATAGGTAAAAGCCCTCACAGTAGGCAACATCACCAAAAAGCCTTCACAGTAGGCAAAATCCCGAGAAAGCCCTCACAACAGGAAAAATCTCCAAAAATCCCTCACAATAGACACAATCACAAAGAAGGGCCCTTACAATAGCAAAAATCATAAACTAAAGTCCTCGTAGCATGCAACCTAATGTCTTCATCAGCAGGCAAACCAAAGTCCTTGCTAGCAGGCAACCTAATGTTCTCATTAGTAGGAAAACCAAAGTCCTTATCAATAGGCAAATCAAAGTCCTCATTAGCAGGTAAACCAAAGTCCTCATTTGGAGGCAAAATCAAAACTAAAGTTCTCATAGCAGGCAACGGAATGTCCTCATCAATAGGCAAACCAAATTCCTTATCAGTAGACAAACCTAAGTCCTCATTAGCAGGCAAAATCATAAACCAAAGTCCTCATCGTCAGGTAATCCAATGTCCTCATCAGTAGGAAAATCAAAGCCCTCATCAACAAGCAAACCTAAGTCCTCATTAAAAGGAAAAATCACAAACCAAAGTCCTCATCAGTAAGCAAAATACCAAAAAACCCTCACAACAAGCAAAATAAAAAAAAAGAGTTCTCATTAGTAGGCAAACCAAAGTCCTCGTCAGTAAGTAACCCAATGTCCTCATTAATAGGTAAATAAAAGTCTTTGTCACCAAGCAAACCTAAGTCCTCATTAGCAGGCAAAATCACAAACCAAAGTCATTGAGGCAGGCAATCCAATGTCCTCATCAGCAGGTAAACCAAAGTCATCGTCAGCAGACAAACCTAAGTCCTCATTAGCAAACAAAATCACAAACCAAAGTCCTTGTGGTAAGCAACCCAATGTCCTCATCAGCAGGCAAATGCAAGTCTTTCTCAACAGCCAAACCTAAGTCCTCATTAGCGGGCAAAATCACAAAGCAATGTCTTCGTAGCAAGAAACTCAATGTCCTCATAAGTAGGCAAACCAAAATCCTCATCAACCGGCAAACTTAAGTCCTCATTAGCAGGAAAAATCACGAACCAAAGTCCTCATAGCAGGTAACCCAATGTTCTCATCAACAAGCAAACCAAAGTCCTCGATAGCAGACAAACCTAAGTCCCCATCAGCATGCAAACCAAAATTTTCATTAGCAGGAAAACCTAAGTCCTCATTAGCAGGCAAAATCACAAACCAAAGTCCTCGTAAGCAGGTAAAATTAAAAATACAAAGTCCTTGTTAGTAAGAAAATCAAAGTCCTAACAGTAAGCACCAATCGGTTTAAAAGTATCGCATGAGTGAACGGACGCTAGATCTATTATTCTAAGTACATATCATTCTTATAGGTGATCATATGACACTAATTTTGCCTAACAACATGTTTATTTTTATGAACACATCGTAAATTTATCGTTCTAAAATTTTGAAATGAAATTGGAGTCACTCACAGCCTTTGATTGTGTAGACTGAGGTTTCAACCCAAGAGGGGGGGTGAATTGGGTTTTAAAACTTTTTTGCAGATTAAAACACAAGTTTATAAAACAGATAACACAACAAGCATATAACAAGTAATATGTGCTGTAAATAAAGAGATTAAGGAATAGAGGATGCAAACTCAGTTTATAGTAGTTCGACAATATCGGAATCGTTCTGACCTATATTCACTCTCTTTAAGGAACCTCCTTGAAGTACTCCACTAAGAAACTTAGTCGTGCAACTTCACAGTGTTGCACAAACCTTACAATCCCTTCCTCTTGGAAGCAAACTCCTTCCTCTCGGAAGCAAAAACCTCTTCCTTTCGGAAGCAAATCCCTTTACAATAAATACTGTAAAGAAAACAGTAGAGAGACAATAATGGAAGCTTATACAACTGAATAATGTCTCTTTTTCTAGGTAAAGCTTGAAGAATGGCTCAACAATCAATTTTTCAAAGCTTTTGAGTATCAATGAGTAAAAACTTGTTTGAATGTATAATGCTCTGTTTTAAAATGCTTAATAGAGTGGGTTTATATAGCCTTGATGTAATATGCCCGTTTGTAACTTATTTTGCCCATTTGGGTACAATTTGTGCTGAAATCTCGCATCTCAAAGGTCATATTTTTTGAACTACCAGTTGACTGGGTCTTAGTACCTGTCGATTGGGTCCTCTTTAAAAATCACATTTTTAAGGCTGTTGAAGGTACCAGTCGACTGGGTATGTCTTACCAGTCGACTGGAAACCTTCTGCCCAGATTACCAGTGGACTGGATATATCTTACCAGTCGACTAGGAAATTTCTGATCAAAACACCAGTCGACTGGTATGAGGCATCCAGTCAACTGGGAACATACTGGCCTTTATACCAGAAGACTGGTATAAGTACCCAGTCGGCTGGGTTTCTTTAACAACCCAGTTTTCATGTGTTGAATAGATTTTAACTTTAAAAACATTTGTTTAAAAGGTTATGTTAAAATGCTTTTTTTCAAAAAGAGCCATTGAACAAGTTAATTACCTGAACAAATGAGACTTACAACTTGTTTCAATACCTTAGACCTATACTAGTTCTTCTGTCTTCACTTGGTGTTTGATTCAGCTTGAGTTCTTGCACCATGTTCCTTGGTTGAATGCTCTTATTGCTTAATACACTTAAATAGCATCGTTAGTATAATAATAGCTGTGTTTTGTCATCATTAAAATATAGGTGAGGGTCAAAAATTTTCCCATTTTTGATGATGATAAAACTAATGAGAGAAAACTGTAAAAAAGAAAAGAAAAAAAAAACTAAGTGTTAGTTTTCTGAAAAAAATCGGGCAGAGTCTCCTATGTTTTTTGAACAAAACCAACCTATAAAAGATCAAAAGAAATTTATATTCAACCCAACCAAGCAACTCAACATATACAAACATATTCCATTATTTTTGGATCACTGCTCCCCCTAAATTTATGCAGTATCTTGAGTTTTCATTAAGTTTTCACATTTTCTCATCTTTCTCTCCTGTTTTGACAACGATAGAAAAGGGGGCTAAAAACTAAAAAATAAGCTACATAGTCACTATAGTCATTAAGAGTGTGTATAAACAAACTTTTTTGCAAAAATTTGACCTCATTCGGAGTTTGGAAGCCTTCCCGAAAAGAACTGGAAGTTTTCATACATGCAGAAACAGTTATAAAGCTTTTAACGAATATAAAGTGATATAAGGCATGCAACTAAATTTTATTTACGTAGAATGAGTACAGGAAACAGGTTTAAGCATAAAGTATCATCATATATATAAAAATTCTGTACAAGTACAGGCTTTGTAGAGTCATGCAGAAGTACAAAATGACATAAAAATATGAAAGTATGTCCATGCTAAGAACAGTGAAAAAGTCTATGAAAAGAAATAAATCTCGAAAGGAAGATAATAATACGACTCATGGAGCAGGAGAGTCCGAGCCGTCACGAATAAGATCATGAATCTCAGCCAGTGAACTTTCGGTGCAGCTCTAAGTCATCCCGGAGGGTCTCAATGGAAGAGCTCAAGGTCTGGAATCCGGACTGCATAGTCAGTTAGAGGCTCGTGATAGCTTGAAGTAGATCGTCGCATCCAGGCTGACCAGCACTTGAGTCACCCAAAGGAAGTGCTCGGGCATCCGTATCCATATCAGCAGCAGCAGCAGCATCCTCATCATCACTATTGTCATCCTCTCCAATCCGAATGTGCTTCCCGGCCTTGGAGTAGATGAAACCATCGCGGACCGTGCATCCCATCTTCTTCAGCGAGGAGACTTTGATGATGTCCTTTGGCCCGATATCCTGAGCCTCGGAGGCGGGGAGAGGCACCCGAAAGTGCTGGAGTATGAGCGTGATGAGCATCCCGTAGGGAAGGCATCTAGAGTTGCTCGCTTCGCCATTAATCATGTTGGCGAGTAGCAAGGGGTATATATTGAACTGGTGCCTAATTTTAATGCATCAAATTAATACGGTATCTATTTTTGACAGATACCCCTGACTCCCTAGCTCGGGTGTATGGTCTAACTTACGATGAGATTGAACAATTTCGAGTTTAGGGGCATATCACTACATGTGTGAAATATAGTGGGTCTAAACACATAGTTAGGGTCGCCCCTAACGATCTGACATGCCTCCTCAATCTCGAAATTATTTGGCCATCCATCCAAACTCCATTGGATCCCTCCTATAAGGATCCTCAAAATACTTATCAAGAGGTTAGTATTGACCTCAAACTCCACACCTATGACACTGGTTCTGAACCTTAGAGCCAGTGGACTGGGTTTCACCAAGTTCGCATAGAAATGGTGAATCAGTCTGGGGTAGTATTTCTCATGTACCTTGACCAGTGAGGTCAAGTGTATGGCCTCGAAGACAGGTAATATGTCAAAATTACCATGACGAATAGAGTCGAAATCGACAACTCTACCCATCATGATTTTCTTGTGGCGGATAATGGAATTATACCTGGCCTTTGTCGTTGGGCTGGAGAACAGAGTGTCGTCAAGCTCTGTTATGGGATTTTTGCTGGATGAGCCCGCCATGCCCTTACCCCTCGAATCTGGAATCGTGGATTTGGTGGACCTTGGCCTTGTAGATGCATTTGATCCCCCAGCGGTATATTTAACTCGGATTCTATCGGTCATTTTTGGGAAAAATAGTTTTTGGGTAAAAGAAGTTTTGAGAGGAAATGGTGGATTTCAACCATAGAAAGTTGAAATAGATGTTGGGGATGAGTAGATCGATGTGTTTTGTTAGTGTTTTGATGGTTTTTGGATCAAAATGGTGAGATTTTGTAGAGAAAGAAAGCTAGGGTTTTTGAAAATGGTGTGAAAATCTGGAAAAAATGAAGATACTATTTACAGAATTGCGATACCGGTCGACTGGGGACTGGGGTTAGGATACCAGTCAACTGGATCCTTTGTAAAGATTAACAGTTTTTCATACCAGTTGACTGGGTCAGGGTATCAGTCGACTGTAAGAATAGGCAGAGAGATACCAGTCGACTAGGTAGTTCTTACCAGTCGACTGGAGTGATAACTGAATTTCAAAATTTTTGCTCCAAACAAGGTCTAGTTGAACTAGTCGACTGGTATGGACTTACCAATCACCTGGGAAATTAGGCAGTGACTTTTCAGTTGACTGGGATAGCCTTACCAGTCGATTGGACTCTTGAGAAAATTTTCATTCTTGAGTCTTAGCACGAAATTTGTTTATCTATGCCATCTTGAGTGAGAGAGATATTAAACAATGATTAATACTCATTCACTAGATGATAAGTATGTATAATGATGAATGATGAAGCAATTAGACATTTAGTTTATCATAATTTAGCAATCCCATTAATAGTTTAATTTTGCAGAAGCTAGCTTCACTTAGAGAATTTGTAAGAATGTTAGCTATTTGATCATCTGATGGTATAAATTCTAGTCTTATATCACCTTTTTGAGCATAGTCTCTTAAAAAATGGTGTCTAATTTCTATGTGTTTAGTTATAGAGTGCTGAATATTCTTAGTTAGATTGATAGCACTAGTATTATCATAATGAGTTAGGATACTTTTAAAGATCATGCCATAGTCTTCTAGTTGTTGTTTTATCCATAACACTTGAGCACAAAAACTTCCAACTGCTATATATTCCACCTCGGTGGTTGATAGTGCAACGAAATTTTGTTTCTTGGAAAACCAAGAGGTTAACATTGCATCTAAGAATTGGCATGTTCCACTTGTGCTTTTTCTAACTAACCTACATCCAGCAAAATCAGCATTTGAATACCCTACAAGCTCAAAAGATGAATCTCTAGAGTACTATAATCTTATGGTTTGAGTTCCTTATAGATATCTAAGGATTCTTTTTACTGCAACTACATGTGATTCCTTAGGATTAGCTTGAAATCTAGCAACATGCATACACTGAACATTAATATCAGGTCTACTTGCAGTCAAATAAAGCAAAGCTCCTATCATGCTTCTATAATATTTAATATCTACATATTTACCTCATTCATCAAGACCAAGTTTTGTTGAAGTGCTCATGGATGTTCCAAGTGGCTTTGAGCTTTCCATTCCGAACCTCTTTAATAGGTCCTTAGTGTACTTTGATTGATTGATGAAGATGCCTCATTTCAGTTGTTTTATTTGAAGTCCAAGGAAGTAGGTAAGCTCTCCCATTATGCTCATTTCAAATTCACTTTGCATGCACTTGGCAAACTCTTGACACATAGATTCATTAGTAGCACCAAATATAATATCATCAACATATATTTGGACTAGAAGAGTGTCATTTTTGTGAGTCTTTGTGAAGAGAGTTGTGTCTACTTTACCTCTGATAAAGTTATTATCAATCAAAAATTTACTTAGTCTTTCATACCATGCCCTTGGAGCTTGCTTCAACCCATATAGAGCCTTAGAAAGCTTGTAGACATGATTCGGAAGACTAGGATTTTCAAATCCAAGAGGTTGTTCAACATAAACCTCTTCTTCTATAAATCCATTTAAGAAGGCACTCTTTATATCCATTTGAAATAACTTAAACTTATTAAAGCATGCAAAGGCTAATAACATTTGAATAACGTCTAATCTAGCTACGGGAGCATAAGTCTCATCAAAGTCTATTCCTTCTTCTTGATTATATCCCTTAGCAACTAGTCTAGCCTTGTTTCTAGTTACTATTCCATTTTCATTCATCTTATTTCTAAATACCCATTTAGTTCCAATTAATGAATGATTATTAGGTGTAGGAACTACATTCCATACATTGTTCCTTTCAAATTAATTTATTTCTTCTTGCATTGCAATTATCCAATCATTATCCTTTTCAGCTTCTATAAATGTCTTAGGTTCTACTTGAGACAAATAAGCTACATAATTGCAAATATTTCTAATAGAGGAACGAGTTCTTACCCCTTGTGAAGAATCACCTATCACTTGATCAATCGGGTGATAGTTTATGTACCTCTAATCTTTGGGAAGACTATCCTCTTGTCGACTTGTAGATGGTTGGTCTACTTTGAGAGTTTCCATCTCTCCATTTGTTTGAGTTGGACTCTCTTTTGGGTCAACAATGGGAGTAGGAGTTTCCGTTCTTAGAATAAAATCTGCATCATCATTGAAAGAAACTTTTCTACTGCTAATTGGAATAGACTCATCAAGAGTTACATGTACGGATTCTTCTACCACTAGAGTTCTCTTATTGAAAACTCTATAAGCCTTACTAGAGAATGAATATCCTAAAAATATTCCTTCATCGATCTTAGAATCAAATTTACCCAAGTTAGTTTTATTGTTATTTAGGATGAGCATTTACAACCAAAGTTACGAAAATAAGAGATATTAGGCTTTTTACCTTTCCATAATTCATACAGAGTTTTGTTAAGAATAGGCCTAATTAAAATTCTATTCAAGATATAGCAAGAAGTGTTTACCGCTTTAGCCCAAAAGTATTTTGGTAAACTATTTTCACAAAGCATTGTTCTTGAAAATTCTTCTAGAATTCTATTTTTCCTCTCAACAACTCTATCTTGTTGAGGAGTTCTAGGGGCTGAAAAGTTGTGATCAATCCCATTTTCATCACAAAATTTTGAAAAAATTTGGTTTTCAAATTCTTTTCCATGATCACTTCTAATGCTTGAAATACAAATCCCTTTTTCATTTTGAACCTTTTTACAAAAATTTTCAAATCCTTTGAAGGCTTTATCCTTGTAAGCAATAAAGATAACATAGGTATGTCAACAATAACAAGAGCATATTGATCGCATTTGACAAGCATCACATACTTTGTCTTTTTCAAAATTGATTTTGGGAAGTCAAATGACTAAATCTTTTCTTGAAATGATTTTCAGCAAGTTCATGTTCACATGACCAAGCCTTCTATGCCATAGCCATGGATTTTCACTAATGGCAGGAAAATATTTTTCATTTTCGGAATGTAAGGATTTAAAATAAACTATATAGACATTTTCATGTCTATGCCCAACAAATTTAATCTTGTTACTTTTGATGTCTATAACCAGACAATGAGAGGTCTCAAATGTGACTTTGTTGCCTTTGTCACAAAGTTGACTAAAACTTAGTAAATTTGGCTTAAGGCCTTGTATTAACAATACATTATCTATGGTTGAGAAATCATTATCAACTTTTCCATGCCTGATGATCTTTATTTTTGTGTTGTCTCCAATGGTGACAAGTCCACCATCTCTTAGAGTTAGCTCATTGAATACACTTTTATCACCGGTCATGTGTTTTGAGCATCCACTATCAAGGTACCAACAGTTACCCTTTTCCTTAGTGTGGAGACATATCTTATTTTCATCATCAATTACCATAAGACATAGGTTGGCAATTTCCTCATATCCGACTTCTTTATCCGAGGATTCTTCTTCTTCTTTGTCATCACTCCAAGTGGTTGCAATCATAGCCTTCTTCTTGAAGCTCTTGTATGGTTTGCTCATTGCCACATAAACGGCCTTGATGTGACCGAGCTTTTTGCGTCCATAGCACACAAATGGTTCCCTTTTAGAGGCGAGATCCTTTGTGTGAGGTTTCTTGCTTTTCTTCAAGAATCTAAGAAATTGCTTGGTGATTAAAGCCATCTCACCATCTTCTTCGCTGCTCACTGTCTCTTCTTTCGATTCCTCTTCTCTGTTATATGTAGAGGCTTTGAGAGCTATTGAATTTTTCTTCTTCTCATCATCATTGATAATGGGATTCATTTCCTCCATCTCATATGTTAACAATGACCTAAGAAGTGTCTCAACATCAAGTTTGTCAAGATCTTTGGCGTCCGTGATAGCAGTCTTCTTTGCTATACTAGTGGATGGCAATGATCTTAAGATTTTTCTTGTTAATTCAAATTCCTCAATGTTCCTACCAAGAAGCTTCAAACCATTAACAATAGTTGTGAAACGTGAGTGCATTTGAGAAATTGTTTGATTAGGAGACATTCTAAAAGATTCATATTTAGATACTAGCATATAGATTTTTGATTTTTTAACCTCACTAGTTCCTTCATATGTAACTTGCAATTTATTCCATATTTCCTTAGCTGAAACACATGAAAAGATTTTATTGTATTCAGATATATCTAAAGCACAATGTAAAATACTTGTTGCTCTACTATTGAAATACATCATTCTACAATCCTCCTCATTGTACTAAGTTTTGAGTTTAGGCATTGTATGATTGATTTCTCCAATAGTGATTTCCTTTGATGGAATTCTAGGTCCCTCTTCAATGACTCTCCATAGATTATAACCTTGTCCTTCAACAAAGATTTTCATCCTATTTTTCTAATAGTTATAGTTGGAGCCATTGAACAAGGGAGGCCTAGTATATGAGTGTCCCTCAGAATAGCTATTTGCTGCCATCGGATCAACTCAAGGATATTAAGCCTAAAATTGAGAACAAGGCTCTGATGCCAATTGTAGACTGAGGTTTCAACCCAAGAGGGGGGGCGAATTGGGTTTTAAAACTTTTTGGCGGATTAAAACACAAGTTTATAAAACAGATAACACAACCAACATATAACAAGTAATATGGGTTGTAAATAAAGAGATTAAGGAATAGAGGATGCAAACTCAGTTTATAGTGGTTCGGCAATATCAGAATCATTCCGACCCTACGTCCACTCTCTTCAAGGAACCTTCTTGAAGTACTCCACTAAGAAACTTAGTCGTGCAACTTCACAGGTGTTGCACAAACCTTACAATCCTTTCCTCTTGGAAGCAAACCCCTTCCTCTCGGAAGCAAAAACCACTTCCTTTCAGAAGCAAATCCCTTCCTTTCAGAAGCAAATCCCTTTACAATAAATACTGTAAAGAAAACAGTAAGAGAGACAACAATGGAAGCTTATACAACTGAATAATGTCTCTCTTTCTAGGTAAAGCTTGAAGAATGACTCAACAATCAATTTTTCAAAACTTTTTGAGTATCAATGAGTAAAAACTTGTTTGAATGTATAATGCTCTGTTTTAAAATGCTTAATAAAGTGGGTTTATATAACCTTGATGTAATATGCCCATTTGTAACTGATTTTGTCCATTTTGGTACAATTTGTGCTGAAATCTCGCGTCCCAACAGTCATATTTTTTGAACTACCAGTCGACTGAGTCTTAGTACCAGTTGACTGGGTCCTCTTTAAAAATCACATTTTTAAGGCTGTTGAAGGTACCAGTCGACTGGGAACCTTCTGCCCAGATTACCAGTCGACTGGATATATCTTCCCAGTCAACTGGGAAATCTCTGACCAAAACACCAGTTGACTGGTATGAGGCATCCAGTCGACTGGGAACATACTGACCTTTATACCAAAAGACTAGTATAAGTACACAGTCGACTAGGTTGCTTTAACAACCCAGTTTTCATGTGTTGAATAGATTTTAACTTTAAAAACATTTGTTTAAAAGGTTATATTAAAATGTTTTTTCAAAAAGAGCCATTGGACAAGCTAATCAAGTGAGACTTACAACTTGTTTCAATACCTTAGACCTATACTAGTTCTTCTGTCTTCACTTGGTGTTTGATTCGGGTTGAGTTCTTTCACCTTGTTCCTTGGTTGAATGCTCTTATTACTTAATACACTTAGATAGCATCGTTAGTATAATAAGAGTTGTGTTTTGTCATCATTAAAATATAGGTGAGGGTCAACCGATTGGAACTCTCAAAGAAGCTCCAATCTAAGGACGGCAAACTGTAGACACCCAATTTCGTTCTAAAATTTTTTAACAGACCATGCATGAGTTCCTATGACGAATCTTTGATCCTAGTGTGCTCGGACTTAGTAAGTGAGGAAGTATGGATTTAATTGGGGAGTATGAGCAATTGCAAGACCCTTTTGTTCAATACATTTAATTCAATTTGGGTTTAAATCAATTGGACTTTATTTGATTCAACTAATCCGAGACCAAAGTCTTCATTTTAATTTTGACCCAATCCAAAACCCACTAAAGCCTATTGATCTTTCCTAAGCCTAAACACTTTTTGCCCAAATTTCAAGCCCAATAAGACTTCTAATTTTTAAGGATGAACTTCCAATTTCACCCTCCACTTGACACTCCTTGATTGGTTCACTTTTCTCAAAGTAAAAGTTGTTTTTCTATAATAAAAAAGATGTCTCTCTCCTCTCCCTATATGGCTGGCCATAATGAGGATTTTTCACTATTTCTTTTTGCTTTTTGAGCTCACATCTCCCTCCTAGATTCCCTCATATTCTTTTTTTACTAAATGCTACATTTTTCCACACAAAATATGACTTTTCACCTAAAAACTAACAGCAATGCACTTATAAAGTAGTTGATTTTTCTCCCTTTTTAGATAGCCATATGTACCAAAAAGTAGAAGTTTCTCTTCTTCTTCTTTTGCTTAATTAATTGGACATTATCTTATTAATCTTCCACCCTTTTCCAAATGTTAAATAACAAATTTTTCTACAAAAAAGGAAATTATATTTTATACCCCAAAAACAACACCTAAAAAACAGTATTTTTTTAGAACGTGAAGTCTTTTTCTCCTTTATTTTGTTTTGTAATTACACTATTTTTTCCCTAAGATTTTCCACTTTATTCTATATCAAAAACTAAAAAAAAATGTGTCTTTTCAACCCCCTTTGGTCATCCAAAGCAAGGAGAGTTTCTCCTCACATTTTTTTCTTTTTCTTTTGCTTTATTGAAAATACTCCAAAATGTCCTTTCTTTTCACCTTTTTGCAAACCTTCTTCTTCACTATTTTTCACCTCAAAGAAACCCCTCTCTCTTCCCCATGTCCGACCACCTGAAAGTCTTTCCCTCTTCACTTTTCATTGGAATAATTATTCCAATTTTACTAAGTCCACAAGAGCACAAGGATCTCCGAGGATAATCCCCATGCGTGGAAATTTTTCTTAGCCAAAGAAGGTTGGTTAAACTTCTACTTTTGAAAAATAAATTGTTACTATGATTCATGTGCTTAAACCACCTTGAAAATAGACTAGATTAATTTGGCTCACATAAAAAGTTTCATCTGAAGATATTTACTAGTTTCTTACCATTTTATTTTTCATTAGTTATATATCTTTCTTTAGTTAGCTACTAGTCATATGTAGTCTCTTTGTTAAATGCAATGTTAAGTTAATGATAGTTTTAAAGTTCTTTCCTTTAGTTTAGTACCTTAAGAATTTTTATGTTCTCTAAGTTAGATGTTTTATTTTAAGTTGTCATTAATTAAATGTGAACTTTAATTATTCAAGAAGATTTTTGGGCCCCTTTTGGCACAATAAAAATTTTATTAGTTATTTTTAATCCCATCTTTAAGGTAGTTTAGTTTAAATCTATTTAGCTTAATTCCCATTTTTTTTTAACTCGTATAGTTTAAAGTAGCTTAGTTTAATTCATTCAATTTAGTCTTCAAGTTCAATTCATTTAGTTTAAAATAATTTAGTCTCAATCCATTTTGTTTAACTTATATAATTAATCCACCTAGTTTAAATGCACGCACTTTAATTTACTTCTCATCCATACTTTGCAAGTAGTTTTAATATTTTTTTTCTTTATAGTCAAAGCAATTTATTTCCTTTATATACTTACTTTTACTGCATTACTTTAAAGTTAATATTTGGTGTTTCTTTGTTTGAATAAAAATTGCAAAATGTGTGCTTTGTTTTATTAGTAATGTATGATGATAATACGTGAATCAAAATTTCAATTAATTTCCTTGAAACACAAAGGGCTAGACTTCGGTCTAGGTAAGAGAAAGCTTTAAATCCTCACTCATTTGCACCAAAATCTCATGAGCTTTGGAATTTCTCACGTAGACCAATGACAAGGGATTTGACCCACTTCAAGGTCAAATGACGGCTCCTTACCTATCACCCTTGCTTTGTTCTTGGATGACAAACAACCCATTGTTTAATACATTAAAAGAGCACCCATCCTGGAAATCTCCTTACTATTTATAAAGGGTTTGTATTAGACTTGATAGGTTTCACTCGTTTCCATATGCCTACTCGTCATAATTCGCAGCATCTCAATATCCACATTCTTTTAGGGGAATGGACCTAGGTAATGAGCCGAATGCATTGGTCTTAGGTGGAAAAGTGTGGTACCTACCATATGGAGTTAGACTATTTTGGTTGGAAACAAACTTTGAATTGAAAATTTTGTGAGACATTATTTTGGAATTTAAGTTATATAGAATGAGAAGCATAGGAAGAACTTTGAATGTGAGTTGTCAATTTTTTAATCGAATTTACTTGCTGGTATCCTTTTCATAAGTTAATTCAATTGTAAATCATTCAATTACTTGTTAATTTCATTACATAGTTGTTGTAGTCGTAAATCTTACACTGGTTGATCTTGTTCATGGACTCAAATTTGGATGAACAGTATAATTTCATTAAATCTTTTCTTGAACATGGTGAACGATTTGGATAATGAATTTGGTTGAAAAGCTTGTTTAGATTAGAGATTTATGCAGACGAGTTAAATATTTAGTAGGTTGTGGTATTGAAAATTTGGCAGAAGGACTTGAAATAATTAAAATAAAGTGAAGTTTGTTTTCGATTATGAGTATAAATGGGTGTATTTGAATTTCTCTTTTCTTAAGAACACTTTGTATTTCTTGAAAATATTTAATCTATTAAACTTTAAAAGTTTGGTATAACTTAATTTATAAATTCTTTTAATCTTGGTATGTAACATATTTTGTACTTAAAGCTTTAGTTATTTAATATACTCATTTGATTTTTAACACTTTAAGAAAATGCTTGAAAATGAGTTTG
The DNA here is from genome assembly GCA_023935145.1 of Bretschneidera sinensis. Taxonomy (NCBI): domain Eukaryota; kingdom Viridiplantae; phylum Streptophyta; class Magnoliopsida; order Brassicales; family Akaniaceae; genus Bretschneidera; species Bretschneidera sinensis. The sequence continues at coordinate 109,275,472 of CM043700.1, forward strand.
AATTTTTTTGGATGAAATCGAAATTGATTTAGATGGATGGGATTGATTGGATGTCTAAGGACTATATTGGATTGAGCTTTATTTGATTTGTAGGTTTTATTGATCAATTAAAAATTGGAAAATTTTCAATAAATAAAGGAATTGTTGCTAGATTTTCTATATAATTTCTCTTGACTTGTTTTGAAAGGTTTCCTTGATTTTTTTACTAGAAGAAATGAGAGTTTACATGAATTTATCTTATTAAAGAAAAGGGATCAATGAGTTTTAAAATAATTACAGTGTTATTAGGAAAAGGGAAACTTGGAGATTTCTTGTGTATTAAAACTAGTTTATTCAATTTATCTTGAAATATGTTTACTTTCCTTGAACTATTGAAACTTACATGCATGCATACATGCATCATGACATTTCACGAGTATATTTAGTGAGTCTTCGTATTTGTAGGCTTATACTAGTCTATCCTTCTTATAGGTAGTATATCATGAATATGTCAAAGAATAATTGCTTGTTGAGTGAATCATTTTGCTTCAGCTTTGAGGTGAGTGACCCATGATTAGGCGGATATGCACCTTGCAACCTTGATTTTGTGATACGATTGTTGTCTTCGTTATTAAGCTTGCTCTTCTTGTTAGTTTAACTTATTTTTTTCCTAGAAAAGAATCTAATTCACAATAAGATAATATGAATTATTTTTTTTATTTGAGGTGCTTTGGATTATTTGTAGTTTTGTGAATTTAAAGTACTCTTAACAATACTAAACATGTTCATGGTTATGGTGGTTAATGTCCTTTCCTTTTCTTTTCCCTTTTTATAAAAGTATTATATAGTAGTTTTTTTTAAAAGGAAGTATTGAATAGTAGCTAAATTGCAACATTTTATATTATAATGATCGTAAGAAAATTGTTTTGTTTTATGGTTTGAAGGATTATAGGACAATAAGACTACAATAATATCAATTTTGTGTCATTGCGTAGCAAAAGGCACAAAACTTAAATTTTTTATAATTGTATTTTTCAAAGTTGTAACTTTTGAAGATTGTGATTGTAATTTTTTTAAGGGCAAAAATTAAACGAAGTTCCTTACATGAAGTTTGTGAAGTTTCTTTCAAAAAATAATATTTTTAAAGTTTAAATTTGAGATTGAACCTTACAATTCAATAAAACACATCTAATAGATCAATTATACAAAATTTCAATAAAAAAATTATCATTTTAGTGTATGATTTAATCCATATTTCATCAACGGTTTAAAATTTATCAAATTTTGTACGAAAAACTAGAACTTAAATTATAGATTAAAATTTATCATAACATGTTGATTTTTGTATATATTAAATTGTCATGAATGCGTTTTAGATGATAGGTAATAATCATTAAATTCATTGTTATAAACGTGAAAATTTTAAAAGGAAATTCACAAACTTTATGTAAAACTCAATGATTTATTTCTAATTTACCCTATAATCTAATTTAATGAAAGTTATTATTTTGAAAACAAAGCAAGGTTATAATTTTTTTTTTCATTTCGGTCGAAACATCTAAAACATTTTGGTAACAACAATAAATGAAATGGATTACCCCTATAATTCATTTCACTTTCTGTTTCAACCATTTTGGTTGAATCAACTTATTTTGATTGAAACATAACATCATATGATTTTTTGTTTTTTTTTTTTACTTCTATCCTCCCCCATTAGTTTAAATTTGTTTTCACGTTATATTTTTTGACAATAACACTCGCACATATATAGAAAATGTTATTGCCTCCCCAGATATTCGTGAGCTGCAAGCTCCAAGTGTTGCTCATATCTCAGCATACCAAGGGAAAAAGTGTAATGACCCATCCCTGGGTGGGTCCTACCTGAGGAAGTATCATCACTTTTCAACTTTGATCATACCGACTTATATGCAAACATACAAATTTACAAAACAAAACATCTTTCGTACAACTAATCATAAGTTAAACAATCACATTTTACATAAACAAACGACCTTTACAACACATGAGGGTCAAAGTTTAAAACTATGGAATCATAAATAAAAGGAAAACTTCTCACTACAAATTTTTTGAATGGACTCCTAACGAAAAACCCAAAAGATGAGAATATCATATACGAAAGCCTTATGAAAGACTCCCTTCAACTTGACTATAAAACTTTCGGTACTACCTGAAATATTAGTAAATAAAGGAGTGAGCTAAAAATCAAAATGAGAAACACATTACTAAAATTAATCGTATTGTATGAGAAATTTTTGTTTTAACTATAACTGTAGCATATGATTCATCAAATTTCAACAATACTGAAATCTAAATTTTTTTTATTGAGTTTTTGCTAATTATCTATTTCTATTTCTTAATATGAAGAAATAATAGTTAAGCAAGGATTCACCAAGATCCTTACGAGCCTCTCAAGCATATAAAGCTTACGACATTACACGTAATTATAGAGTCAATAATAATAAATAAACTTCCAATTAAATAGTATTCCATCAATTATCCCCTTCACTGTGCCAACACATCAAATGCCTTTCATGGGCAAATCATAAATAATGCCTCTCGTGGACCAACCACAACGCATGCATCTCATGGGCCATTCATAAAGTATACCTCTCATTGGCTAATTATAAAGTATGTCTCTCATGGGTTAATCATAAGGTATACTTCTCATGAGCTAATCATAAAGTAAGCCTCTTATAGGCAAATCATAACGTATACCGCTCATGAGCCAATCATTATAATGCATTAATGGAAAAGTAATTAAATGCATAATCATGTATATAGTTTCATATCATTATAACACCTCGTCATTGGACAATTCATATAACAACGGGACGTCTCCCCACGTATCTATATGTCAATCTTCACAATACAAGTTGGATCCTCCCCTACCCCTTATTGGGTGAGGTCCTTTCATCATTTATTTTCTTCCCTACCCTTTACTGGGATTCTTATATATTAATTTATTTCTCAGATCCCTCCCTACCCATTTTCTGGCCGGGTTCTCAATAACATGGATCTTCTCTTATAATATGGTAACCATATATATACAGCATGTCAATGCATTCACCAAGCAACGAACATGCAAACAAGCATTCACAAATCAAGTACATCACATTTTCATACCAATCTAACCAATCACATTCATCACAATCATACGCATCACAATTTCCTAGCAATGAAATCAATCACTTTCATTACAATCAAATACATCACAATTTCTCAAATACAACCACGTCAAATCATTTCTAACTCGTATCTCAACGTGGATATATATATATATATATAAAATTCTCATAACATTTCTCCTTGTCATTTACGTACTGAAATCTTATCTACTCATATTTCTTATAGTTATATTATTTATGATTTATACAATCATATCATATTTTCACACCTTTATTTCTATTATACAGTTTAACACGCTTACTAAAAGTAAGATGTACTCACATTTTAGAACCAAGCTCCAACCTCGGGTTTACTTCCTAGCCTTTGAGTTTTCCTTCTAATCATTCAAAACAAATATATATATATATATATATATATATATATATATATATAGTACAATCACTCAAAAGCATACAAGCATTTAACACCCAAAGCTTATAATGAAATTTATACAAGTATATAAAAATCTATGGGTTAAATCATAAACCCTTTTCATTCTATTTAAGACTTTTATAAAAATCGTTCTAATATGTTTTTAAAACCAAAAGAATCCTTTCAAAATCTTAAATTTTTAAACTTTATCACGTATTCAAACTCATAATACATTTGGAGAAGTTTAGGATTGAAATACTCACTTATCTTTGAAGAAAAAATTGAAAAACAAGTTCAAGGGCTCGGACAGTTGACTGTCCCTCTTGGGCAGTTGACTGTAGGCTGCCCAGAAACTTTCACAGTCAACTATCCATTTTATCTATGGTCCAGAGAGTTTCACAATCAACTGTGCATTTTGAACAGTCGACTATTTGATCGCGAAATCTAAGATTTTTAAGGCAAAAACACATTTTTGTTTAAATCAAAACCCTTTATCTCTTATAGGACTTTCAAATCAAATTAAAACAAGTACTTAAGGGTTTTAGATCAAAGATTTAACACTATCTACAAGAGAAATTGAACTCAAAATCATTAAATCAGCACAATTTGTACATAAACCCATTTTTCTCAAACTTTTCTCAAGAACACTTGGATTCTCAAAACTCCAACTCAAAAACTTAACTAATCAAACATGGATAATTAAACAAGAAGAAGCAAGACAAAATTTTTACCTTAAGTTTGCAAGAAAATCTCCTTTCTTTTCCTCCCATTTTTTTTTCTCTTTTTCTTTCATCTCTCTCTCAGTCTGTCTAGACCCTTCCAAGGAAAACTGTTATTTTCCTTCCCCTTTATATAGCCAAATTCTCCCTTAATTATATACACTTCCTTCACTTTGTAATTTTCTCATCACTTACCTAATATTTCTTAAAACTCCAAAAGTTTCCCCAAACACAAGTTTTTAATATCAACTTTTCTTTATTTACTTACCCCCAAGATCTACACAAGCAAGTTTAATTTATTTATTACTCAAAATTGAACAGGTACATATTTTCACACGTCAAGACAAAAACTCCAAAATTAAGATTTTCTAATTTAAAATACCGGTCCCTACAAAAGAGAATCATTGAATTTAAATGCCTCATTAACCCTTCTTTTTCTTTGCTGCAAATCAAGGTTTCCTAAGATTTGCTGAATTTTAATATTTCATTTAAACAATCCTTCTTCTTTAACTTCTAATTAGCTTTACTTAGATCCGCAATCAACTTTTTAACAAATAAATCCTAGATCAATTCAACATATTAACAACAACCGATTTTATTATCGTTGGAAATTGACAGGTCGGACATCCATGATGGGCAGCCTGCCCAAGTCATTCAAATGGTTTTGGAGAGAATTGTTTTGTCACATCACAACTTTCTCCACATTTGATATATTCTCCACATGTTGGTTTTAGGTAACCAACAAATAAACTTCCCTTATAGAGGTCTCTAACTTAAGGAAAACAATCTGACATAACTGGGTGTGTGTGGAATTGCTCAAGTCTAGAGAGAGAAAAATCTCCTCCATATTCCTTGAACAAGAGATAAAGCTCTTGGATGGTGAAAATTTGTGTGTTTTCTGACTTTATGATAGCACACATGACCTTTAGTGAGATCGTGGGAGAAAAGACACAGAGAAGAGTCCAAATTACAAAAAGTTTTGGGTTGAAGTGGTAAGAAACTGAATTTTGATGCGTTTACTCTTTTTAACATTGGTATCACAACATGTGTCAACGTTAATTGGATGAATATAATCTTTTTGAATGTGAATGCATATATCGAATTGATGTAGAATGCATTAAAGTTGATAAAACCTGAAATTTATGAAGCTTTGATATTTGAAAATGGAAAATGCTTTGCTTCTCAATAATATGCCATGATTTTTAATATTAATGTAGCCTATAAAATGTAGATCAAATATGAAAAATCTCATAGCCTAATTCTCACGGAGGAGAGAGAAAATTGAATCCCTAGTTTTAATGGCCGAAAGTTTGATTTATTGTCATAATTTGCACACTTAAATTCATGATATAAAATTTATATGGAAAAATAGAGGATCTAATAAGCTTTCTGATGGTATATAGCATGAAATTTTTGGTTAACTTTAGAGTGAAAAAATTGGCTCGAAAATTTTACAATTTTCGAATAGAAATGGTGGTTGGAGGTTGAAGACAACCTGCAGTCCAGACTTTGTCTCACATGCCAGGGAAAGAGTGAGTTCACTCTTTCTCACAACTAGAGGCCGAAACCCAAAACGGACCACACCACCGTGATCAGTATCATTGGAGGAGGCGTCCATCGCTGGTCCGATCACATTATGATGTTGGGAAGTCAGTGCATGGGGTTCACGCGCCTATAGTGTGACTTTGATTTCTGTGGTATTTTTTTAACAGTAACCACCTCACCAACTGTCATCGGCGCATAGTGGCGAGTGCCAACGGATGGCGATGACTCCGATGACGCTTAAAATTTTATTATATTCAGAATTTTTTAAATTTTTTTGAAAATAATTTTTTTTGAAATATTTATTATTATTTTTTAATAAAATATAAAAAAATATATTTTAGAAAATTTCTATAATTTAAATTTGCACAGATATAATTACGACCAACTTATTTTTTAGCATGAAATATTTTTAAATTAGGTTTATATCTAGTAAGAGCTTGTGATAGTTCCTAGATATCTAGTTTTCTCAACGCTTGAAACCAAATCCAATAAAAATGTCGTGCATACATAAATTTTCCCAATATTTGCGCATTGGATAAATTAATGAGTAATTACATACCACATGTTTGCGAGAGATGATGAAGAGTATAACAAATTTTTAATCTTGTGACTTATGGAAATTATTATTCACTTATTTAGTTTAGTGTTGCAAATGTAAGTGTGTATGACACATAAGTTCAAACCAAGTTGTGCATAATATACTTAATGAAAAGTGTAAGCAATTTAATAAAATTTCTAAAATAGAGACTAAAAGGATGCCATATATATGGTGCAAAGTGTCTCCTCCATGAGTATAAATGTGAATAATTGTAGAAATGATACTAAATTGAAAAAACAACTCTAAACCATCGCATTGAGGCATATAAATCGGTTATCTCATTTAAAATTATTTGGCGCACAAGAGTAGCAGCTCTTACGATTTAATGAGTAAGATCACTTGATATAATGTTGAACATAAGAAAGATTTACTAAATGACCTTTTAGCTAGGAATATAAGTTGTGTGCTTCAGTAGCATAAATTGACACGAAATCTTAATTGTACCCACTATGTCATGGTTGAGAATAAAGAAGTAATGCCATTTAAAACAACTTAGCTGCATACTTTTTCACTTGTTGGATGTTTTTGCTTGGTGGGGAGCTTGTAGTTCTCATTATGATGTACACCTAATATATTTACATATCCATGTTGGGACATCATTTTTAAGTGTACAATGTCACACTCACATATTGCGCATCACAAAATAAGTTGAATTTTATCGACATTATAATTTGGAGTAATAAGAAAAGATCAAATTTTAAGTGCTTTCATGGCATTACAAGATAAAGTAATGCACTCAATGAAATTCAATGTACCTTTAAGGGATAATAAGTTCATTATAATAAAAATCTTAGACAACAACATGCAACCTTAAATACCTAAAATTGTTTAGCTTGTGAATGTATTTGAAGCAACTAGAATTTTAGGGCTGATTTGTTTCTTACTTCAAGTTGTCATAATTTCTGTCCTTAATGTATAGAGAAAATGAAGGGTGTTGACCCTCATCTAAATTTTAATGATGACAAAACACAAGTCTAAATATACTAACAGTGTTATCTAAGTGTTTTAAACGATAAAAGCATATAGCCAACAATCAAGATGCAAGAACTCAACCCGAATCAGACACCAAGTCAAGACATAAGATCTAGTATAGGATTAAGGTATTGAACAAGTTGTAAATCTAACTTGTTCAGGTAACAAGCTTGTCTTATGGCTCCTTTTGAAAAAATATTTTAACAAAACTATTTATCCAATGTTTATAAGTCAAAAACATCTCAAAGAATGAAAAACTGTGTTGAAGGGCAACCAAGTCGACTGGGTACTTATACCAGAAGATTGGTATATAGGACAGTGTGTCCCCAGTCGACTAGATGCTTCATACCAGTCGACTGATATATTGGACGGTATGTCCCCAGTCGACTGGTACACTTGACCCAGTTGATTGGTACTTTTCATAGCCTTAAAAGTGAGACTTTTCACTTAATCCAATCGACTGGTGCTAAGACCCAGTCAACTGGTATTAAAAAAATATGACTGTTGAGACGCGAGACTTGAGCACTAAATGCACCAAAACATTCTATGTCAGTAAAAAATGACCATATTAATTCAAGGCTATATAAACCCACTCAAATGAGCATTTGAAGAGAAGAGATTACAAATCCAATTCAGTTTTTGCTCATTAATACACAAAAGCTTTGAAATATTTATTGTTGAGTCATTCTTCAAGCTTTACTTTGAAAGAGAGATATTGTTCACTTGTAAAAGCATTCATTGCTATCTTTTTACCATTTACTTTACAATAACTCATATTTATTGTAAAGGAATTAGCTTTCGAAAGGAAGAGATTAGTTTCCGAGAGGAAGGGATATGCTTCCAAGAGGAAGGGACTGTTTGTAAGGTTTGTGCAACACCTGTGAAGTTGCACGACTAAAAGTTTTAGTGCGTTACTTCAAGGAGGTTCCTTGAAGAGAGTGGACGTAGGGTCAAAACGAATCCGATATTGCCGAACCACTATAAACTGAGTTTGTATATTCTATTCCTTAAACTCTTTTACTTACAACACATTACTTGTTTACATGCTTGTGGATTTATCTGTTTTTATAAACTTGTGATTAATTAGTGAAAGTTTTTAAAATCCCAATTCACCCCCCTCTTGGGTTGAAATCTCAGTCGACAATTGGTATCAGAGCCAGGTTCTCAATTTTAGGCTTAAAATCCTTGAGTTGATCCGATGGCATCGAATAGCTATTCCGAGGGACATTCCTACACTAGACCTCCCTTGTTCAATGGTTCCAACTATAAAAATTGGAAAAACATGATGAAAATCTTTGTCGAAGGACAAGATTATAATCTATGGAGAGTCATTGAGGAAGGACCTAGAATTCCTTCAAAGAAAATAACTATTGGAGAAATCAATCATACAATGCCTAAACTCAAAACTGATTTCAATGATGAGGATTGTAGAATGATGTCTCTCAATAATAAAGCCACAAGTATTTTACATTGTGCTTTAAATATTTTAGAATATAATAAAATCTCTGTATGTGTTTCGGCTAAGGAGATTTGGGATAAATTGCAAGTTATATATGAAAGAACTAGTGAGGTTAAAAAATCAAAAATCTATATGCTAGTATCCGAATATAAATCTTTTAAAACGTCTTCTAAAGAAACAATTTCTCATATGCACTCACGTTTCACAACTATTGTTAATGGTTTGAAGCTTCTTCGTAGGAACATTAAGGAGTTTGAACTAACGAGAAAAATCTTAAGATCTCTACCACCTTCTTGGAAACCAAAGAAGACGACCATTTAAGAGGCCAAAGATCTCGACAAACTTGATGTCAAAATACTTCTTGGGTCATTATTGACATATGAGATGGAGGAAATGAATCCCATTGTCAATGATGATAAGAAGAAGAAAAAAGTGATTGCTTTCAAAGTCTCTACGAGCAACAAAGAAGAGGAACCGAAAGAAGAGGTGGAGAGCAGCAAAGAAGATGGTGAGATGGCTTTAATCACCAAACGGTTTCACAAATTCTTGAAGAAAAACAATAAACCATACACAAAGGATCCCACTTCAAAAAAGGAACCACTTTTGTGTTATGGATGCAAGAGGCTCGGTCACATTAAGGCTGATTCTACAGCCACAAGCAAACCATACAAGAGCTTCAAGAAGAAAGCTATGATTGTAACTACTTGGAGTGATGATGAAGAAGAAGACTCCTCGGATAAAGAGATCCGATACAAAGAAATTGCCAACCTATATCTTATGGCAATCGATGATGAAAATGAGGTATCGACTTCTCCCTCTTCAAAAAACAACATTGTTAGTAGTTGTGAAAAATTGATAGATGTCATAAATGAAATGCATGAAGAATTGAAGAAATTCGATTCTAGGAACTCTATTCTTAAGAAAGAGGTGTCATCTCTTTCTAAAGAGATGATAAGTCTAAAAGAAGAAAAAGATAAACTATCTTCATTGCTTTATGATTATTCTCAAGATTTTCTTAAAGATGAAAATGAAAACTTAAAGAAGAAGATATTAGAATTGAATGACACAATATCTAGACTCATGCTCGGAAAAGAAAAGCTTGATGAAGTTCTATCTTGCCAAAAATTAAGTGGAGGAAAATCTGGGTTAGGATATTCTCCATTAGGCAAGCAAAAATCAAAAGAGAGCTTATTTATGAAAGCATCACGTGTGAATGAAGCCTCTACTTCAAAAACCACTAGCAATGTCAAAAGCATTCCTTCAATGAATGCTAGTAGGTCTAGAAATACTAATTCTAATGCATATATAAGAATGAAATATCCTAAAAATACTCATGCTTATATGTATGCTCATTCAAGAAATGCTTATACACATCCTAGGAGTAACCATTTTATGCATCTTAGAAATAACATGTATACTTAAGACTTGCACATTGCACAAGCATATCCTAGGAATTACTATCATGGTTATTCTAGAAATAATATGCATAGTCATAATAATGCAAACATGTATCTTAGGAACTCCTACCCTAAGAATTATAGACATGCCCAACTAAGTCATCCTAGAAATTTCAATAACTATTGTCCTAGGATTATTAGTAACATGTTTATAGAGCACCATATATTGTTAAGAAAGTATGGGTCCCAAAAGGAACCGTATTTTCAAGGACTAACCCCAAAGGACCCAAGAAATTTTGGGTACCTAAAAATGCAATTGTGTATCCTTGTGTGATGTAGATATGTCTCCACACCAAGGAAAAAGGTAACTGTTGGTACCTAGATAGTGGATGCTCAAAACACATGACCAGTGATAAAAATGTATTCAATGAGCTAACTCTAAGAGATGGTGGACTTGTCACCATTTGAGACAAAACAAAAATAAAGATCATTGGGCATGGAAAAGTTGGTAATGATTTCTCAGCCATAGATAATGTATTGCTAATACAAGGTCTTAAGCCAAATCTATTAAATATTAGTCAACTATGTGACAAAGGCAACAAAGTAATATTTGAAACCTCTCATTGTCTAGTTATAGACATCAAGAGTAACAAAATCAAGTTTGTTGGCCATAGACATGAAAATGTCTATATAGTTGATTTAAAATCATTGCATTCCGATAATGAAAAACGTTTTCCCTCATTTAGTGAAAACCTATGGCTATGGAATAGAAGGCTTGGTCATGTGAACATGAATTTGCTTAAAATCATTTCAAGAAAAGATTTAGTCATTGGACTACCCAAAATCAAATTTGAAAAAGATAAAGTATGTGATGTTTGTCAAATGGGAAAACAATCTAGAATTTCTTTTAAATCAAAAAATATAGTATCAACTACTATACCATTGGAACTTTTGCATATGGACTTATATGGTCCAATAAGTACCATTAGTCTAGGTGGTCATCAACATGCTCTTGTTATTGTTGATGACTATTCAAGATATACCTTTGTTATCTTTATTGCTTACATTACAAGGATGAAGCTTTCAAAGGATTTGAAAACTTTTGCAAAAAGGTTCAAAATTAAAAAAAGAATTTGTATTTCAAGCATTAGAAGTGATCATGGAAAAGAATTTGAAAACCAAAGTTTTTCAAAATTTTGTGATGAAAATGGAATTGATCATAACTTTTCAGCTCCTAGAACTTTTCAACAAAATGGAGTTCTTGGGAGGAAAAATAGACTTATAGAGAATTTGCTAGAACAATACTTTGTGAAAATAGCTTACCAAAATACTTTTGGGCGGAAGCGGAAATCATTTTTTGCTATATCTTGAATAAAATTTTAATTAGGCCTATGCTTAACAAAACTCCATATGAATTATGGAAAGGTAGAAAGCCTAATATCTCCTATTTTCGAACATTTGGTTGTAAATGCTTCATCCTAAATAATAATAAAACTAACTTTGGGTAAATTTGACTCTAAGACCGATGAAGGGATATTTTTAGGATATTCAACCTCTAGTAAGGCTTATAGAGTCTTTAATAAGAGAACTCTAGTAGTAGAAGAATCCGTTCATGTAACCCTTGATGAGTCTAACCTAATTAGTAGTAGAGAAGTTTCTTTTAATGATGATGCAGATTTCATTCCAAGAACAGAGGTACCTGCTCCCATTGTTGACCCAAAGGAGAGCTCACCTCAAACAAATCAAAAGATGGATACTCTCAAATTGGACCAACCATCTACAAGTCAACAAGAGGATAGTCTTCCCAAATATTGGAGGTATGCAAATTATCACTCAATCGATCAATTGATTGGTGATCCTTCACAAGGGGTAAGAACTTGTTCTTCAATTAGAAACATTTGCAAGTATGTAGCCTATTTTTCTCAAATAGAACCTAAAACATTTGTAGAAGCCGAAAAGGATAATGGTTAGATAATTGCTATGCAAGAAGAAATAAATTAATTTGAAAGAAACAATGTATGGAATGTAGTTCCTAGACCAAAGAATCATTTAATAATAGGAACTAAATGGGTATTTAGAAATAAGATGGATGAAAATGGAATAGTGACTAGAAATAAGGCTAGACTAGTTGCTAAGGGATATAATCCAGAAGAAGGAATAGACTTTGATGAGACCTCTGCTCTCGTAGCAAGATTAGAAGTTATTCGAATGTTTTGGCCTTTGCATGCTTTAGTAAGTTTAAATTATTTTAAATGGATGTAAAGAGTGCCTTCTTAAATGGCTTTATAGAAGAAGAGGTATACGTTGAGCAACCTCTTGGATTTGAGAATCCTAGTCTTCCAAATCATGTCTAAAGCTCTATATGGGTTGAAACAAACTCCAAGAGCATGGTATAAAAGACTAAGTAAATTTTTGATTAACAATAATTTTATAAGAGGAAAAGTAGACACAACCCTCTTCACAAAAACTCACATAAATGACACTCTACTAGTCCAAATATATGTTGATGATATTATATTTGGTTCTACTAATGAATCTATGTGTAAAGAGTTTGCCAAGTGCATGCAAGGTGAATTTGAAATGAACATGATGGGAGAGCTTACCTACTTCCTTGGGCTTCAAATCAAACAAATCAAAGAAGGCACTTCATCAATCAATCAAAATACACTAAGGACATACTAAAGAGGTTCGGGATGGAAAACTCAAAGCCACTTGGTACTCCTATGAGCACATCTACAAACCTTGATCTTGATGAAGGAGGTAAGTGTGTAGATACTAAATATTATAGAAGCATGATAGGAGCTTTACTTTATTTAACTGCAGGTAGACTTGATATAATATTCAGTGTATGCATATGTGCTAGATTTCAGGCTAATCCTAAGGAATCACATGTAGTTGCAGTAAAAAGAATCCTTAGATATCTATAAGGAAACCAAACCCTAGGATTATGGCACTCTATAGATTCATCTTTTGAGCTTGAAGGATATTCAGATGCTGACTTTCTGGGGTGTAGGTTAGATAGAAAAAGCACAAGTGGAACATGCAAATTCTTAGGTGCAATGTTAACCTCTTGGTTTTTTAAGAAACAAAACTTCGTTGCACTATCAACCACCGAGGCGGAATACGTAGCAGCTGGAAGTTGTTGTGCCCAAGTGTTGTGGATGAAACAACAACTAGAAGACTATGGCATGAACTTTAAAAGTATCCCAATACATTGCGATAATATAAGTGTTATCAACTTAACCAAAAACCTTATTCAGCACTCTAGAACCATACACATAGAAATTAGACATCATTTCTTAAGAGACCATACTAAAAAAAGTGATATTAGACTAGAATTTATACCTTCAGAAGATCAAATAGCTGACATTCTTACAAAACCTCTATGTGAAGCTAGTTTCTGCAAAATTAGACTGTTAATGAGATTGTTAGATTATGATAAATTGTATGCCTGATTGCATTATCATTCATCATTTGCATACTTGACATCTAGTGAAAGAGTATTAAACCTTATTTAATATTTCCCTCACTCAAGATAGCATAGATAAACAAATTGTGTGCTAAGACTCAAGACTGAAAGTTTTCTTAAGGGTCCAATCGACCGGTAAGTCTATCCCAGTCGACTGGTAAGTCTTTGCCTAATTTCCCAGTCGACTGGTAAGTCTATACCAGTCGACTAGTAAACCGAGACCTTGTTTGGAGCAATTTTTTAGAAATTCAGTTAACTACCTAGTCGACTGGTATTTCTCTGCCAGTTTATCCAGTCGACTGGTGTTCCGATCCAGTCGACTGGTATTTTAAAATTTTTCAAAGCTGCAATGGACCCAGTCGACTGGTACCTTAACCCAGTCAACTGGTATCGCGATTCTATAAATAGTCTCTTCAGATTTTTCACTTTTTCACGCTATTGTTGCAACCTTAAGCTTTCTTTCTCTAAAAAAAATCTCATATTTTTTTATCAAAAAAATCCTCAAAACACTTCATACACACCTTGATCTATACATTCATACCATCTATTTCAACTTTCTACGGTTGAAATCTCAAATATCCATCAAAATCTCATTTTCCCCTAAAAAACCTTTTCCTCCAAAAATATCCAATAGAATCCGCATCAAAACCACTATTGGGGGACCTCATGTGCCTACTAGGCTAAGGTCTACGAAATCTACGGCTCCAAATCCTAAAAGGAAGGAACTTGCGGGCTCTTCGAGCAAGAAGGTAAGAACAGAGCTCGATGACTCTCTGTTCTCCAGCCCCGCTGCAAAAAAAAGGTATACCACTATCATCTGTCACAAAACGATTATGACAGGTAGATTCGTCGACTTCGAATTTATTCGTCATGGTAATTTTGACATTTTACCTTCTTTTAATGCAATAAACTTGACCCAACTGATCAAGATTCACCAGAAGTTTTACCCAAGACTGATTCACTAGTTCTATGCGAACTTGGTGAAACCTAGTCCACTAGCTTTATGATTCAAAACCAGTGTAATGGGTGTGGAGTTCGAGGTCAACACTGACCTCTTGATGAGTATCTTGAGGATCCCTGTGGGAGGGATCCAATAGAGTTTGGACGGATGGCCAGACAATTTCGATTATGAGGAGGCATATCGGATAGTTAGGAGTGACCCTAACTATGTCTTTCAACCCACTACATTTCACACATGTTGTGACATGCCCCTCGACTCGAAATTTTTTAACCTCATAGTGAGTTGGACTATCCACCCAAGACTCGGGAGTCAGGGCTATCTATCCAAGATAGATGTGGTATTGATTTGGTGCCTTAAAACTGGACACCACTTCAATATCTACCCCATGCCGCTCGCTAACATGATCAACGGTGAAGCTAGTGACTCCGGATGCCTTCCCTACGGGATGCTCATCACACTTATCCTCCAGCACTTCCAGGTTCCTCTCCCTGCCTCCAAGGCTCAGGATATCAACCTCAAGGACATCATCAACATCTCTTCACTGAAGAAGATGGGATCCACAGTCCGAGAAGCCATGATTTATTCAAAGGTCGGGAAGAACATTCGGATAGGCGAGAACGATAGCAGTGATGATGAGGACGAGGGTCCAGATGCAGCAGCCACTGCTATGGATTCGGATGACCGAGTACCACCTATGGGCGACTCGAGTGCTAGTCCAACTGGATATGGTGATCTTCTTCAAGCTATCACGAGCCTCCAGCTGACTATGTAGTCCTGATTCCAGAGCTTGAGCTCTTCGATCGACACCATACATCATGACCTCTGCTCTCTCCGGGATAACTTTGAGCTATATCGAGAGCATACCGAGGGTTCCCTAGCTGAGCTTCAAGATCTCATTCATGACAGCTCTGACTCTCCTGCACCATGAGTTACTTTTTATACCTTTTTGTTGTTGTATATAGATGTAGCTTTCAGTTGTTCTTGGCATGGACATCATTTCATCATATATTGTATTTTTCCTTTCAATTTCGGCTCTTAGAAGCCCATTATGTATGGATATTTATGTTCTATGTCTATATTTCATTTTACCTTTTGATTTATATCCTTACTTTACTTTTATGTCATATATTTGCTTAAGGTAAATAGTTCTTTGATTGGATATATGCTGTAATTGTTTCTGCATGTGTGGAAACTTTTGGCTCTTCTTGGGAAGTCTTCCAAGCTTCAGATTATGCTAAATTTTTGTATACAAGTTTTTTTATGCCTTATCTTAATGTCTATGATGTCTTATTTTTTAGTTTATAGCCCCATTTTCTACTGTTGTCAAAATGGTGGAGAAATATAAGAAAATTGACTGTAAACTTAAAATAGTGCATAGATTTAGGGGGAGCATTGCTCCAAAGAACTTGTTATAAATGACTATGTATTGAGTTGCTTGGTTGGATTGAATATAAACTATCTTTGAACTGTTTACAGGTTGTCTTTATTTAAAAAACAGAGGAAACTCTGCCCAATTTTTCAAAAAAAAAACTAACACTTAGTTTTTAAAATTGTTTTTCTCTTATCAATTTTTCCATCATAAAAAAGGGGGAGATTGTTGACCCTTATCTAAATTTTAATGATGACAAAGCACAAGTCTAAATATACTAATAGTGCTATCTAAGTGTTTTAAACAATAAAAGCATACAGCCAAGAATCAAGATGCAAGAACTCAACCCGAATCAAATACCAAGTCAAGACAGAAGATCTAGTATAGGATTAAGGTATTGAAACAAGTTATAAATCTCACTTGTTCAGGTAACAAGCTTATCTTATGGCTCATTTTGAAAAAGAATTTTAACAAAACTATACATTCAAACGTTTATAAGTCAAAAACATCTCAAAGAATGAAAAACTGGGTTGAAAGGCAGCTCAGTCGACTGGGTACTTATACCAGAAGACTGGTATATGGGACAGTGTGTCCCCAGTCGACTGGGTGCTTTATACCAGTCGACTAGTATATTGGACAATATGTCCCCAATCAACTGGTACACTTGACCCAGTCGACTTGTACTTTTCATAGCCTTAAAAATGAGACTTTTTACTTAACCCAGTCAACTGGTACAAAGACCCAGTCGACTGGTAATTCAAAAAATATGACCGTTGAGATGCGAGACTTGAGCACTAAATGCACCAAAACATTCCAAGTCAGTAAAAAAAGGCCATATTAATTCAAGACTATATAAACCCACTCAAATGAGCATTTGAAGAGAAGAGATTACACATTCAATTCAGTTTTTGCTCATTAATACACAAAAGCTTTGAAATATTTATCGTTGAGCCATTCTTCAAGCTTTACATTGAAAGAGAGATATTGTTCAGTTGTAAAAGCATTCATTATTGTCTCTCTACCATTTACTTTATAGCAACTCATATTTATTGTAAAGGGATTAGCTTCCGGAAGGAAGAGATTAGCTTCCGAGAGGAAGGGATAAGCTTCCAAGAGAAAGGGACTGCTTGTAAGGTTTGTGTAACACCCGTGAAGTTGCATGACTAAAAGTTTTAGTGGATTACTTCAAGGAGATTCCTTGAAGAGAGTGGACGTAGGGTCGGAATGAATCCGATATTGCTGAACCACTATAAACTGAGTTTGCATCTTCTATTCCTTAAACTCTTTTACTTACAGCAAATTACTTGTTTACATGCTTGTGGATTTATCTGTTTTTATAATTTTGTGATTGATTAGCGAAATTTTTTAAAACCCCAATTCACCCCCCTCTTGGGTTGAAACTTCAGTCTACAAAGGGTGATTTTGTAAGTAAATAGAATTAAAAAAATTGTGTGCTGAATATTAGTAAATTCAACTAAAGGAAATGAATTACTTGGTAAAAAAGTGCAATAGTAGCGAATTCTTTCTCCTTATATTGTTAAAGTGAGATCGATAGAGGCTTTTAGTCATATGGTGAAAGACTCTTTATTTTGGTGCTCCGATTAAATTAATTGAGAATTTAAAGGATCATCTTAACTTTCTGGTTTTAGTGAGAGTGACACACCAGATTGTGGAATAGTTCCATAGAACATCAGTTACGTGGATGGAGTCGTGAAAGAATTCTATATCATTTTTGGAGACTGAAATTGAATAGTCTTTTGCATTTACTCTATATGATTATTATGAGCTTAACATGAGGAAAAATACTTTCTCACTCCTTATAAAGGATTGATAGAATCCATAAGATCTAGCCATGTCTAGGACTTGGTTATTCTTTTTCCTTGGTATAAGGCAATTAGGAACGTGTTCTCAAAATGTCGAATGCAAGGTAAATTATATTCATCGTAAAATGTAAGGTATGCCTAGTGACCAAGACCTATACCAAATAGGTTGGGTTTTTTTTATTTTCTTAAGTGCTTAAGTTATGTGAAATTTTTTAAGCATTAGTTGGTCTAAGTTTTCATTCAAGATTGTGAATGTAAAAATGTTCATATTTATTAGGTTGATTGCAAAGATCTATAATAAATGTCTATATGTATTTGAATAGATGTATATGACGAATTAAAATACTAGATAAATCTATTGAGATGTTAGATGGTGAGTTTCTCAGCTTGAGATATATCATGCTTGTGATAACTCTCTCTAATTAATCCAATATTAAAGTTCATTAAAGATTATTCACAAGAGCAATGTGTGCATCTTTAGGGTTAATCATATTTCTATTTTGAAGCATTTGCAAATATAAGAACATTTAATACACAATTATCTCATTATATCATATGACTATGGTAGTCAACTTGGTTCTCATGATGTTTGAAGGCAAATGGGTTTGCAAAGATCATCACTAGAAGAATCAAAGTGTAAAATTTATGATGAGAGTAACTTTATAAATTCCCACTCTGATAAAGCTGAGACTAAGATGTTTTGTTGAGTTGATATAGGCGCAACTTCATTAGCTTCATTGTTGGTAGATGCAATAGATTGTTGTCTCATCCTTGACACAAGCACTTATATTGACCTCATTCGCCAATTAATGATTGGTTGGATCCAAAAAGACTTAGACTGCAAAGTAAAAAATACTATGGCGATGTCGTAAATATGCTATGATCAAATAAAAAGTTCGAGTATAGAGAATATGTGAAAATTGCTTTTATTATCGGCATGGTGAGGAATTGAGTATATGAAAAATGTTTTAAAAAAATTGCGAAATATTTTGTTATTCCCTAAAATTTTAGAAAACCCATCTTATTCTTTTATGCTAGAATTTTTTCTCAAAAGAAATTGCCAAGAATAATAGGAGTGAAACTCTACTTAATGAGTTTGAAGCATTTTTACACCTAGTAGGAGTGTGCTATTGTGATATGATTCTCATCTGAATTATGATAAGTGAAAGCAATATGGTAAGTTCTCTTCACCTATGAGAGGTTAGTAGAGAATATTCTTGTACGTGGTTTTTATGTTGTCATATTTAGGAAACTTGAAATCTTTGCAAAGCAATGTAATAAAATTCTCCTGTCGATTAAGGATTTGTAAAGAATAAAATTCTCTAATCATCAGAGGTTTGGTAGAGTCACTTGTTTGCACTTTATGAGTACTGACTAAAAGAAGTCTTAAAATTGCATGCTTAATAGATGTATGGTTAACATTTAGTAGATTAAGACAGGTTCTTTCATTTGATTTAACTGAGAGTTGTTGATCATGTTCTAGTGCTAGTAAATGTCTCTGTGTAGATTGTGGTGCTTGATGAGAAAATTTGTTAAATAGTATGAATTCATTCTTTGGTGACAGGAAAGTTCGTTGTCTTCTAAACTTATCACATAATGTAATTAGATCTTTTCTAGATGGACATTGGATGGCCTAGATGATTGTGTAGTTTATAAAGCACATGGAATAAGTTCACTAGTGAGCTTACTATATAGCTTAAGACAATCATCTCAAGAAAATTATCGAACCTATCAAGCTTTGGACTTACCATAATGAATTAAATCTTTGTATGCAATCAATGATCCTCGAAAAGAGTTCACAAATATTAAATGAATGTTGTTGATAATGAGAGTTTAATTGTCGCCTAGAATAGTTGTCCTTATTTGAGACAAATATGGACTATGGGTTTAGTGAATTTAAGTTTAGATTGTGGATTTTAAAAAACCTATAGACAATTAAAAGAGATGAATTATACTATATATCTCAAGTTTTGCTAGTAAAATATGTCTTAAGTATCATAAACAAAATTGAAACTGTATAAGAGTGTACTTAGATTACATACTTGATAGTGACTTAATTGTTTAGGTTCAGTGTATTCATATAAAACATTGAGGCATACACATTCTTTTCGCTATGAGGAAGGATATGAAAAATTCAGAAGGATTGTGCATTTGAAAAGTAATGTGGTAAAGCAAGAACTCTAAAGTTTTTAAAGCATTTGTTGCTTAAAGGCTAGTCTATTTTTCTTCCATATTAGTAAATTCCAATAATGACAACTAAGACCTTAATGGAGTTGAAGGATTGCTGGACATGTTTCCACTTAAATAAGATTCAAAGTAATGGTCATAAAGTCATGCGAACTTGATCTTAGTAATTGATAGTTTATTTGAGATTTCAGTCTCCTGATTTTCTTTTAAGTATATAAGATAAGATTGCACATTAAATTTGGCACATAATTTTTGTATAAGTTAAAGGTATGATAGAATAGCACACACATATCAGGAAATTGATTTTCATGATAAAAATGTATGTTACCAGGTTTAGATCGACTATCTCACATGAGTGATCCCCTCAAGAGCTAAGATAGCGAACAAGTATATGATGAGACTTAATATATTATTTTGACCATAATGAGAGCGAGCTAAGTATATTGTGAATGTGAATTCAAAACAAGTTTAGTTTGTTAAAAGTTTCTTGACTATAGTCAAGATGAGGTCAATAACTTATTAAGAAAAATGAGATCGAATATGATTATCCCACAATCATATTAACTTGGATAGAAGTCGGATGTGAGTACTTAATTAGGTACTCAAAGTGGCTAGCTAATGAAGAACTTGGGCTAGGCACATGTGTAATTATGACTAAACTAAAATCCATATGGTGGTCTAAATTTATCAAAAAGGAAAAGACATAGGCTCTTCTGAAAAGAGAGGTCCACCACAACATGTATTTTATAGTACATGTGCTAGATTCAACCTTAAAGGGAAGTGAGCAAGTGAATCCATATATCCTCACTGTGTGAATTCCTTGAGATTAAGATAGTGTAAACCTTAGCTAATACCTTATGTGACTTTCGACCATGTCTTGAATAGCATGTTTCTGACGACAATGAAATAATTTGCCTTATGAGGAATGTCTATGAAAGCAATTAGTCTGAAGCAGAGAGGCATGAGTGTGAGTGGAAGACTGTTTTGTTTACATCCACCATATGTATTCATTGGTCAACCAGTTATATCGCTTTATTGAAGCTTGGACATAATTGTGAATATGTAGAGAGGAAAGTAAAGTCTAGCATAGCCTTTTGAGGGTTAAGGTATGCTAAGACTGATGTAATAAAATAAGTATGGGGCACAGTGAGTCACATTTCTAATTCAAATTTTGTTTAAGGTTGAAGCCGCTATGTATCCCTAACAAGTGCATAGTATTGAGCTCCCAAGTGCAGGTGTACTCGCAAGTCACGTGACACGTTTGCCTCTATAGTTTTCTCGAAAGAAAGTGTAGTGCTGAAGATTCTCTTTATCACTATTGGGTGATGTTAAACCCATCATGTGCGAGTGGGAGATTTTTAAAATTGATATAAATGAGTGTGCGTGGCATTGCAAAAGTTTAGAGAGAATGACTTCTAGAGAGAAAAATCTCCTCGATATTCCTTGAACGAGAGATAAGGCTCATGGGTGGTGAAAATTTGTGTGTTTTTCAATTTTGTAATCACACACGACCTTCAGCAAGATCGTAGGAGAGAAGATACATAGAAGAGTCCAAATTACAAAAAGTTTTAGGTCAAATCGGTAAGAAACCGAATTTTGCAGCGTTAACTATTTATCTCGCAAAATCTTCAAAACCTTAGATATTTTGACCATTCCTTTAATAATAATTATTGTCATGGTAAAGTAATTATGTTTTAAACCAGAGCCATTGTCTTTAACCCATGAGTCTAATAGTAACACAACTGGTTAAGGCTTGTCTTTATCTTTATCTTCTCACTATACCCATCAAATCAGCCTCACCTTAAAGCTTAATTTATAGAGGTATAGGTCTACAATTTATGGTGATTGATGAGTGCTAAATATTGCATATTTTGGCCACTTAATTTACATTTGTTAGCTTAGAAATTTGTTACTTTGAGTTGTTTTTCGTTGTTTTTCAGGTTTACAAGCACTGGGAAAGGAGTTTCACTAAATTGTCATAATCACTCATACAGATCAGCCATTTTTGAGGATTAAAATGTATTGATTCAGGAAGAACTAGGAGATGAGCCATATATACTTGGAAAGATCCGGATATCTATTTTCTGAGAAATTTTACGGATCAATAAAATAATTTTTCTAGAGAAAGTTATGGCAATTTTAGTAGACAAAGGTTAGGCTGTGCATGATTTCAGCGTGACAAATCAGCCATTTTTGAAGATTATACTGTACTGATTCAGGAAGAACCAGGAGATGAGCCATATATTATTGGAAAGATCTGGATATCTATTTTTTGGAAAATTTTACGGATCAATAAAATGATTTTTCTAGAGAAAGTTATGGTTGTTTTAGTAGACAAAGGTCAAAGAGAAAAAGTTGGAATCTGCAGTATCCCACATCGGATTGGAAACACATTGCACTTGTGATGTTTCCCTATATAAGTCCCTCTTCACTTCATCTTTAGTGAGCAATCCAAGTGCCATTTTAGTGCAATTTGGAGGACGTCTGCTAGCATTCTGGTGGATCCCGAAGGTTTTGCTACCACAAGGGGAAGTGCCACTCAACAGCGAGTGGAATTTCTCTCATGTATAGTCAGTTTTAATTTATTGCTTTTTTTAGTATAATGTTTAGCATTTTTATTATGAACTCTAGTTTCATGATTATGAGTGGCTAAAATCTTCAACTAAGGTTGAAGATGAAGTCTCACCGTTGTTTGGCATAATAGTTTCAGATTTGTTTATACAATTCTGATTTTTTTTAGTATAAATATTCTGTCAATTATTTGAGTAAAATCTTATGATTGATTGAGCTTAAATTGTTTTGTTGGATATTCCGTGTGTTTCATCTGATGGATACATCAAATTTTTTTTATTAAATTAGATTTCCTTTGTGATATGTTAAAAGCTGATACATTGGATGCTTTTGGTTTAATTGGGATATGTTGTTATTTGTCTAAGTTTCAAACATGTCCAAACATGGTCTAAGTTTGGTTAATGTCCAAACCAATTGTGGGATATCAAATTTCAGCAAGTTAGAAGGTTGCACACAAGTGTGTGCTTAAGTTTTGAGCGTGATAAGGTCAAGCACACTGCTGTGCAAGTTTCAGCACACAAGCAGGAGGTGTGCGCACAACATCAGGAGGCTGCTGCATCAGGTCACGCCGCAGCACACAGCACCAGCGCTGCAGCACACAGCAAGCCATGCTTCCAGCCCTGCCCCAGTGCTGTAGCGCACAGCATCAGCGCCGCAGCACACAGCACATGGCTGCACACATCATCCAGCATGCATAAGACCTCTCCAATCATGTGTGCACCACACCAAAACGCACAGCATCACTTGGAAAGTGATGTAGGGCTGAGATTACAGGAAGAACATGATCAAAGGGAGTATAATGACTCACAAGAATGTCCAAGAATTAAGAGGCTATAAAAATGGTTCTCAATGCCTCATTTCATAAGATAATACAAGATACAAAAACACACATACAAGAGAGCTTTGTGACATTGTGAGATCATTGTAAACATAAGAGAGAATTGTGTGAGAGATATAAACATAAGAGGGACTCTTGTAGTGAGGCTGGTTATAATAAGATAGAGAGAGTCTATATTAGATTAGAGAACATTGTTGAGTTCTCATCTTCTTCCTTCTCTTCTTGTTTCTTCAAGAACTTGGATTCTTGAAGGGGATTGCTGTAACTTTGTAAGAACCATTGAGATAGTGCAGAGAGTTCGGAGGAACTCACGGGGACGTAGGCACATTGCCAAACCTTGACAATAAATTACTTGTCTTCTTTCTTTCTTTGATTTTCTGTTCTTGTGTTCGATTGCTGAAATTCTTTCTACAAGTCATTCAAGACTTGGATGTTTGGAAGATCACCACCTGGGCATCTTGTCAAGGTGATTTCCAACAGTGGTATCAGAGCACAGCAGCTGGTTATCAGAACAAGAGGTAGAAGGTATGGAGCCAAGACTCCAGGAATCAAAGATCAAACTTCTTGGGTGATTCAAGAACGGTGTAAAGATCAAGATCCGGTTGTGTTCTTGAAGGTTGATTCAAGAACGGTGTTAAAGATCCATCTTCGATCTGTGTTCTTGAGGTTGA
The DNA here is from genome assembly GCA_023935145.1 of Bretschneidera sinensis. NCBI lineage: Eukaryota > Viridiplantae > Streptophyta > Magnoliopsida > Brassicales > Akaniaceae > Bretschneidera > Bretschneidera sinensis. The sequence goes on from CM043700.1 coordinate 109,299,588, forward strand.
AGAAAGCAGTTGTGGTTAGTGCACAAATTTGGGATCTTGTCCGCAAAAGATGGCTTCAAATTTCTGTGTGGAGAAGTTTGATGGAAATGAGGACTTTACCCTATGGAAGCGGAAGATCAAGGCGGTTCTAATGCAGCAGAAAGTGGACTTGGCTATTTGAGAAGATGATGCTTTTCCAGCAAGTGTCACGGAGGACCAGAGGACCGAGATGAAGAAGATAGCTTACAACACCATTTTCTTGCACATGTCGGATAGTGTCACAAGGGGGTGCGGAGACTCGGAGGATCCGGCTGTCATATGAAAGAAACTAGATGAGTTGTTTCTTACCAAAACTCCCCCTAACAAAATTTATCTTCTTAAAAGAATCTTTGCTTTTAAAATGGACCCCAGTAAAGAATTGCAAGATAATCTTGATGTCTTTAACAAGCTAGTTCAAGATTTGAATAGCTGTAGCATTTCTTTTCCGGATGAACAATTGGCTGTCATTTTATTAAATTCACTTCCAGATTGCTTTGACAATTTGATTAATGCAATTGAGTATGGGAGAGATAGTTTGACAAAGGAGATTGTGATCAATGCCATAAGGGCACATGATTTCAAATCCAAGATGAAGGAGACATCAAGTGGTGAAGGGCTGTTCATAAGAGGAAGGCCAGTAGCTCAGAATGGCAGTAACAATGGCTACTACCGGGACAATGGTAGAGGAGAAAGCCATAGGAGAGCACACTCTAAACCAAGGGTTGGAGGAAGGAGGTGCTTCTACTGCAACAAGGAGGGCTATTTCAAGAAAGATTGCAAGAAGAGGATGTGGGATGAGAGGAGAAACCATACCAACAATAGAGATGCTTTGGTTGCCATGGGAGAACAGCAAGGTGATGATATTCTTGTTGTGTGCTCGGATGTAAGCAGGAGGCAAGGCAGCGGAAAGTTGATTCTTGATTCCGGGTGCACTCATCATATGAGCCGTCACAAAGAATGGTTCAAGAATTTCAAGAAGATCAATGATGAAAGGGTCTTCTTGGGGAATGACAATTCTTGCCAAGTGAGAGGGATTGGAGACATCCAATTAAGGATGTTTGATGGAGTCACAAGGTTGCTGGAAAATGTGAGGTATGTTCCAGATTTGAAGAGGAACTTGATCTCATTGGGACAACTGGATTCCATGGGCTATACATGCAAGATAGAGAGAGGAAAGATCAAGGTGGCCAAGGGATCTTTGGTAGTGATCAAGGTAGCAAGAAACGATGGACTCTATGAGATGATTGGAGAAACAAAAACTAATGATCAAGCAGCAAGCTTGATGGCTGAGCTGGACAAGGCAACCCTTTGGCACACTTGCTTGGGACATATGAGCGAAAAGGGCCTGTAAGTGCTTAGCAAGGAAGGTCTACTTGGGAGTGACAAAGTAGAAAAAAAATGGATTCCTGTAAGAGCTGTGTTCTTGGGTAGCAACATTGGGTCAGCTTCAACACCGAAGTGCACAAGTCTAAGGGAAGTATGGGTTTATTTGGTTAAGAATAAATTAGTGGTATGGAAAGGGTTGGTTGAGACTCAAATGGGTAGAGTAGTTAAGGAGATAAGAACCGATAATGGCTTAGAAATTTTTAACCAAGAACTTGATCAATTCTGTAGGTTAAATGACATTCTAAGACATAGGATGGTTGTGGAAACTCCTCAGCAAAATGGAGTTACTGAGTTGATGAATAAGACCCTTATGGAAAAGGTTAGATGCATGTTAGATGGATCCGGGTTACCAAAATATTTTTGGGGAGAAGCTGTAGCTACAGCTGCATATTTGATTAATAGATCACCCTCTAGGATTGTATACCATAAGACTCCCGAAGAGTTGTGGAGTGGAAAACCCCCTGAATTAAACAACCTTAAGACTTTTGGGTGTGCAGCATATGCACATCAAAAGGAGGATAAACTTAGCCCTAAGTCTAGAAAATGTGTATTTCTAGGATATGGTGATGGGGTTAAGGGATATAGGTTGTGGTCCTTAGAAAAGAAGGGCATGAAACTGATTGTAAGTAGGGATGTTATCTTTAATGAATTATTGTTTCCCTACTTGGAGAATACTAACCCTGCAGGGGCTAGTGAGCAAACCAGTTTGGTTCTTGTGGAGCATAGCATCAAGGGAGATTCTGTTCAGGTAGAGCAGAGGAGGCAAGAGGGTTCGGACCAGGTAGAGCCCTTGGATGATTGCCAAGCTCAAGAAACTCTAGAAGAGGCTGAACAAGAAAAGGATGCTGCAGCAAGTCAGAAGGACTTTCAGCTCATAAGAGACCGGGAAAGAAGCCTGGTCAGGCCACCTTTAAGATGTGGGTTTGCAGATACTACGGATGCAACAGCTCCTTGGAAAGAAGGAGGGATGGCTGAACCAGAAACGTACACGGATGCCATAGAGTGTAAGGATTCATCAAAGTGGCAGCTGGCTATGGAGGAAGAAATGGATTCTTTGAGGAAGAACAACTTCTAGGAATTGGTAAAAATTCCAGGAAATCAGAAAGTTGTGGAATGTAAGTGCACTTACAAGATCAAATAAGGGTGCCCTCCAAGAGATGAAGTCCGAAAAAAGGCTAAGCTGGTGGCGAATTGGTTCACAAGGAAAGAAGACATAGATTTCACAAGAACTTTCTCACCTGGACACAAGGTGGAGAAGATGGTGAGTATCCTCATCTATGTCATTAATGGGCTGTTGGGTTGGAACAGCAGGAAGAGGATGGAAAGGTTTACATCTCAACTCAGTGAGGAGTTCGAGATGAAGGATCTCAGCCTTACACAAAAGATCCTTGAGAGGAGAATCATCTGGGAAAAGGAAAGAAACAGGTTTAGTGTTTCTTGGGCAATTAGTATTTTCAGCAAAATTGTGAGTAATCCCGGAAAGAAGCATTGGCTTGGGATGAAGTGGTTGCTGAGGAACAAGGAGGCTCAGTGGCAGCCAATGGTAGCACTCATAACAACCGGGGCAGAATGCATAGCGGCTATGGAAGCCATAAAGGAGGCTATGGAGTGCAAAGGGTTGTTGGACGAGTGGGAGGTCCTAAAAGAGCAAGTTGTGGTGTCTTTGGATAGCCAAAGTGTGGGGCACTTGTGGAGGAATCTAGTGTTCCATGAGGGGACAAAGTATATGGATGTTCGGTATCATTACATTCCGAAAAATGATACGAAAAGATGCATTCATGTTGACAAGAAGACCATGGAGGAAAGTCCTACAGATTAAGGTACTAAAGTTCTACCTCTAAGTAAGTTCAATCATTGCCTTGAATTACTTAGGATTGGAGTTGGTTAATTGGTAACTCAATATGAGTTTGGATCCCGAAGCTTTCTGCACAATGGTTCAGGTTTTTTGAACACTTAGACAAAGGTAGAGATTATTATTATTTGTCTAAGTTTCAAACATGTCCAAACATGGTCTAAGGTTTGTTAATGTCCAAACCAATTATGGGATATCAAATTTCAGCAAGTTAAAAGGTTGCACACAAGTGTGTGCTTAAGTTTTGAGCTTGGGAAGGTCAGACACACTGCTGTGCAAGTTTCAGCACACAAGCAGGAGGTGTGCGCACAGCATCAAGAGGCTGCAGCATCAGGTCACGCCGCAGCACACAGCACACAGCAAGCCATGCTTCCAGCCTTGCCGCAGTGCCGCAGCACACAGCACATGGCTGCACACATGATCCAGCATGCATAAGACCTCTCCAATCATGTGTGCACCACACCAAAACGCACAACATCACTTGGAGAGTGATGTAGGGCTGAGATTAAAGGAAGAACATGATCAAAGGGAGTATAATGACTCACAAGAATGTCTAAGAATTAAGAGGCTATAAAAGGGGTTCTGAAGGCCTCATTTCATAAGATAATACAAGATACAAAAACACACATACAAGAGAGCTTTGTGACATTGTGAGATCATTGTAAACACAAGAGAGAATTGTGTGAGAGATATAAACACAAGAGGGACTCTTGTAGTGAGGCTGGTTGTAATAAGATAGAGAAGTCTAGATTAGATTAGAGAACATTGTTGAGTTCTCATCTTCTTCCTTCTCTTCTTGTTTCTTCAAGAACTTGGATTCTTGAAGGGGATTGCTGTAACTTTGTAAGAACCATTGAGATAGTGCAGAGAGTTTGGAGGAACTCACGGGGACGTAGGCACATTGCCGAACCTCGACAACAAATTACTTGTCTTCTTTCTTTCTTTGATTTTCTGTTCTTGTGTTCGATTGCTGAAATTCTTTCTACAAGTCATTCAAGACTTAGGTGTTTGGAATATCACCACCTGGGCATCTTGTCAAGGTGATTTCCAACAGAGTATTTGTTGTTTTTTGTTTTAAGTTGGATTCATTGAATGTTTTGATAGGCTAGTTTTAGAATATGAAGATGTATGCTTAACTTTGGTGGGGTGGATTCAGAAACCTTAGTGTCTTTATTATTAGTTTTAAATCAATTTAGTTTAGTTTTTATTTATTTTGCAACATATAATTCAAAACTTAGAACTAGGTTAAGATAAGTTTAGTTTAGATAAAATTACATTTTCACAACGCAATTCCCTGTGGATTCGACCTCGCACTTGCACAACATTATATTGCAAACAACTCGTGCGTTTGCGAGTAATTTAAAACTCACAACAGTGATTATTGATAAGGGTTGTAAATGTATATATCTCTAACCCTAGGAAACCATATGGACACTATTGTAATTGTCAACGTAATTATTGTCTATAAATACAAGCTTCCATTGCTGCTACAATTCAAGTAGTCAGTTGTTGTTCGTTTATCTACCTAAATAAATAAGTAAATAATCGTACTTGTTTTACTTGCAAGTGCACAAGGTCTGTGGTAGCATAGTGTGCAAGTGCGAGATCATTTCCACAGGGATTGGTGAATTTCTATCTAGAACTAATTTCTTTTTAGTTTAAAAGAGAAATAACAGTTGATAGTGAGTGAATAACAATAATGAGAACATAGGGCTACGATATCCACCACTAATTATACTTTCCCACTTACTAAGGTTTCAACGCTCTAGCCTTATCATGAATATCTAATGGTTGCTAACCAAAGGGCTTGGTCCACACCTTAGGCTATTGATCTCCCTATGCAACGCGTTAGGCATGGTGTATACTCTAACTCTTTTCTCTCTTTAAGGGATTCAACATGGGTGTATACTGAGTTGTTCCTTAAGAGAGCATGAGGGCTGTGGAGATTGGTAACCACACGAGACCTAGGGATCAGTCTGCTCTCGGTTTCCCATGTTGATTAACCCAGGAATCCGGTGTGGATATTCCTTGTTACTAATGTCAAACCCAAGACTCGATCATCTAAATTGATTCGACTAAACTATCTATACCACATGCATACGTTGATCAGGCACATACATATGAGGAATGTAAATATAAACAGGTATTAATCAAGTTAAATATTCTAACAAGGCTATAGAAAAGATAGTCAATGAATAAATGTGTGGTAAAGCATAACTAGGGCTTCAATCGAGCCCTGTAGGAGTTTAGTTACACATACTAAGTAAGGTAAACATGCTAAACATAATTAAGTAAAAACAGAAAACTAAAACCGAAAAAGACTCGGGAGATGAGTCGTCAATTCTTCTCCTAAGCTCTCTACTTCGAGTCTCAAAACAAAAGATGTGTGATATTTGTTTTTACAGGGCTATTTATAGGGTCTTCATGGCATCACAAAACCCTAATTCCGTTTTGGAGTCGGAAGACATCTTTCCAATTCTGGCTCTGCCGCCTCTGGAGTAATTACACTCGAGCGTATGCGGGATGCGCTCGATCGCATATGTGCGCTCGAGCCTTCTTCAAGTGTGCTCGTGTTCTTGTGCGCTCGATCTCAAAGGGGTGCGCTCGAGTGCACCTTGTTGGAGGGCAGAACTTCACTTTTTGCTTCTAACAGCTCCATTTTGTTATCTTTCCGTCCAAGACCTGTGAAAAACACATAAAACACAAAAGTGAAGTATAATCTACTAAAATAGATAAGTAAAGAGTCTAACTAGTGTAAATTAAGGGGCTTAAATATGACTATTTAAGCACTTATCACACCCCCAAACTTACATATTGCTAGTCCCTTAGCAATACAAAACCAAAGACTATGTTGAAACAATTTTAAAGATAAATTCATTTTCATGGTACTCAAAAATTTGGGTTATGCATAAAACCATGATAACCGTTCAGAGTAAGCTTATAATAAAAACACATTTTGGATTGCAAAAGGACTTTCAAAAGTTTTATGTTAACCACCTAAGGTTGGCTTAAGGCATCTCAAGTTTGATTTGTGTGTGATGGATTAGCACATATGAGATGGGGTTTCCACATAATTTTAGTGGATAGTGTTTCGGTGCCCAAACTTTCATCGAATTTCTTATCAAAGAGAATAAAATGGCATAACACTTGCTTCTTTTCCCTTTTTCTTTTATCATGCGATTTTTGTCATGTTGAGTTCCATCGAGCTTTAACTAGTGTTTTGGCCAATGACTCCCAAACCAGATGGTTTTAGGGCATTAGGTGTGAAGACACTCCTAAGGACTTATTAGCTCGAGTTAAAAAGGCTACAGAGTTTAACAGGTTTTTAATACTCCTTAATGAAACTTCCACCTTTTGACGTGAACGCTCAATGCTTACTGAGGCAAGAGGCCCAGTTACTCAGTGGAAAGTTGATTTTTTGGAAGCTTTTCTATTTTCTTTTTGCATGATGAACATATTTTTCTTTATTTTTCTTATGCCAAAGGGTTCTTTTCAACAAGTTATCCGATTACAGATTAGGTTATGGAAACATATACAAAATAATTATATGTCATACCCCACATAAATGCATGCTAAAGGTGCTCGTGCAATTTTTTAAATCAAACTTGTGAATTCTTAGGTGCCTTGAGGTAGTTAACTCAACTTTGTAAAATTCCTAATACAAGACTATGTGTTCTAGCTTGTAAGCTTACTAATGAAGTGTTATCAAATATTTAATTCAACCAAAATTTTTGTTTACCCATTGATCATGCATTTATCTTCCTAAAACAAAAAAACTGGGACTTAGTGTGTGCATGTGTTCCAAGTGCGTGTGTGATAGTATCTAGTATCTCCTACTACCCCCAAACTTAATATATACATTGTCCCCAATGTGTGTGGCATGGAAAGATCTGACCTGGGAGATGGAGAACTAGGTTGCTTGCTTGCTTGTACACGCCCCCAAACTTAAACTGGATGCACGCACTAAGTACCTGACAAAGGAAAACAAACATTGTTCCGGAAAACAAAATAATAGATATGAAAATATGACTATAAAAAGAAAAGTACTAAATAAAAAGGATATGTTTGAGGTGCCTCCCATGAGCGCTAAGTTTAACATCTTCAGCCAGACGAGGTATCCTCTTACTATTGATCATTAGTGGGTGCAGTCGAGAAAGTGTCGGGTGCAGGAGATAGGCGGTCAAGGATGGACTATAGCATGGCCTCCTGTCATGTGAACTGTGCCTCTAACCCATCAATCTGCTGATGGATCAGACGGGCTACCTCACAATCCTCCCAACGAATGTCGGACAACTCACAGCGAAAGGAGGATAGCTCATCTTGGAGGTGCTGATACTCCATGGATCCCATATCTATCTGGTCCTCCTCCCATGAAGGGCTCATCAGTGGATGCTCGGTCTCCATCGGATCATCTGTAACAGGCTCGACGACTGGTATCTGTGCCCGGGGTCCTCGGGGCATGTGTGACTGGCTGAGGCTCCACTGTACTCTCCCAAAGAATGGATGGTCACTAACCGGGCCATCTATAGAGGAACCTCTAACCCCCTTCTTCTTGAAGATATGACTGAGTAAGAAGAGGAAAAGAAGGCCCCAAGCATTAGCTATGGTCGTCTGTCGGTTATACACCCCATCCCAAAACTTGTGTATCTGACTCCATATGACTGCTGGGATGGAGTACCAATGACCTCGGTGAAAGGCGTAGAGAGCCTATAGGAACTGATCCCGCCTCTGTGTCTTGTGCTCCAAAGGACACACATTACGCTGCAGGACTGAATCGATGAACCATAGACGGGTAGGCAACCTCAACAGGCTCCCCACATTGTTGTGGCAGTCTGCATACTATCCCGCACATATATCCTCAATGATGTGTGGAAGAGGGAACAAGTCAGGCTGCTCCTCTATGTGGCTGTCCTCTGGTGGGGACTCATCGCAGCAGTGCAAAGAGCTGGCTATGTCAATGGTGGTCAGCTCTATGAACCTGCCCTGGACCGAGGAAAATAAAAGCTCTGGTCTGGTGCAATCGTAAGTCAGCTTCTCGTAGAAACTGACCACAAATCGTGTGTAGTCCGTCGAGAAAACCGACTTGAATAGCCGCTTGAGACCCCGATTCTTGAATTCTTGGACCGCCCATCTTGTGGCATCCAAAGTCTTGAAGTCCTCTTCTACATTGAATGTTGTTTTGAACAGTATTTCATGCTGTTCGAAACTGGGCCAAGATGAATGATGGCGACTGCTAGAGGCACAGGATGTGGAAGCCATGTTTCAGAATCTGGATCTATGTTGCAGTCAAAATTGCACTTAATCGCAGATACTGTGCGCTCTGTTACGCGTTTATTTACCTAAATTAATAAGCAAATAATCGCACTCATTTTACTTGCAAGTGCACAAGGTCAACAGTAGTATAGTGTGCGAATGCAAGATCATCTCCACAGGAATTGGTGAATTTCGGTTTTAGAATTAGTTTCTTAGTAAAAGAAGTTTGAAAAAAAGTTGAGTGTGATTTTTTAATAATAAAGACATAGGGCTTTGATATCCACCACTAGTCATACTTTCCCAATGTGTAATGTATTAGTGCACTAACCTTATCATGTATACCTAATGGTCGCCAACCTAAGGGCATGGTATCTACTCCTTAAGCTATTGATTTCCCTAAGCAACGAGTTAGGCATAGTATCTACTCTAACTCTTTTCTTTCTCGAGGGATTCAGCGTGGTATCTACTGAGTTATTCCTAAAGAAAGCATAAGGGCTGTGGAAATCGACAACCACATGAGACCTAGGGCATGGTATCTACTCCCGGTTTCCCATGTTGATTAACCCAAGAATCCGGTGTGGATATCTTTTGTTACTATTGTTAGACCCAGGACTTGGTCATCCATATTGATCTAACTAACCAATCTATGCCACATGCATACGTTGGCCATACACATACATATGAGGAATTTAAATAAACACAGGCATTAATCAAGTTAAGCAACATAATAAAGGTTATTGGCAAAGATAATCAATGAATAAATATATGGGAAAGCATAACTAGGGCTTCAATCGAGCCTTATAAAGAGTTAGTTATACATGCTGTCTAAGATAAACATCATATATAAACTAAGCATAAAGTATAAAACCCAAAGAATACTAGGGAGACGGGTTGTTAATCCTCTCCAAAGCCTAAAACTTCGAGCTAAGCAAAAGATAAAAGAAGTGATCTCTGAGTAGTGATCTCTAAGAAGTGATCTCTAAGTAGTGATCTCTAAGAAGAGATGATTTTGTGTGTGCTTTACAGGTGTATTTATAGGGCTTGAGTAGTCCTAGCAAGCTCTGGAAACCCTAACTTTCGAAAACGTAAAACCTTCTTTATTTCCAAAACTGGTTCTGCCGTTTTACTGTTCACGCCTGTACATGTGCGCTCGATCGCAGTTCTGCGCTCGATCCTTCTTGTGTGCGAAAGATTGCATGTGCACTCGATCACATGCAGCAGTGCGATCGATCGCACTATAACCAAAAGTTGCTCCAGGATTTCCAGGTTTCTTCCTTTAGGTGCCAAGACCCTATAAAAACATGTAAAACACACAAATTAAGTAAAATAGACTAAATTAACATAACTAAGGACCTAATAAATGTAAATAAGGGGGCTTAAATATGAATATTTAAGCACTTATCACACCTCCAAACTTACATATTTCTAGTCCCTTAGCAATACAAAACAAAAACTAAAATGAAAAATAACAACATACAGATAGATCCAATGTTCATAGTGTTCATAAAAGTTTTAGGTTTTCACATAAAACTATGATGTGCATTCATGAGCAAGCTTAACAAATATGAACATATCTTTGCAATGAATAAGAGTTTTGAAGGTAAATCACTTTCGTGAGGCGGTTTAAGACATCACAAGTTTGACTTTAGTGTGTGGTGAACTAGCACATAAAAGATTAGGTTTCCAAATAGTTCTAATGCGTAGTGTTTCGATGACTCAAGATTCACCAAATTTCCTATTAGAATCAACAAAAATGGCATAGATTTTCTTCTTTTCTTTTATTTGTGAGATTTTTGCCAAGTTAGTTCCCTTAAGCTTTCTATTTGACTCATGTAACGAGCGTTTAGCCAATGACTCCCAAACCAGATGGTTTTAGGGCATTAAGTATAGAGACACCCCTAAGGACTTATTAACTCGAGTCAAAAAGGCTACGAAACTAACTGGTCTCAATGCTACCAATCAGAATTTCCACCTTTTGACGTGACACTCACTACTTACTGAGGCAAGAGGGCAAGTTACTCAGCAGAAAGTTCTTTTTAATAATCTTTTGTAAGCAAAAATTTTTCCACCTTTTGATGTGACACTCACTGCTTAGTGAGGTAAGAGGACCAGTTACTCAGTGGAAAATTTGTTTTCTTGATCATTAGGAGCATTTTTCTTTTTTTTAGCACTAACAATCTTTTTCTATTTTCTTATGACAAAATGTTAATCTAATAGGTCATCTGGTTCATAGTCAAGCAAAAGAAACATACAAATCAAAATTACATGTCATACCCCACACAACTATGTGCTAATGTGCTCGTGTTAGTTTAGGTCAAACTTGTGAATCCTTAAATGCCTAAAAGGAAGTGATCTAGGTTCAAAACTTAATTATTGGCCTATATGTTCAAGGTGTTAAGCTCACTTATGAAGTCAAATCATATTGTTTGTTTAGATCACCTACAATGTTATTGGGTAGAATGAACATACATTTATCTATAAAAACAAAAAAAAAAGGGGACATAGTGAGTGTGTGAATGTGTCCCCATACCCCTAAACTTAAATTGCACATTATCCCCAATGTGTGAATAGCATGGAAGGAGTTGACCTGGGAGAAGGAGAACTAATGGCTGGCACAGCTCGTAGCACGCCCCCAAACTTCAACTGGATGCACTCACTCTGTCCTTGAAAAAGAAAAAAAACAAACATAAAATGGAAAACAAGTACATATAAAAAACTATAGAAAAGTAAACTATGAAATACTAATAATAAAAGAAAATAAACTAATAAAAAGGATATGCTTTGGGGTGCCTCCCATGAGCGCTAAGTTTAACGTCTTCAGCCAGACGTGGTACCCTCTCACTGCTGATCATCAGGTGGTGCAGTCGAAGAGGTACCGGGTGCTGGAGGTAAGCGATCAAGAATAGCCTATAGCATAGCCTCCTGTCGTGCAAACCGTGCCTCTAAGCTATCTATGTGCTGATGCATGAGTGTGGTAGCGGCAGAGACCTCACCTCGGAAGGAGGATAGCTCAGCTAGAAAGTGCTGGGACTCTGTGGGTCCCATGTTCGGATGGTCCTCCTCTCGCACTGGGCCGACTACAGGGGTCTCGGTCTCCATACGATCCTCTTCAACTCTCTCAGCTACAGGAGTAGGTGCTGGGAGTCCTCGAGGCATGTGCGAGAGGCTATGTGTTCACTGAGCCTTCCTGAAGAAGGGATGCTCTAGTACTAGTCCGTCGCTGGTGGTCCCCTTAACCCCTTTCGTCTTGAGTATATAGGAGAGTAGGAACGGGAAAGGGAGGCCCCATGCATTGGCCGTGGAGGTCTGACAGCCATGGACGTGATCCCAGAATTTATGCAACTGGCTCCATATAACAGCCGGAATAGAGTACCAGTGACCTCTGTGAAAGGCATATAAGGTCTGTAGGAACTGGTCTCTCCGCTGTGTCTTGTGCCCCAACGGACACACATTGCACTGAAGGATAGTGTCAACAAGCCAAAGTCATAGAGGTAACTTTGACCGGCTGGCTGCGTTGTTATGTCTGTCTGCGTACTGACCAGTGCACATATCCTCAATAATCTCAGACAGGGCAAAAGACTCCGGTTGCTCCTCGATATTGGTGTCCTCCCGAGGGGACTCGTCAGAGCAATGAAGAGCAGCGGCTATGTTGGCACTAGTCACCTCTACAGGTGTGCCCTGGACTGAAGAAGTCAGTACTCCTGGTCTGCTACAGTCAAAGGATAGGCTCGCATAAAACTGGACTATGAGCTGGGTGTATGCAGTCGAGTAAACCGGCTTGAAAAGTCTCTTCAACCCTCGATGTCTAAATTCTTGGATGACCTATTGAGTGGTGTCCATGTGCTTAAAGATGTCATTGACGCCAAAATTAATCTTAAATAATAGCTCTCGTTGCTCGATGATGGGCCGGGATGACGGGGCACGACTGCTTGAAGCACGAGAAGTTGAAGCAGTTTGCTTTGACATGCTGATACTAGGTTCTGCCAAATTTGTGATCGATCTCAAATATGTGCACTCATTCGCACACTGGACTATGCACTCAATCGCAACAGCCATGCCCTCGATCGCACACAGTCAGGCTTTTCCTCGAACAGATTGTGCGCGACAAAAGACCAAGCTATGGTCTTGTGGATTTGAATTTGTTCCTATCCTCCTGCAAGAAAAACAAGATCCAATCATACACAAGATACACATATGTAGAATGAAAATGTAATTTAATTATTAAGAACCATGTGTTAGAGCAAAGAGGGTTACCTTGTGGGTGTAAAAATGGAATGAATGTGTGATTACGCCCAAAGTATAATACGGTAGTTGTAGTACAACTTTGGGGTGTCGATGTCCACAGGGAAACAAGTTAAGTACAAAGGAAAATGTGTGAACCTTAAAAGAACGATAAAAGCTAAACTAAATATTTTTTAGAGTTTTGATGGTGAAATAATGTAAGAAAAATTGCGTAATTGTAAATGAAATATAAATGAGAAATAACAAGGTTCTAGGAATCCTCCTTAGGTTCTTTCCCTATTTCCACTCTTGATTCAATTGATTTTATCTCGATTGCAAGTTTCACATCCCAAACAAACAATCGGAATATATTCAATCAAGCACATTTATAACTCTAATATAATTACTACAAATTACTCATTGATTTCGGTTCAAGCACACATGACCGATCTTAAAGATTATCAAGAAACGACAATATATCACAATGACAATATCGTAGTAATGGACAATCAGTAAAATAAATCTACCAGAATCAATCACATCCAAACAACCTTAATGGAGGAGAAGGATGCAATCATCGGATTAAGAGAATCTAAAAGAAGAAGAATAAAAAGTGCATCTATCACATGAACTCAAATCCTTCTTACTTAATCAATGAATAATTCATAAAACAATATTCAACATTAAATCTGTACAACTGAATCAAGAAGGAAATAAGGAACAATAAATCCCTAAGGATTCATCCTTTTCCCTTGTGTGAAGACTAGTTGGCCATGGAAATCAAGGTGGAAGAACAATAAGGATGCTCTCTATTTTTTTCTCTTCCTTCCTTCCTTCCTTGCTTCCTTTCTCTCTTGAATTCTTTGAATGCCCGGCTGCACACTCCTTAAAGAGGTATTTATAGATTAAAAGTAGTAGCTAGGGGTATTTTGATCTTGGAAAAATGTCACTTGCTTGCCCTAATCAGGTCAAGAGGCGAGTGGGTCGTGCTGTGCATCTGGGCCTGCTGTGCGTATGGGCCTGCTGTGCTGGCCTGAACTGTTTCCACTAAAACTGCCATAACTTTCTCTAGAAAAATCTTTTTTACGAACGGTAAAATTCTCCAGAAAATAGACTTCTGGATATTTCTAAGAATATATGTCTTATCTCCTGGTTCTTCATACATCAATACAGTTTAATCTAAAAAGATGATTGGTCTGTACGGGAAATTCTGGCAATTCAGTGAAACTCCTTCAGCTTGTATGCAGAAGTGCACACACTAGTGTGCCTACCCTTATCTTACTCCAAAGTGATGCACACACTTGTGTGCAGTCTTTTAACTTAATTTAATTTATTATTCCAGCCTTGGTTTAGACTTTAACCATCTTTCAATCATGTTTGGACACATCTAAACCTTGGACAAAAACGAGCACCGACACCCAAGATCTTTTGGCACTTTAAACATGGATCGCTTTATTATCTCTTTTGTACTCAAAGCACCTGAAAATGCATCGAATTAAGTTAATGATTTATGAATATCACTTTAGAGTTATCAACATGTAAAAGTGCGATTACGACCGAGATCAACCCTAAAGTGTTAACAATTAAGTATTGTTTAGCTGCATTTTATGATTCTCATCAATGTCCGACAGGGAAGAGGATGTGGTGGTGACAGTGGCGATAATGGTGGTGCACGGTGATGGGGGTGATGGAGTGGTGATTTGTTATGGTGGAGATGGAATGGTGATTGGTGACGGTGGAGATGGAGTATGGTGATGCTGGAGTCGAGAGTGGGAGTGTGAGAGTGCTGAGAGTGCAAGCGAGTGAGTATGTGTGCAGAGATAGGTGAGTGAGGATGAATGAAATTTTTAAATTTATCACTAAACTGTCTACCATGAGTGCGCTCGATCGCACACGGAGTGCGATCGATCGCACTCTTGCGCTCGAGCACATTGAATGATACGCTCGATCGCAATCAGTGTGCATGGGAAAAAATAAAAACTTACCTTAGCTGAAAAATGACAAATTTGGAACGATACAACCTTGTCATGTGTTAGTGGCCTCAGTACTACTAACCTCCATAGATATGCTTGAGCTGTATGGGTAATAGAAACGAACTTGCTCAAGCACTATCGTGCCACAGTGCTAGTTGGTTGGAAGGGAGCACTTAAAGCCCACATCAGGTGGTTTAAGTGCCCTTGACAACTGCTGCATCTCAAATCTTGGTGCCTGGTCAATAAAGTAAGGAGAAGTAGTATTAGTAATTGCAGGAGGGTCAATTTGAAGAACATACTTTCTTGAAGGTTGTGGTGTGTTTTTGAGGAGGTGTGCAGCTGTATTGACGTCTTTAATCACATTGTCACCCTCAGGCCTAACATCCACTCTTGTGTCCTCATGGTTAGGGATGGTCTCTAATGTAGCGGTGTGATGGACCTGAGAAACTTTCTTAACAACACTTTGCATGAAGCTCACATTAGAATATTCATTATCATTATTGGTTGATTTTAATGTATTAAATATTTTAAATTATATCTCCTCATCAATTACCCTCATAGTGTCAATGCTCCTTCTTACACTAATATTAGTGTCAGCAGTTATCATAAAGAGGTGTCCTAGGATGATGAGGAGAGGCAATGGTAGAGCACATTCTTCCATATCCAATACTATAAAATCAGCAGGTATAATGAATTTACCTATTTTTACCAACACATCTTCAAGGATATCTCTCGGTCTTTTAATGCTTCTATCAGCCAATTACAAAGTGATGGAGGTTGGTTGAAGCTCCCCTAAACCTAGTGTCTCGTATACACTGTATGGCAACAGGTTGACACTCGCTCCTAGATCCAATAATGCATGCTCGAATAGCTGGTCACCTAGCCTGTAAGGAATAGTAAAACTACCCGGATCTTTTAGTTTAGGTGGTAATTTTCTTAAAAGCATAGCACTTACCTCTTCGGTTAAGGCTATCGTCTCATGCTCCAGGAACTTCCTTTTGTTAGTGCAATAATCTTTTAAAAACTTAGCATATGCAGGAATTTGTCTAATGGTATCTAACAAAGGAATATTAATCTCTACTTTCCGCAAGGTTTCAAAAATATCAATCAGTTTATTGTCTTTCTTTTGTTTTACTAACCTTTGCGGGAAGGGTAGAGCATTCACCTTCTCCATTTCACTTACCCTTGATGCCGATGGTTTCTCTTTGGATGCTATTGCAGATTCATCGGACCCTATCACCTTGCCATTTCTCAAGATTGTCACAACATTTAATTGGTGGTGTCCTCTTGGGTTAGGTACTGATTGGGCAGGAAGCTCACCTTGCTTTCTACTGCTTAGTTGCTTAGCCAATTGCCCCATTTGTACCTATAATCCTTGAATTGCTTGATCATATTTCGCTGTGGTTTGTCTCATTTCAGTCTGAAATTTCCTTGTTTCTTCCATGAACTAACTTTGTGAGGTCATCAATTATTGCTGTTGAGTTGCTAATTGCCTCACAAGATTCTCGAGGTCGCTTTTCTTTGGTTCGGGAACAGTTTGGGCTGCTGGTTGGAAGTTTCTGTGCTGCCCTTGACTGTTCTGATTGTTGCTCCATGAGAAATTTGGGTGGTTTCGCCATCCAGGGTTGTAAGTGTTGAGATATGGGTTGTTCTTCGGTGGATAGTTGTTAGGCCCCACATAATTGGCTTGCTCCGGATCTGCAGATAAGTACAAAGGACAAGTGTCAGTATTATGATCGAATTGAGAACATATCGCACATACCTGGAGTAGTGTGGCTGGTAGGCTAGATGAGGCATTTTGAGCAGCCATGGCTTTTACCAACTAGTCTAGCTTCCTTTCCACATCAGTTATTTGAGGAGAAGATCCTCCATTCAGATTTACCTTATATACACCTTTACCTTTGGTTACATGTCTACCTCGAGAGGAGAACTGCTTAGTGTGTTCGCTAAGGGTTTCGAAGAGCTCCATCGCCTCTTCACTGCTTTTCTCCATCAACGCTCCTCCACAACCTGAATCAACAATACTTTTGTTAGTATCATTCAAACCTTCGTAAAATGCTTGTACCAGTTCATATTGGGGCAGGTTATGATGTGGGCATTTGAGTAGCAGTTCGTTGAAGTGTCCCCGTGATTCGAAGAAGAGGTCTCCATCCTTTTGTTGGAAGGAATGAATCTCCTTCCTCATCTGTCTCATCTTTTGGGCTGGGAAAAACTTCTTTAGGAATTTGCCACTCCTCCCAAGTATGGATAGAAACTACAGGCAAAGAATTGTACCACAGTTTAGCATTATCTTTTAAGAAAAAGGGGAACAGAATTAACCTTATTCCTTCTTGGTCTAGGCCTCGGATGTGCTGGAACTTGCAAAGATAGAAGAACTCCCGAAGGTGCAGATGTGGATCCTCATTAGATGTACCCCTAAAGTGATTTAAGGCACTCTAGATTTGCGTAGATATGTAATAGTTGCCTTCTGCCTCCGGTTGATAAGCGATACATGATGGTTGATCAAGGTTCCGTGGAATGAAGGACTGCTTCATTGGTACTCGTGCAGGTGGTTACTGGTTTCGAGTTGTTCTGCCATTGGTGTTTCGTTCTCGAATTCTTCTTCGTTCTCCTCGAAGTTGTTCCTAAGCCTTTGTCAGATGGTCCGCTCAAGCTCGGGATCAAGGGGGGAAAATGTTGGATGTTGGGATCGAAGTCCGTGCATAAATCAGGTAAACCAGCTTCAGTGCAGCAGTATAACTCTGCTGCTCGGGTAGCTCTCTGTCCTATTTGCACTCGATCGCACAGAAGGTTACGATCGATCGTAAGTATCACAGAAGGTGCATTTAGGGTTTGATGTGCCTGAAGCAGAAGAAAATTGATTAGGGTTTGATGAGAATAAAAATAAAGGTAAAATAGAAACTTAAAATTTTTAGCAAAATAAAAATAATGACGAAAATAATTCTAAAAAGAAATTTAGCTCAATCCCCGGCAACGGCGCCAAAAACTTGTTGCGTGTTTATTTACCTAAATTAATAAGCAAATAATCGCACTCGTTTTACTTGCAAGTGCACAAGGTCAATAGTAATATAGTGTGCGAATGCAAGATCATCTCCACAAGGATTGGTGAATTTCGGTTTTAGAATTAGTTTCTTAGTAAAAGAAGTTTGAAAAACAGATGAGTGTGATTTAATAATAATAAAGACACAGGGCTTTGATATCCACCACAAGTCATACTTTCCCAATGTGTTATGTATCAGTGCACTAACCTTATCATGTATACCTAATAGTTGCCAACCTAAGGGCATGGTATCTACTCCTTAAGCTATTGATTTCCCTAAGCAATGAGTTAGGCATGGTATCTACTCTAACTTTTTTCTTTCTCGAGGGATTCAACATGGTATCTACTGAGTTGTTCCTAAAGAAAGAATAAGGGCTGTAGAAATCGACAACCACATGAGACTTAGGGCATGGTATCTACTCCCGATTTCCCATGTTGATTAACCCAAGAATCCGGTGTGGATATCTTCTGTTACTATTGTTAGACCCAGGACTTGGTCATCCAAATTCATCTAACTAACCAATCCATACCACATGCATACATTGGCTATACACATACATATGAGGAATTTAAATAAACATAGACATTAATCAAGTTAAGCAACATAATAAAGGTTATTGGCAAAGATAATCAATGAATAAATAAATGGGAAAGCATAACTAGGGCTTCAATTGAGCCCTATAAAGAGTTAGTTACACATGTTGTCTAAGATAAACATCATATATAAACTAAGCATAAAGTATAAAACCCGAAGAATACTAGGGAGACGGGTTGTCAATCCTCTCCAAAGCCTAAAACTTCGAGCTAAGCAAAAGATAAAAGAAGTGATCTCTGAGTAGTGATCTCTAAGAAGCGATCTCTAAGTAGTGATCTCTAAGAAGTGATGATTTTGTGTGTGCTTTACAGGTGTATTTATAGGGCTTGAGTAGTCCTAGCAAGCTCTGGAAACCCTAACTTTCAAAAATGCAAAACCTTCTTTATTTGCAAAACTGGTTCTGCTATTTTACTGTTCACGCCCGTATATGTGTGCTCGATCACATGCGTCTTGCGCTCGATCGCAGTTCTGCGCTCAATCCATCTTGTGTGCGAACGATCGCATGTGTGCTCGATCACATGCAGCAGTGCGATCGATCGCACTATGACCAAAAACTGCTCCAGGATTTCCAGGTTTCTTCCTTTAGGTGCCAAAAGTGCTTCTTTTACTCCAAGACCCTATAAAAACATGTAAAACACACAAATGAATTAAAATGGACTAAATTAACATAACTAAGGACCTAACAAATGTAAATAAGGTCGCTTAAATATGAATATTTAAGCACCTATCACGCTCGTTCGCACTATGGGTAGTGCACTCGATCATTGGTGCCTAGCACTCGATCGCACTCGGTCAGACACTCTATCGAACACTTGATGTGCACCAAAAACCAGAAGCTGTAGGATTTATACTCCCTTGTTTCAAACCTCCTGCAAAAGTAAAACTATCCAATCAACACATATGAATGACATATATAGAATTTAAATATATGCTGAAGATCTAAAATCATGTGTTTGCTTAAGTAATAAAAACAAGTATGTACCTTGTGCTTTTAGAAGAGGGGTGTGTGTGTAAAGTAGACAGAGAATGTATTTGCCGCATGGGTTGGCTTGGTTGTGTGGTAAGGTGATGGTGGAGATGTGCCGGATGAGAGTGAAAGGTAGGGTTTTGCTGTGTGAGATGGTTCGTGCGAGAGAGAAAAAACAGAAGTGCGATTGAGTGTAAGTAAGGGAAGGAATGGGAAACTGTTTATAACATGCACGTGACCCTTCTACCCCGATTGCACTCGAGCGTATTGGTGAAGTGCGATCGAGCGTAATTGTGCGCAAGTGTTTAATTATGGTGTGCTCGTGCGCAGTGCAGGGTAAGGTGGTGCTCGAGCGCGTATAGTGTGCGCTCGATCATAAGACCGAAATAGTAAAAATAATTTAATTAAGGTAAAAATTAGGAACGATACAGTCATACCGATTTGTAGTGGCCTCAGTACCACTAACCTTGATAGAGGCACTTGAGCTATATGTTGAGCAAGTGAATTTTCTCAAGTGCTCTCTATGGTAGCTTTTAAGGCTACATCTCTTTAAGGAGGCAATTAGGGCCCCCATCAAGTGGTTCTAAGTCTGTTGATAGCTGCTCTGTCTCCAATTTAGGTACCTGGTAGATAAAATAATGAGGGGTAGTGATGAGAGTCATATAATGCATCTAAACAATACTTAATTGTTAGCATTTTAGGATTGATCTCGGTCGTAATCGCACTCTTACATGTTAATAAATCTAAAGTGATATTCATAAATCATTGACTTAATTCAATGCATTTTTAGGTGCTTTGAGTACAAAAGAGATGATAAAGCGATCCATGTTTAAAGCGCCAAAAGATCTTGGGTGTCGGTGCTCGTATCTGTCCAAGGTTTTAACATGTCTAAACATGATTCAAAGATGGTTAAAGTCTAAAATAAGGTTGGAGTAATAAAGTACAGTCAGTTATAAGACTGCACACAAGTGTGTGCATAACTTTGGAGCAAGGTAAAGGTAGGCACACTAGTGTGTGCACTTCTGCATACAAGCTAAAGGAGTTTCACTAAATTGCCAGAATTTCCCGTACAAATCAATCATCTTTGCAGATTAAACCATATTGATATAGGAAGAACCAGGAGATGATCCATATATGCTTAGAAAGATCCGGAAGTCTATTTTCTGGAGAATTTTACAGTTCGTAAAAAGGAGTTTTCTAGAGAAAGTTATGGCAGTTTTAGTAGACACGGGTCAGGTCTCCAGATCAGCATCCACCTAGCGCCGCACCCCTCACTCTCACTTTCCAGCGCTGCACCTCTCACTTTCCAGCTCCCACTCGGTCCAAGACCAAATTAAGGCTGCACAATGACATTTTTTGGACCAAAATGTCCCTAACTACTTGTGATCTATAAATAGATGCTTAAAGAG
Organism: Bretschneidera sinensis; assembly: GCA_023935145.1. NCBI lineage: Eukaryota > Viridiplantae > Streptophyta > Magnoliopsida > Brassicales > Akaniaceae > Bretschneidera > Bretschneidera sinensis. Next base: position 109,320,302 of record CM043700.1, read on the forward strand.
TGTGCAGCCAACATTCATTTTCAAGAAAGAAAAAAGAGCAAGGTTTTGGGATCCAAGTTTAGCATTCTTCCAAGTTTTCTTTGGTTGCAAATCAAGGGGAGAACATCTATATTGTTCATCCACCTTGAACTCCATGGCCAAATCAAGGGGAGAGCATCCATATTGTTCTTCCACCTTGATTTCCATGGCCAACTAATCATCTTACAAGGGAAAGGGATGAATCTTTAGGGATTTATTGTTCTTTATTTCCTGTTCTTGATTCGGTTGTACGGATTTATTGTTGAATATTATTTATGAATTATTCATTGATTAAGTAAGAAGGATTTGAGTTCATGTGATAGATGCACTTTTTATTCTTCTTCTTTTAGATTCTCTTAATCCGGTGATTGCATCATTCTCCTCCATTGAGGTTGTTTGGATGTGATTGATTCCGGTAGATTTATCTTATTGATTGTCCATTACTGAGATATTTTCATTAAAGATATATTATCGTTTGTTGATAATCTTTAAGATCGGTCATGTATGCATGAACCGGAATCAATGATTAATTTGTAGCAATTATATTAGAGTTATAAATGTGCTTGATTGAATATATTCCGATTACTTGTTTGGGAGGTGAAACTTGCAATTGAGATAAAATCAATTGAATCAAGAGTGGAAATAGGGAACGAACCTAAGGAGGATTCCCGGAACCTTGTTATTTCTCATTTATATTTCATTACATTTACGCAATTTTTCTCACATTATTTCATTATCAAAATCCAAAAATCTTTCGTTTAACTTTTATCGTTCGTTTTAAGGTTTATACATTTTCCTTTGTACCTAACTTGTTTCCCTGTGGAATCGACACCCCAAAGCCGTACTACAAAAATTGTATTATACTTTGGGTGTAATCAAATTTTGGCGCCGTTGCCGGGGAAACACGCTTAAGTACAAGGAAACTTGTCAACTCTAAGTGTGATGGTAAAAGAATCGTAAATATTTTTCTTTTCAGCAGTTTGTAAATACGATAATATCGTTCCTTTGCTTTGGTTTTGATTTTCTAATTTTCTTTTATTATTCTGTTTTATTTATTTGTTTATTATTTTGTTTTATGTATTTATTTATTTATTTTTAATCTGTTTTATTTATTTATTTATTTATTTGTTACTCTGTTTTATTTATTTATTCCCCCTCTAAATTAATTGGTGCATGCTTAGACCGAGAGATTCGCGAGGTAGATTCATTAGAGGACCCGAATTAGAATTACCCTCTCCTTCCACCTCTATTGGTGAAACTTCGCCTAGATCAAACCATAGTGCACCCCCATCAGAGAATTTAGAGGATTTTGTTAATATGGCTGAAAATCCTAATGAGAATGGGGCTAGGACACTTAAAGATTACCTACATCCTAGCCGGACAGCCACACCATCGTGCATTATGTTTCCAGCCAATACCCGTCATCAAGATTTTAAAACAGGGATGATACAACTTCTCCCTACTTTTCATGGCATGGAAAACGAAAACCCTATGTGCACATTAGAGAATTTGAGGAACTAGTTGCGACTTTCCATAGTCACGATGCAGCTGATGATATCATGAGACTCAAGTTTTTTCCTTTCTCCTTAAAGGATAAAGCTAAGAGTTAGTTATACTCGCTGAGACCACGATCAATTGGGTCATGGAATGAGATGACCTACTTCCCTCAACATAAGACTAACGCATTGAAAAGACAAATCTCCACCTTTGCACAAAAGGAAAACGAGACTTTGTATCAGTCTTAGGAGAAATTTAAAGAGCTGTTAAGTATGTGTCCACATCATGGGTACGAAAATTGGTGTTTAGTGAGCTATTTCTATTAGGGTCTTACCTATAGAGAACGCCAATTTGTCGAGATGATGTGTAATGGTGAGTTTTTGCAAAAAGACCCTGATGAGGCTATTGAGTACCTCAATGAGCTTGCTGAAAAAGCTCACATATGGACTGGACCTAGTACTACTGAAAGCACAAATAGGTCACGACCTATAGGACCCTAGTGGTGGAGGAATCTACCATCTTAGGGAAGAGGATAACCTTAAGACCAAGGTCGAGATGCTTACTAGGGAGTTAGAGGCATTAAAAATTAAAAAACCAACACACATTGTTAATCAGGCCGAACCTTTAGAATCATGTTTTGTGTGTGGCGGGGTTGATCATCCCGCCCAAGATTGTCCCACATTTGTGGACATGAGAGGGCTGTACGAGGAACAATGCAATACCTTAGGCATGTACAAGAAGCCCTCAGCACCCTTCTCTAACACTTATAATCCAGGGTGGCGAAATCACCCAAATTTCAGTTGGAAATCTAAAAATCAGCAGCACGCACAGCCCCCTGGATCATACCCAGCACCTTATCATGCACCATCATCCTCTAGAAATTCTTTAGAAGACACTTTACATGTTTTTATAGAAGCACAAGGCAAGATAAACCAAAAGTGTGAGGCGTTAATTACATAGTTGGTTGAGTAAAACAAAGAAATAAGGAGCCAAATGTCTAAATTAATGAGCTCCTTGAGTGTGACTGAGCGAGGTAAGTTCCCTGCCCAAGCTCAGTCCATACCTCACGGTCAACATATGGCACAAGAAAATGTGAAAGATGTAAATGCCATTGTGACCCGAAGTGGTAAGTCACTACACATTCCACCAGAGAATAAACCCGAGAATGTGAGAAAGGGTCAAACCAGTAGTGAAACCGAACTGTCTAAAGACCCTGAAGTGACCAAAAATCCTGTTAAGGCACCATTCCCCCAAGCCTTAAAATCCAACAAGAAAAATCTGAAAATAAATGATGAAATCCTTGAGAACTTAAGGCAAGTGAAACTTAATCTCCCACTTTTGCATGTGATTAAACAAGTCCTCACCTATGCAAAAGTTCTCAAAGATTTATGCACAATTAAGAGGAAACATCATGTCAAGAAAACAGTTTTCCTAACTGAGCAAGTTAGTACACTAATTAAACAAAGAATTCCCCCGAAATACAAAGATCTGGGCTATCCTACCATTGCTTGCAGCATTGGAAATCATGAGGTTAGACAAGCCTTACTAGATCTAGGAGCTAGTGTAAACCTGATGCCATTTTCCATTTACTTACAGCTAGGGTTAGGAGAAATCAAACCAACCGACGTGGTATTACAATTGGCTAATCGTTCAGTCAAAAAACCCCGAGGTGTGGTTGAAGATGTTTTGATTCAAATTGATAAATTTTATTATCCTGTTGATTTCTTAATTCTTGGTACTACTTCTGCTGTAGAAACTAACTCTAAGATCCCTTTGATTTTGGGTAGACCTTTTCTTGCTACTGCGAATGCTCTAATAAATTGTAGGAATGGACTCATGAAGCTATCCTTTGGCAACATGACCCTTGAAGTAAATATTTTCAATGTTGCAAAACAGCCCGAAGATGAGGACGGAAACCACCAGCTTTACATGATCGAGTCACTCGTCAATGAGGGAGTTTTCTTAACTCATGATTATGACCCTCTTGAAAATTTTCTTGTTAATTCTGAGATAGATTTATTTGATGATAAAACTGATGTAATTGATATATGTGCTGTTTTTGACAAATCTCAGGATTATAGAAATCAGGCATAGCAACCAAGGTTTGAGGAGCTGCCCAAAAGAAGCAAGACTCAAGTCCCCTCAAGTGTGAAAGCACCTAAAGTCGAATTGAAGCCACTACCTAAGGGTCTAAAACATGCCTTTCTTGGTCCAGGTGATACCTTTCCTGTTATTATTTCTTCTGAATTATCTGAGACCCAGGGTAAGAGATTAATTCAAACTTTAATTGAACACAAATCAGCTCTAGGATGGAGCATGGCTGATTTAAAGGGAATTAGTCCCCTGATCTGCTCCCATAAAATAAATCTAGATGAAGGAACCAGTCCTCGTAGAGACCCTCAACGTAGGTTTAACCCCACTATGAAAGAAGTAGTGAAAATGAAGTGTTGAAACTATTAGATGCGGGTATTATATATCCCATAGCTGATAGTAAGTGGGTAAGCCCTACGCAAGTCGTCCCTAAAAAGTCTGGAGTCACTGTGATAAAAAAATGACCTAGGAGAATTAGTCCATACCAAGCTTATGACCGGGTGGCGTATGTGCATTGATTACAGAAAATTAAATGCTGCCAACCGGAAAGACCACTTCCCACTCCCTTTTATTGACCAAATTCTTGAGGGTGTAGCTGGTCATCCCTTTTACTGTTTTCTAGATGGTTATTCTGGTTACTATCAAATAGAAATTGCATTAGAAGACCAAGAAAAGACCACATTTACTTATCCCTTTGGCATCTATGCTTTTCATAGAATACCATTCGGAATATGTAATGCCCCTGCTACTTTTCAACGCTGCATGATGAGTATTTTTAGTGACATGGTTGAAAATTGCATGGAGGTTTTTATGGATGACCTAACTGTTTTTGGATCTTCATTTGAAACATGCTTAATGAATTTAGAAAAAGTATTAATTCGCTGCGAGGAAAAAGAATTGGTTTTAAATTGGGAAAAATTCCATTTCATGATACCATCCGGTATTGTCTTAGGGCATATTGTCTCTTCTAAAGGAATAGAGGTTGATCAATCTAAGATTGAATTAATCTCTAAATTACCTGCCCCTAAGACAATAAAGGATGTGAGATCTTTCCTTGGTCATGCTGGTTTTTATAGGAGGTTCATACAAAATTTTTCAAATATATATAGACCACTATGTGCCCTCCTAATTAAAGATTCCCCTTTTGAGTGGACTCAAGCTTGTCAAGAGGTCTTTAAAGCGCTAATTGGCAAGCTTACTTCCACACCTATAATGCAGTCGCCGGATTGTACTTTACCTTTTGAAATCATGTGCGATACTAGTGACTACGCTGTAGGTGTTGTTCTTGGACAACGAAGGGAGGGTAAACCTTTTGTCATTTACTATGCTAGTAAGACTTTAAATAGTGTTCAAATGAATTACTCTACAACTGAAAAAGAGTTGCTGGCTGTAGTATTTGCTTTAGATAAATTTCGTGCTCATTAAATTAGTTCTCTTATCCTTATTTTTACAGATCATGCAGCCTTCAAATATCTTCTTACGAAGAAGGATGCTAAGGTACGACTAATCTGATGGATTCTCCTCTTGCAAGAATTTGATATCACCATCAAAGATAAAAAAAAAAGAGTGGAGAACGTAGTAGCTGACCATTTATCCAGGCTCACTTTTGCGGACACTCGTAATAACATGCCAATCAAAGATGATTTTCCCGATGAGCAATTACTCTCTATTACTTCTCTACCATGGTTTGCTCACATCGTAAATTATTTGGCTACAGGTGAAATACCTAAGGATTACAGCGCCAAAGACAAGAGGAAATTCTTATATGAGGTACATAATTTTTTTTGGGATGACCCCTATCTTTTCAAGTACTACCCTGACCAAATTCTAAGGCGTTGCATCCCTAATGAAGAGATTGCGAGTGTGTTAGAATTTTGTCACTCCCAAGCTTGTGGAGGCCACTTTTCGATGAAAAAAATCGCTGCAAAAATTTTGCAGTGTGGATTTTATCGGCCTACCTTGTTTAGAGATGCCAACACATATTGTCGCTCTTGTGAAAGGTGTCAAAAGTTAGGAGTTGTGTCGCGTCAAAATATGATGCCCCTTAACCCTATTTTAGTGATTGAAATCTTTGATTGTTGGGGCATCGATTTCATGGGACCCTTTGCCCCTTCCTTCGGGTACCAGTATATCATTGTAGCAATAGATTATGTATCCAAGTGGGTAGAGGCAGCAGCATGTCGAAGCAATGATAACGGAACGGTGATTAAGTTCCTTAAAGAAAAGGTGTTGTCTCGATTTGGTACACCACGTGCTATAATTAGTGATCGAGGTACACATTTTTGCAACCGTTCTTTTGAAGCTTTAATGAAAAAATATGGGGTATTACATAAAATCTCTATTGCGTATCATCCTTAGACTAGTGGACAAGTGGAGCTGGCTAATAGGGAGATTAAACAAATTTTAGAAAAAATGGTTAACCCCGATCGCAAATATTGGTCTTTGAGACTAACTGATGCGTTTTGGGCTTACCGTACAGCCTTTAAAACTCCCTTAGGTATGTCGCCTTATCGGCTTGTTTTTGGAAAGCCTTGCCACTTACCTGTGGAGCTCGAGCATCAAGCTTATTGGGCCATCAAGTCTTTTAATTTTGACATGGGCGAAGCAGGTAAACTTCGAAAATATCAACTGACCGAGTTAGAAGAATTAAGAAACGATGCTTATGAAAATTCTAGAATCTATAAGGCTAAGATGAAGTTATTCCATGACAAAAACATTTTGAGGAAAACATTTAAACCCAATGATCAAGTGTTCTTATATGACTCCAGACTTCATAAGCATCCTGGAAAACTTCGGTCAAGATGGACCGACCCTTTTATAGTAAAAAATGTTTTTGAAAATAGGGCTGTAGAAATTGAGGATACTAGAGATGGTCGGGTCTTTAAAGTAAACGGTCAACGACTTAAGATCTTAATCGATAGACATGATCTGGAAGTGGAAGACATTCTGCTTATGGATCCGGTCTACTCACCTTGACCACACAACAAAGGTACTTTTTTCTTTTTATTTTTGTTATGTTTTTAGTTAGTTTTTATTCAATCTTAAATGTTAGTTTTTAGTTTAATTTAAATTTCTAAAAAAAAATGATTCCCAACATTTTATTATTAGTATTTTGTTGTTTTCCAGTTTTGCTTTCGTATTTATTTTTCATGGACAAATATTCGAAGCAGTTCAAATGGTAGTGCACAATTTTCAGCTTCTGTGGACTTTTGGCTACAAAGGGAGTTTCTTTATCTTTTACTTTCACATTGAGGACAATGTCTACTTTAAGGTGGGGGTGGAGGAAACATATTCCTGTTTTTCATGTTTTTCATTGAACTGCTTGGTGTCATTTTACCTTTTTGTTTGTTTTTAGCATGCTTTGTGTTAACCTTGGAGTTAATTCACATGTCGATGATATGACCTAATTGAGATAGCATATAGCGTTTAGAAGAAGTTAAATCTTGCTTCACTTTGAGAATAAATTAAGTGTCAATTTTTCTTTGGTTTGAGACTCTGGGTTGTGGTAAGATTGCATGATTAGTCTAAAGCATTTGGAGAAGTTTTATGTGCGATTGTTTTGTGAATACTTTTGCGGTCTCAACAAGCTCTAGAACTTATTTAATAATCACTTGAGGCGAAAATCATAGAATGCACACTACTTAGGATATGATATAGGCCATTTTTGAACTGTTTGAGCCTTTCAAACTTACCCTTGTTATATTTATCGCTAGTCACCTATTTGAACCTTTTTCTTGAAAAGAAAAAAAAAATTAAGCCTTGTTTCTTTCGATAAACCATTTACTTACCTTTATGAGCTTAAAAATATTTTATCCTTACCCTTCTTTTAAAAGAACTTAGTTATGCACATTTGTTGAGAAGCACTTAAGAAGAGTAAGGGTGAAAATATGAGAAAATATTACTACCATAACCCAAGTACATTAAAAGAGATAAGTTGGGGGTTGTGGAAAAGAAAAGAAAAGAATGAAAGAGCAATTGAATGGTCTTATGCCAAAATAAAAGAAAAGAAAAAAATGAATTATGGCAAAGAAAGAAGAAAAGAAAAAAAATGGTGATTTATTGCGAGAAATGCTCGAAAAATGGTTGAAAGAGTTGGGTGTTGAAGTAAGGTTATCTTGTGCTTAAAGTGGTTGTGTTTAAATTAAGAGACTTAGTTCTTTTATTTGTTTAAACTTTCTCGTTCTTTCTTAACCTTTACCCTAGCCTAACGTTACAAGCTTATTAAAGACCTATTGATTCGATGTAGTGTGATTTTTCTACATAAGTGGAGAGTGATTTGAAAAGTAAGCCTATGGAGCTTGGTTTGTGATTGATGTCACGCAATTTATTATTTTTTAGAGGTTAAGACTTGTATACATGAATGCTGCGCATAAAATCGTTCGAGTGTTCGGACTAATGTATTGTGGTAAGATGGATGTTAAGAGTCGATAACGATTTTAAGGTTGACATTTGGATTATTCTTGGACTTGAGTGATATTTAATGATTCTATTTGTTGTATGTTATACATGATTTTTGAGACAAAGATTTTTGAATCACTCTTGGTTAACACTATCATTGCTGTATTTTGCTTTGATTTCTAAATAAAGAATTCATTTCATGTCTTTCGCTTGAATTGCTAGGGACTAGCAATAAGCTAGTTTGGGGTTGTGATGGGAGTCATATAATGCATCTAAACAATACTTAATTGTTAGTATTTTAGGGTTAATCTCGGTCGTAATCGCACTTTTACATGTTAATAACTCTAAAGTGATATTCATAAATCATTGACTTAATTTGATGCATTTTCAGGTGCTTTGAGTACAAAAGAGATGATAAAGCGATCCATGTTTAAAGCGCCAAAAGATCTTGGGTGTCGGTGCTCGTATTTGTCCAAAGTTTAGACATGTCCAAACATGATTCAAAGATGGTTAAAGTCTAAACTAAGGTTGGAATAATAAAGTAAAGTAAGTTAAAATACTGCACACAAGTGTGTGCATCACTTTGGAGCAAGGTAAGGGTAGGCACACTAGTGTGTGCACTTCTGCATACAAGCTAAAGGAGTTTCACTAAATTGCCAGAATTTTCCATACAGATCAATAATATTTGCAGATTAAAATGTATTGATGTAGGAAGAACTAGGAGATGAGACATATATTCTTAGAAAGATCCGGAAGTCTATTTTCTGGAGAATTTTACAGTTTGTAAAAAGGAGTTTTCTAGAGAAAGTTATGGCAGTTTTAGTAGACATAGGTCAGGCCTCCAGATCAGCATCCACCTAGCGCCGCGCCCCTCACTTTCCAGCTCCCACTCGGTCCAAGACCAAATTAGGGCTGCACAATGATATTTTTTGGACCAAAATGCCCCTAACTACTTGTGATCTATAAATAGATGCTTAAAGAGTGTGAAGCTAACATTCATTTTCAGGAAAGAAAAGAGAGAGCAAGGTTTTGGGATCCAAGTTTAGCATTCTTCCAAGTTTTCTTTGGTTACAAATCAAGGGGAGAACATCCATATTGTTCATCCACCTTGAACTCCATGGCCAAATCAAGGGGAGAGCATCCATATTGTTCTTCTACCTTGATTTCCATGGCCAACTAATCATCTTACAAGGGAAAGGGATGAATCTTTAGAGATTTATTGTTCTTTATTTCCTGTTCTTGATTCGATTGTACAGATTTATTGTTGAATATTGTTTATGAATTATTCATTGATTAAGTAAGAAGGATTTGAGTTCATGTGATAGATGCACTTTTTATTTTTCTTCTTTTAGATTCTCTTAATCCAGTGATTGCATCCTTCTCCTCCATTGAGGTTGTTTGGATGTGATTGATTTCGGTAGATTTATCTTATTGATTGTCCATTACTTCGATATTGTCATTAAAGATATATTGTCGTTTCTTGATAATCTTTAAGATCGGTCATGTGTGCATGAACCGGGATCAATGATTAATTTGTAGCAATTATATTAGAGTTATAAATGTGCTTGATTGAATATATTCTGATTGCTTGTTTGGGAGGTGAAACTTGCAATCGAGATAAAATTAATTGAATCAAGAGTGGAAATAGGGAACAAACCTAAGGAGGATTCCCGGAACCTTGTTATTTCTCATTTATATTTCATTTACATTTACGCAATTTTTCTCACATTATCTCATTATCAAAACCCAAAAATCTTTCGTTTAACTTTTATCATTCGTTTTAAGGTTTATACATTTTCCTTTGTACCTAACTTGTTTCCCTGTGGAATCGACACCCCAAAGCTGTACTACAATAACCGTGTTATACTTTGGGCGTAATCAGGTAGTATTAGTAAGTAAATGATTTTTAACTTGAGGTTTCTACTTACTTGAAGGTTTAGGTGTGCTCTTGATGGCGTGCACAACTTCGTGGACATCTTTAATCACATTATCTTCCGGCCCAAATCCCAATCCTATGTCATAATGGATGGTCTTCATTAGATCAATGAAATGAGCTTTGGACACTTTCTCATTAATACCATGTACGAAGCTTACATTATGACACTTATCATCAGTCCTAGGATGGTTTATTGTATTAAAGATTTTAAATTCTATCTCTTCATCATTTACTCTCATTGTGACAATTCCTCTTTTTACATTAATGTTTGTGTTAGCAGTGATCATAAATGGTCTCCCTAGAATGATAGGGAGTGGTACAAGCATCTGGCACTCCTCCATGTCTAATACAATAAAATCAGCAGGTAAAATAAATTTACCTACTCTTACCAAAACATCCTCGAGGATACCCCTAGGTCATTTGATGCTTCTGTCAGCCAATTGTAATGTAATGGAGGTTGGTTGGAGCTCCCCCAATCCTAGTGTCTCAAATACACTGTAAGGTAGTATATTGACACTTACTCCTAGGTCCAATAATACATGTTCGAACAGCTGGTCACCTAGCCTGCAAAGAATAGTGAAGCTACCTGGATCTTTTAGTTTAGGTGGTAATTTTCTCAATAATACAGTGCTCACCTCTTCAGTTAAGGCTACCGTCTCATACTCCTGAAACTTTCGTTTGTTAGTGCAACAATCTTTTAAAAACTTAGCATAAGTACGTAGTTGTTTTATTGCCTCTAATAAAGGAATATTTATTTATACCTTTTTCAAGGTTTCAAATATGTCAATCACTTTAGTTTCCTTTTTAGGCTTTACTAACTTTTGAGGGAAGGGTTGAGGTGTATTTAACTTTTCTATCTCTCTTACCTTGGATGTGGCGGTCTGATCCGAAGTTATTTGTGTAGGCTCGTTGGTGCCGATGACCTTTCCACTTCTTAAGGTTGTTATGGCATTTAACTGCTGGTGTCCTCTTGGATTAGGTAGTGGTTGGGCCGGGAGCTCTCCTTGTTTTCTGCTACTCAATTCCTTGGCCAAGTGTCCCATTTGTACCTCTAGCCCTTGAATGGCTTGATCGTGCTTGGCAGTGATTTGCCTCATTTCAATCCGAAATTGCCTTGACTCTTCCATGAATTGTTCATGTTTATTCAGGATCTGTTGTTGCTGAGTCGCTAATTGTCTCACAAGAATTTCGAGGTCATTCTTCTTGGGTTCAGAAGTAGTTTGGGCTGCTGGATGGAAATTTCTTTGATGCTCTTGATTGTTTTGGTTGTTATTCCACGAGAAGTTGGGGTGATTTCGCCATCCAGGGTTGTATGTGTTGGCATAGGGGTTGTTCTTTGGTGGATAATTGTTCGGACCCACAAAGTTGGCTTGCTCATGATCTGCAGATGAATATAAAGGACAAGTATTAGTATCATGATCAAACTGTGAGCAAATGGCACATACCTGTAGTGGTGCGGCTGATGGGTTAGTTAAGGTGTTCTCAGTGGCCATGTCTTTTACTAATAGGTCAATTTTCCTTTCCATGGCGGCTATTTGAGAAGATGATCCTCCGTTCATGCTTACCTCATACATACCCTTACTTCTAGTTATGTGTCTACCTCGAGAGGAGAACTGCTGCGTGTGTTCGCTTAGGGTTTCGAACAGTTCCATCGCCTCTTCGCTGCTCTTTTCCATCAGCACTCCTCCGCAACCTGAATCAATAATATTTTTGTTAGATTCACTCAAACCTTCATAAAAGGCTTGTACCAGTTCGTCTTGGGGTAGGTTGTGGTGTGGGCACTTGAGTAGTAGCTCGTTGAAGTGTCCCCAGGCCTTGAAGAACAGATCTCCATCCTTTTGTTGGAAGGATTGTATTTCTTTCCTCATTTGCCTTATCTTCTGGGCTGGGAAGAACTTCTTCGCTAATTTTCTCGCCAACTCCTCCCAAGTGTGGATGGAAACTGCAGGCAAATAATTATACCATAATTTAGCATTATCTTTCAAGGAAAAGGGAAAAGAATTAACCTTATTCCTTCTTGGTCTAAGCCTCGGATGTGCTGGAATTTACAGAGGTCGAAGAACTCTCGAAAGTGCAAATGTGGATCCTCACTAAATGTACCCCTAAAATGAGTTAATGCACTGAGTATCTGCGGAGATATGTAATAGTTTCCTTCTGCCTCATGTTGATACGCAATGCACGAAGGTTGTTCGAGGTTCTACGGGATGAAGGATTGCTTCATCGGGCTCCGCTCAGGTGGTTGCTGTTCGGATATTTGTTCTGCCATTGGTGATGTCTCTTCCTCACTCCTTTCTCCTACCTATTCCGGGTTATCCCTAAACCTTTATCGGATTGACCTCTCAAGCTCGGGATCAAAGGGAAGGAATGCTGGATTCTTGGACCATCATTCGAGCATGAATTGATGGCAGCTACTTGAGGGCAGCAGTCAACTACTGCTGCTCGGATTATTCTCTGCCTCAATTGCGCTCGATCGCACAATAGAGTGCGCTCGATCGCAAGTAGTACAGAAGGCTTCCTGGAGTACCTGAAACAGAGAAAAAGGAATTGATTAGGGTTTTTAGTAAAACGAAAAATATAAGATAAAAACAGAATAAAATAAGAAATAATGGTAACTAAATGAGAATTTAATTCTAAAAGAAATTTAGTGCAATCCCCGGCAACAGCGCCAAAAACTTGTTGTTCGTTTATCTACCTAAATAAATAAGTAAATAATCGTACTTGTTTTACTTACAAGTGCACAAAGTCTGTGGTAGCATAGTGTGCAAGTGCAAGATCATTTCCACAGGGATTGGTGAATTTCTATCTAGAACTAATTTCTTTTTAGTTTAAAAGAGAAATAACAGTTGATAGTGAGTGAATAACAATAATAAGAACATAGGGCTATGATATACACCACTAATTATACTTTCCCACTTACTAAGGTTTCAATGCTCTAGCCTTATCATGAATATCTAATGGTTGCTAACCTAAGGGCTTGGTCCACATCTTAGGCTTTTGATCTCCCTATGCAACGAGTTAGGCATGGTGTATACTCTAACTCTTTTCTCTCTTTAAGGGCATGAGTGTATATTGAGTTGTTCCTTAAGATAGCATGAGGGTTGTGGAGATCGGCAACTACACGGGACCTAGGGCTTGGTCCGCTCCCGGTTTCCCATATCGATTAACCCGGGAATCCGATGTGGATATCCCTTGTTACTAATGTCAAGACCAGGACTCGGTCATACAAATTGATTCAACTAACCTATCCATACCACATGCATACGTTGATCAGGCACATACATATGAGGAATGTAAATATAAATAGGTATTAATCAAGTTAAATATTCTAACAAGGCTATAGTAAACATAATCAATGAATAAATGTGTGGTAAAGCATAATTAGGGCTTCAATCGAGCCCTATAGGAGTTTAGTTACACATACTAAGTAAGGTAAACATATTAAACATAATTAAGTAAAAACAGAAAACTAAAACCGAAGAAAACTCGGGAGACGAGTCGTCAATTCTTCTCCTAAGCTCTCTACTTTGAGTCTCAAAACAAAAGGTGTGTGATATGTGTTTTTACAGGGCTATTTATAGGGTCTTCATGGCGTCACAAAACCCTAATTTCGTTTTGGAGTCAGAAGACATCTTCCAATTCTGGCTCTGCCGCCTCTGGAGTAATTGCACTCAAGCGTATGCGGGATACGCTCGATCGCATATGTTTGCTCGAGCCTTCTTCAAGTGTGCTCGTGTGCTTGTGCACTCGATCTCAAGGGGGTGCTCTCGAGCACACCTTGCTAGAGGGCAGAACTTCACATTTTGCTTCTAACAGCTCCATTTTGTTAATTTTTCGTCCAAGACCTGTGAAAAACACATAAAACACAAAAGTGAAGTATAATCTACTAAAATAGATAAGTAAAGAGTCTAACAAGTGTAAATTAAGGGGCTTAAATATAACTATTTAAGCACTTATCACACCCCCAAACTTACATATTGCTAGTCCCTTAGCAATAAAAAATCAAAGACTATGTTGAAACAAAATTTTAAAGATAAATTCATTTTCATGGTACTAAAAAATTTGGGTTATGCATAAAACCATGATAACCGTTCATGAGTAAGCTTATAATAAAAACACATTTTGGATTACAAAATGACTTTCAAAAGTTTGATGTTAACCACCTAAGGTTGGATTAAGGCATCGCAAGTTTGATTTGTGTGTGATGGATTAGTACATATGAGATAGGGTTTCCACATAATTTTAGTGGATAGTATTTCGGTGCCCAAACTTTCATCGAATTTCTTATCAAAGAGAACAAAATGGAATAATACTTGCTTCTTTTTCCTTTTTCTTTTATCATGCGATTTTTGCCATGTTGAGTTCCATCGAGCTTTTTATTTGACCCTTGTAACGAGTGTTTTGGCCAATGACTCCCAAACCAGATGGTTTTAGGGCATTAGGTGTGAAGACACTCTTAAGGACTTATTAGCTTGAGCTAAAAAGGCTACAGAACTTAACAAGTTTTTAATGCTCCTTAATGAAACTTCCACCTTTTGACGTGAACACTCAATGCTTACTGAGGCAAGAGGCCCAGTTACTCAGTGGAAAGTTGATTTTTTGGAAGCTTTTTGATTTTCTTTTTGCATGATGAACATATTTTTCTTTATTTTTCTTATGCCAAAGGGTTCTTTTCAACAAGTTATTTGATTACATATTAGGTTATGGAAACATATACAAAAGAGTTATATGTCATACCCCACACAAATGCGTGCAAAATGTGCTCGTGCAATTTTTTAAATCAAACTTGTGAATTCTTATGTGCCTTGAGGTAGTTAACTCAACTTTGTAAAATTCCTAATACAAGATTATGTGTTCTAGCTTGTAAGCTTACTAATGAAGTGTTATCAAATTTTAATTCAACAAAAATTTTTGTTTACCCATTGATCATGCATTTATCTTCCTAAAACAAAAAACTGGGACTTAGTGTGTGGATGTGTTCCAAGTGCGTGTGTGATAGTATTTAGTATCTCTCACTAAAAAACTTGTTGTTCATTTATCTACCTAAATAAATAAGTAAATAATCATACTTGTTTTACTTGCAAGTGCACAAGGTCTGTGGTAGCATAGTGTGCAAGTGCGAGATTATTTCCACAGGGGTTGGTGAATTTCTATCTAGAACTAATTTCTTTTTAGTTTAAAAGAGAAATAACAGTTGATAGTGAGTTAATAACAATAATGAGAATATAGAGCTATGATATCCACCACTAATTATACTTTCCCACTTACTAAGGTTTCAATGCTCTAGCCTTATCATGAATATCTAATGGTTGCCAACCTAAGGGTTTGGTCCACACCTTAGACTATTGATCTCCCTATGCAACGAGTTAGGCGTCGTGTATACTCTAACTCTTTTCTCTCTTTAAGGGATTCAGCATGGGTGTATACTGAGTTGTTCCTTAAGAGAGCATGAGGGCTATGAAGATCGGCAACCACACGGGACCTAGGGCTTGGTCCGCTCCCGGTTTTTCATGTTGATTAACCCGGGAATCCGGTGTGGATATCCCTTGTTACTAATGTCGAACCCAGGACTTGGTCATCCAAATTGATTCGACTAACCTATCTATACCATATGCATACGTTGATCAGGTACATACATATGAGGAATGTAAATATAAACAGGTATTAATCAAGTTAAATATTCTAACAAGGCTATAGCAAAGATAGTCAATGAATAAATGTGTGGTAAAGCATAACTACGGCTTCAATCGAGCCCTATAGGAGTTTAGTTACACATACTAAGTAAGGTAAACATGCTAAACATAATTAAGTAAAAAAAAAAAAACTAAAACCGAAGAAGACTCGGGAGACGAGTCGTCAATTCTTCTCCTAAGCTCTCTACTTCGAGTCTCAAAATAAAAGGTGTGTGATATGTATTTTTACAGGGCTATTTATAGGGTCTTCATGGCATCACAAAACCCTAATTCCATTTTGGAGTCGGAAGACATCTTTCCAATTCTGGCTCTGCCGCCTCTGGAGTAATTGCACTCGAGCGTATGCGGGATGCACTCGATCACATATGTGCTCTTGAGCCTTCTTCAAGTGCGCTCGTGTGCTTGTGCGCTCGATCTCAAGGGGGGTGCGCTCGAGCACACCTTGCTGGAGGGCATAACTTCACTTTTTGCTTCTAATAGATCCATTTTGTTATCTTTTCGTCCAAAACCTGTGAAAAACACATAAAACACAAAAGTGAAGTATAATCTACTAAAATAGATAAGTAAAGAGTCTAACAAGTGTAAATTAAGGGGCTTAGATATGATTATTTAAGCACTTATCATCAGTAAACTCTAAACTTTTCTTCTACATGGTATCAGAGCAATAAGATCCTAAACCCTAAAAACGTCTTTCTCTTCTTCTAAACACTATTCTCCAAAACCCTAAAAATAATGGAAAATACAAGCTCCTTATCTTCTTCCCCCCCCCCCCCCTCATTCGAAAACAGTTTTGTCCCCCTATCTTCCGTGAACACCATAAGCCCTACACCATCAGTTGCTACCAGCTCATCCCTCCCAACAATTGTTACCACCCTCCCTACTACCTTCCTGGCTGAACAACTTATTGCTTCCACTAGCACCAAACTCTCTACTGCTCCCTCCCTTGCCATACACTCCACCACTCCAATGCTGGTAGCCCCTATCCTTTTTTCCCTCTTCCATACGGCAGCAAACCTCCAACTGTAACACACCAACCTCTCCACTACTGCCGCCCCTACAGCAACTGTCCCTTCTTCCCTCTCCTATCTTACTGGCAGTGCATCTGAAAATATTTCTTCAACTTAAACCTAACCCTAGAATCTATCCCCTATTCACTCAAAGAGTCGCATATCCCTATGCCTACACCACACTCATAAACAACCTCCTCTCGACCACCTTGAACCTTCACCCAACAACTAGACCACAACATCACCTCCCACCATTCATCACCAACCCCACCCATGCACTCGGTTACAACTCAAACAGTCATCTCATCACATCTCCTGCACCCAAAACACCTTCTCTAGCTTTTCCCAACCTACCATTATTTTTTTCCCCCAGTATCATATTGTGTAAAATTCTACCTAAATTAATAAAAAAAATAATTGAACAGTTTTATTTGCAAGCGCATAAGGTCAACATAGTAGTATAGTGTGCAAATGCGAGATCATCTCCACAGGGATTGGTAAATTTTGCTTTAAAATTAAATTCACAATATAAACAAGATAATGAAATAATAAATGAGTTGATTCGATAATGATAAAAGCATAGGGACTTGATATCCACCACTAATCATGCTTCCACAATAAAACAATATGCTAGTGCTTTAATCACGTCATGAATACCTAATGTTGTCAACCTAAGGGCATGGTGTATACTCCTTAAACTATTGATTTCCCTAAGCAACGAGTTAAGCATGGTGTATACTCTAACTTTTTTCTTTCTTAAAGGATTTAGCATGGTGTATACTAAGTTGTTCCTTAAGAAAACATAATATCTGTGGAAATCAACAAACACACGAGACCTAGGGCATGGTATATACTCCCAGTTTCCCATGTTGATTAACCCAAGAACCCGACGTGGATTTCTTTTATTACTATTGTTAAACGCAGGACTTGGTCATCCCAATTGATTTAACTAACTAGTCTATACCACATGCATATGTTGATAAGGCAAACACATATGAGGAATTCAAGAAAACATGAATTAATCAAGTTAAGCATCATAATATAACTATCACAAAGGCGTCAATATTGAATTATCGAGTAAACATAATCACGGCTTCAATCAAGCCCTACTAAAATTTTAGTTACACATGAGTTTGATGTTAAACATCTTCATAAAGTAAAATAAAGAAAAGAAGAAACCCAAAAATACTGGCTAGAAGAGTCGTCACTTCTTCTGCGAAATCTCTCATCCCCTTATTTCTGTGTTTATAGGCCTATTTATAAAGTTTAAGAGCCTCTAGGAACCCTAAAACTCGTAAAACAAAACCCTACATTTATTTCCAAAATAGGAACAGTCATTTTACTCTTCACTGATGCATGCGTGCGCTCGATCACAGACTGGTGCGCTCGAGCGCAGGTGCACTCGATCTTTGGCTTGGGCACTTGAGTGCTGTTGCACTCAATCGTAAGTCTTTGTGCTCAATCGCACCAGGCAGCTTTCAACTCTTCCAGGTTTGCTCTCTAAGCCAGATAATTCCATAATGCTCCATTTTCTCCCAAAACCTAGAAAAACACAGAAAACACATGAAGGAAATAAAATAGCATAAAATAACATAAACTAGGAACTTAACAAATGTAAAGTAAGGGGCTTAAATATGAATATTTAAGCACTTATCACACCCCCAAACTTACATATTGCTAGTCCTTTAGTAATACGAAACTAAAAACTAAATGAAAAACAAAGAACATAAAGATAAATCTATCATTCATGGTATCCAAAAATTTAAGTATCACACAAAATCATGATATTCATTCATGAGTAAGCTGAAAATATAAACCCATATTTGCAATGAATAGGAATTTTAAAATCTAATTACTTACAAGAGGCTGGCTAAAGTATCACAAGTCTGAATCAATGTAATAGTGAACTAGCACATAAAAATGAAGCTTCCAAATAACTCCAATGTGTAATGTCTTCATGTCTCAAGATTCACCGAATTTCCCATTAGAATGAACAATAATGGCATAGTTTTATTTCCTTCTTTCTTTTATTATGAGACTTTGCCATGTTTAGTTCCCTTAAGCTTTCTAATTGACCCATGTAGCAAGTGTTGAGTCAATGACTCCTAAACCATATGGTTTTAGGGCATTAGGTGTAAAGATACCCCTAAGGACTTACTAACTCAAGTCAAAAATGCTACGAAACTAAACTGGCCTTAATGTAACCAAGCAAAATTCTCACATTTTGATGTGAACACTCACTGCTTACTGAGGCAAGATGTCCGATTACTCAGTGAAAAGTTTATTAATGATCGTCATGAGCATTTTTTTCTCTTTTTATGCAAACTTTTTATTTATTTATTTTTTACAATATTATGCCAAAGTGTTCATCCAACAAGTCATCCAGTTTCACCCAAGCCATAGAGACATACACATTAAATTCATATATCATACCTCACACAATTATGTGCTAATGTGCTCATATCAGATTAGATCAAACATGTGAAATCTCAAACACCTAAGGTAAGTAACCAAACTTTAAAACTCTATCATCAGATCATGTGTTCAAAATTTTAAGCTCACCAATGAAATCAAATCACAATGTTTTTCAGATCAACCAAAATTTCAAGATGAACATGAACATGCATTTATTTTATTCTATAGCCTATCTTAAAATGAAAAATGATAATAAACTGGGACAAAGTATGTGTAAATGTGTCTCCCATACCCCCAAACTTAACTTACACATTATCCCCAATGTGTGAATAACATGGAAGGAGCTGACCTGGGAGATGGAGGACTAGCTAAATCGGGATGGCTCATAGCACACCCCCAAACTTGAACTGAAGTACACGTTATCCCTGAAAAAAAATAACTAAAGTAATACTGGAAAACAAAAAGAAACTAAAAATAAACAACAAAAAAACTGAAAAACAATAAAAATATAAATGATACGTTGTGGGGTGCCTCCCATGAGAGCTAAATTTTATGCCTTCAGCCAGACTGTTGGAGAAGCATCAGAGAGGTGCACAACTTCAATGATGTCATCAGTAACATCTTCAGATTCAGGCTCAATATCCAATCTTGTGAAACTATGGTTGAGGGTGGTCTCCAATGGATCAATGTGATAGACTTAAAAAGCTTGCTCAACAACACCTTGCATCATACATACATTAAAACATTTCATATCATCCTAGGGTAATTTCAATGCATTAAATATTTTGAATTCTATCTTCTCACCATTTACCTTCATACTTACAATACCCATTTTCACACAAATTTTTGTATCAGCAGTTCTCATAAAGGGTCTTCCTAAGATGATGGGCAAAGATAATGGCATCGGAGATTCTTTCATATCTAATACAATAAAATCAGCAGGTAAAATAGATTCACCTACCTTTACCAAGACATCTTCAAGAATACCTCTTGGTTTTTTGATGCTTCTGTCTGCCAATTGCAAGGTGATGGAAGTTGGTTGAAGCTCCCCCAAACCCAGTGTCTCGAATACAGTGTATGGTAGCAAATTGACACCTGCCCCTAGGTCCAGTAATGCACACTCGAAAAGCTAGTCACTTATCTTACAAGGAATGGTAAAACTACCTGGATCTTTTAGCTTTGGTGGTAGTTTCTTTAACAATACCGCACTTACCTCTTCAATTAAAGCCATTGTTTCATGCTCCTGAAACTTCCTTTTATTAGTGCAATAATCTTTCAAAATTTTAGTATATGCAGGAATTTATTGAATTGCATCTAATAAAGGAATGTTAATCTCAATTTTTCTCAAGGTTGCAAAAATATCAAGAAATTTATTTTCTTTCTTTTGCTTTGCTAACATTTGAGGGAAATGTGGTGCATTCACCTTCTCCATTTCACTTACTTTGGATGTGGGTGCTTTATCTGGAGATACTTGTGCTGGCTCATCAGCTCCCATGATCTTACCATTTCTGAGAGTTGTAATGGCCTTCAATTGCTGATATCCTCCTGAATTAGTTAGTGTTTAGGCTGGAAGTTCACCCTGCTTTCTTCCACTTAGCTCCTTAGCCAATTGCCCCACTTAGACTTCCAGTCTTTGAATAGCTTGCTCATGCTTTGCATTTGTTTGTCTTTGCTCAGTCCGAAATTATCTTGCTTCTGCCATAAACTGATATTGTGAAGCTATTAGTTGTTGTTGTTGAGTTACCAATTGTCTTACAATACTTTTCAGGTTACTCTTCTTTGATTCCGAAACTGATTGGGCTGCTTGTTGGGAGTTCATTTGCTGCTCTTGAAAGTTCAAGAAATTCTTAGTGTCATTCTATGAAAAGTTGGGGTGGTTTCGCCATCCTAGATTGTAGGTATTGGCATATTGATTGTTCTTAGAAGGATAGTTATTCGGTCCCACATAGTTTGCTTGCTCTTGATCTGTAAATGAATACAAAGGGCAAGTTTCTGTAGTGTGATCAAAATGAGAACATAAAGCACATACATGGAGTTGTGTGGCTTGTGGACTAAGTGGAATGTTCTGAGCACTTATGGATTTTATAAGCATATCTAGCTTTCTTTCCACAGCAGCCATCTGATTTGGAGAGCCCCCATTTAAGGTCACTTTATACATATATTTGCTATTTACTCCTGGTCTTCATCTGGATGATAATTTTTAGGTGTGCTCACTTAATGTCTCAAAAAACTCCATAGCTTCTTTACTGCTCTTTTCCGTTAGCACACCTCCACAACCTGAATCAACAATACCTTTATTCTTGTCACTCAGACCTTCATAGAAAGCTTGTACCAGCTCATCTTGAGGGAGATTATGATGTGGACACTTGAGAAGCAACTCATTGAAGTGTCCTCATGCTTCAAAAAAAAGGTCTCCATCCCTTTGTTGGAAAGATTGAATCTCCTTCCTCATCTGTCTTGTCTTTTGTGCTGGGAAAAACTTCTTTAGGAACCTACTAGATAGCTCTTCCCAAGTATGGATAGAAACTGGAGGCAATGAATTGAACCACAACTTAGCATTATCTTTTAATGAAAAAGGGAAAAGAATTAACCTGATTCCCTCTTGATCCAGGCCCCGGATGTGCTGGAACTTGCAGAGATCAAAGAATTCCCGAAGATGCAAGTGTGGATCCTTAGTAGGTGTACCCCTGAAGTGAGTCAAAGCACTGAGTATCTGCAAGGATATGTAATAATTGCCTTCTGCCTTCGGTTGATAAGCAATGCATGAGGGCTAGTTGAGGTTCTATGGGATGAAGGATTGCTTCATGGGTCTTCGCTCTACGCTCTAGTGGCGATTGGTTTTCAAGCTATTCCACCATCGGTGCCTCTCCCTCGAGTTCTTCTTCTTCCTCCTCAATGTTGTCTCTAAGCCTTTGTCGAATGGTCCACTCAATCTCTGTATCAAGTGGAAAGATGGTTGAATTCTTAGATCGAAGCCCTTGCATGAATCAACTAAAACTCTTCAGTGCAACAATTTCAGTACTTCTGTATAGGTAGTTTCTGGACTTTTTGCGCTCAATCGCTCCAAGAATTGCGTTCGATCACTATAGGATAGCGCTCGATCGCAATGCCAGGAACTGCTCTACTGCAGACCTAAAATAGAAAAAACAAAAAGAAGGTAAAAATTAGATTTTTAAATAAAATAAAACAGAACAGAATAATAAAACTAAACGAAAATAATTCTAAACAGAATTTGACGCAATCCTCGGCAACGGCGCCAAAAACTTGTTGTGCAAAAATCTACCTAAATTAATCAGCAAATAATTGAACGGTTTTATTTGCAAGTGCACAAGGTCAATATAGTAATATAGTGTGCAAATGCGAAATCATCTCCACAGAGATTGGTAAATTTTTCTTTAAAATTAAATTCATAATATAAACAAGATAACGAAATAATAAATGAGTTGATTCGATAATGATAAAAATGTAGGGACTTGATATCCATCACTAATCATGCTTCCACAATAAAACAATACGCCAATGCTTTAATCATGTCATGAATACCTAATGTTGTCAACCTAAGGACATGGTGTATTCTCCTTAAGCTATTGATTTCCCTCAGCAACAAGTTAGGCATGGTGTATAGTCTAACTCTTTTCTTTCTTAAAGGATTTAGCATAGTGTATACTAAGTTGTTCCTTAAGAAAGCATAATATCTGTGGAAATCGATAAACACATGAGACCTAGGGCATAGTATATACTTCTGGTTTCCCATGTTGATTAACCCAAGAACCCAGCGTGATTTTTTTTGTTACTATTGTTAAACCTAGGACTCGGTCATCCAAATTGATTTAACTAACTAGTCCATACCACATGCATATGTTGATCAGGCAAACACATGAAGAATTCAAGAAAATAAGAATTAATCAAGTTAAGCATCATAATATAACTATCACAAAGGTGCCATTATTGAATTATCGAGTAAACATAATCAGGGCTTCAATCAAGCCCTACTAAAAGTTTAGTTACACATGAGTTTGATGTTAAACATCTTCATAAAGTAAAATAAAGGAAAGAAGAAACCCGAAAATACTGGCTAGAAGAGTCGTCAATTCTTCTGCAAAATCTCTCCTCCCATTATTTATGTGTTTACAGGCCTAGTTATAAAGTTTAGGAGCCTCTTAAAACTCGTAAAACAAAACGCTACATTTATTTCCAAAATAGGAACAATCTTTTTACTATTCACTGATGCACGTGAGCACTCGATCACAGACTAGTGCGCTTGAGCCCTCTTCTTGCGCGCGTGAGCGCAGGTGCACTTGATCCTTGGCTTGGGCACAGACTGGTGCGCTCGATCGCAAGTCTCTGTGCTCGATCGCACCAGGCAGCTTCCAGCTCTTCCAGGTTTGCTTTCTAAGCCAGATAATTCCATAATGCTCCATTTTCTCCAAAAACCTAGAAAAACACAGAAAACACAGAAAGGAAATAAAATAGCATGAAATAACATAAATTAGGAACTTAACAAATGTAAATTAAGGGGCTTAAATATGAATATTTAAGCACTTATCATATCACATACCTCGTCAGTATCAAGTAGATAAATCCAACTATATCTTTTGGCGCTCTTAATTTTTACCCATTCCTATCATCTATGACCTCATCGGTAATGGTGATGGTACTTTTCCATGTCTCTCTCACCTCTCCCTCACAACTGATGGTCAAACTACACTAAATCCAGCCTATTCCACTAGGATTCGAATAGACCAATGCCTCCGATCCTAGATTAATACCACCCTCACCTCTAATATCTTACAAGATGTCCATAGTCTACATACTTCTCAGGATGTCTAGATTGCAATGGAATAACGGTACCTTGATTAGTCTAATACCAATGAATTTGACCTATGCTTGAAGCTTCACAGACACACCAAAGATGGCAAGTTTATGGAACAGTATCTCCGAGAACTCAAGCCGATATTTTTCTTGGCATCAACTCACCTCTCTTCACAAAAAAAGGTCTACATATAGAGTATGAAAGCTTCATCACCACAATCACCAACACCAACATCACTCTCACATTTGATAGTTTGCGTACCAAGCTGCTCCTATAAGAACAATGACTAAAACATATTCGAGGCAGGTCTCAGTTATCTGATGCTCCTACAGCTTTGCTGCCACCATCATAACCAGTGCTTCTCGTGGTCGTGGTAGAGTTCGCTCACGCTATCGAGGTCGTGGCAGGGGTCGTGGATGCAATACTGATTGTGGTGACTCTTCTCAACATGGTTCAGGTACTGATCAGTTCTCTTACTTTTATCCTATATTTAATCGATTTGTTGGTAATTCCTTTTATAGTAATAACGGTGTCTTGAGCCCGCATCCTAAATCCTCCTCCACGTCCTGTAAAATTTGTCACACCACTGGTTACCTTGCCTTGAATTGCCCTCATCGATTTATTCATGTTACTGTATCTCATGATTTGCCAAAATCATTTGCTGCTATGTCGTTTATTGAGTCCAATGTTGTCCAGTGGTACCCTGATACGGCTGTTTCAACTCACATGACTCCTCAGTAAGGTATACTTATTAATCTTACACCATATTGTGGAAAAACTAAAATTTTAGTTAGTAATGGAAAATTGCTTGATATTAACAATGTTGGTTCTACTTTTCTTCATACCTCCACTAAACCACTTCACCTTAATAATGTCTTGCATGCTCTACACTTGTCTCACAACTTACTTTTTATTAAACGTTTATGTTATGATAATAACTATTCTGCTAATTTTGATGCCTCTCATATTGTTATTAAGGACAAAAGTACAGAAGAAACTCTTCTCAAATCTTCCTGTGATAGTGATTTCTAACATCTTTCTTCATATTCGGTCACTACCACCCCCTGGCACTGGTCTCTAGTGATGTATGGCATCGTCGGCTAGGTCATTTAGGTTTTTGTGTGTTATCTTTTTTGCAAAATAAAAAGAATATTTTTCTGTCGTCTAAATATTCTGATTTTTGTTTCAAATGTTAATTAGGAAAGTCTAAACATTTACCTTTAGATTCTGTTGAGCATCGCACTGCACAACCTTTAGCTTTAAAACATTCTTATGTTTGGTAATCTCATATTTTATCTAACTTAGGATACCGTTATTATGTTATTTTTGTGGATGATTTTTCCCGATATTCTTGGATTATTTCTATGCATAAAAAATATGAAGTTTTTCATCATTTTTGTTCTTTTAAAGCTCTTGCTGAAAATCAGTTTTCCACCAAAATAAAAAATTGAAAAGTGATAGTGGTAAAAAATTTGATCAAACGCCTTCCAAACAATTTCTTTCTCACCATGATATTACGTTTCGTATGTTTTGCCCGGATACACCTCAACAAAATGGAGTCGTTAAGCATAAGCATAGATACATTAGTGAAATGGCACACACCCTCTTAATTTATTCATCTCTACCTGAGTCCTCTTAGGTCAATGCCACATATACTTCTCTTTACATCATTAATCGTCTCCCTACCCTTGTTCTACATAATTAAGCTCCGAATACAAAATTGTTTTCTAAACCTCATGATTACTCCGCTTTTCGTGTCTTTGAGTGTGCCTATTAACCTAATCATACTGTCAATGCCTCACAAGTTAACACCTCATTCCAAACACTGTATTTTTTCTAGGATATGCCGAAAATTACAAGGGATATAGGTTTCTTGATCCTTCCACTAGACGAGGCTACACTAGTTGTCATGTTATCTTCAATGAACTTTATTTTCCCTATCATGTCCTCTCCAAACCCGTCATCTTTTCTATAGTTAACCCCTCTCCCTCTTCTCCTCTCATTCTTACCACTGGTGAACCCTTACATAAACCTTCTACCTCTCTTACTATGGTTCCAATCACCCATATCCCTACTTTTCCCTCAACTTCTCTAGATTTGGCCCCCTCTTTAAGACGCCTACACCCTTTCCCCCTCCTAACAACTCATCTCCACCACCACCATTCCCTATTGCTCTACCTCCTCTTCTGAAAATAAGTTAGTATCGTCATCTACTTCTTCCAGTTCCAGTGCCCTCTCTTCTACAGATCTTGTGGCTTCCTTTACCTCCTCACTTCCCCCCACGTCCAACACTGTCTTTTATCATCCCATAATCACTCATTCTAAAGTTGGTATTCATAAGCCCAAACAATTCCTTTCTCTTTCCACTACCAACCTATCCTCTGAACCAACTTGTTTTTCTCAAGTAAATAAAGATCTCGAGTAGCAGCCAGCTATGACTGAAAAATTTAATGCACTATTAACTAACCATACATGGGATCTGGTTCTATATGATCCAACAAAAAACTTAGTAGGATGTAAGCGGATTTATAGGATTAAATATCAGGATAGATATGTGGAGTGCTACAAAGCGAGGTTGGTCGCTCAGGGATTCCACCAACAACCATTTATTGACTATAATGAAACCTTTAGTCCAATTGTTAAACCTACTACTATACACACTGCTTTGTCTTTAGCCATTTATCATGTTTGGGTAATTAGACTACTGGATGTTAAAAATACTTTTCTTCATGGTTATCTTAATGAAGTTGTGTACATAAAATAGCCTCCTGGTTTTGTTGATAACCTTCATCCTATTCATGTTTATAAACTATGTAAAGCTATCTATGGTTTGAAACAGGCTCCCAGGGTTTGGTTTCACCGTTGCAATTCTTTCTTTCTCTCACTTAGGTTTACTTGTAGTCGGGCCAATACCTTTATGTTTGTTTTTAAGTCACCTTATGGCTTTCTGGTCTTATTTTTGTATGTTGATGACATTAACCTTACAAGTAATAATACCACTCTCCCTTTTCATTTCATTTATACTTTATCTCAATGGTTTGTGCTATGAAGGATCTAGGTGATCTTTATTATTTCCTTAGAATTGAAGTTGTTCAAAAACCCTTTGGTTTGTTTCTCTCTCAAACAAATACACCAAAGACCTTTTACTTAAATTCTCTATGTCTTCAGGTAAACCCGTTAAGACTCCCCTTCCTTCCAAGTCACCACTTTTATTACATGAGGGTGAACTACTAGCAAATCCCTCTAACTATGGGAGTATGGTTGGAGGTCTACAATATTTAGCCATGACCCGACCTGATATTGCATATGTTGTTAATCTGGCCAATCAATTTTTGCATGCTCCCCGCATAGCTCATTTTCAACTTGTAAAACGCATTTTTCGATATTTATGTGATACTACTAATCATGGGTTACTTCTCGATTCTGCAAAAGATTTTTCTCTTTCTTGCTATGCAGATGTAGACTGGGTCGACTACCCTGATAGTCGTCGCTCCACCACAGGTTATGTGATCTTCTTTGGACCAAATCTTATTTCTTGGAAAGCAAAGAAACAATCCACTGTGTCTCGTTCCAACATTGCATTTGAATACCACTCCCTTGCTTATGCTGTAGCTGAGACCTACTGGATTTGTTAGCTTCTCTATGACTTATATGTGTTCTTGACTAATCAAGTTCAGATGCATTATGATAATATTGGTGCCACCTATCTTACAACTATTCCAGTCTTTCATGGTCGCACCAAGCACATCGAGATAGATTTTTATTTTGTCTGCGAAAAAGTGGGTTAAGAATATCTTCAAATACGTTATACTTCCATTGATGCTCAACTTGTCGATATCTTCACAAAAAGGTTATCCTGTCTTCGGTTTCTTCAATAGAAAAGCAATCTCTCAATGATTTCACACCATTCGGATAAAAAAGGCATGTAAATGTATATATCTCTAACCCTAGTAAACCTTAGGGACATTATTGTAATTGTCAATGTAATTATTGTCTATAAATACAAGCTTCTATTGCTGTTGTAATTCAAGCAGACAGTAAATCCTAAACCTTTCTTCTAGAGAGCGCTACTACTGGTAGTAAGTACATGGTCCCTGAAGAAAGCATTGTCGGTGGCAGTGGGTGGACCTTTAACAAGGTATCAAGCAGTTTGATTTCCTCTTAGTCCTTTTAAGGATGATGCTTCGATTTGTTGATTAAAGGGCTATGGTTATTTGTTGATTAAAATTGCCCCAAGGTTTGCTGAGATTTTTCAAAGAAGAAGAAGGGTTGTTTTTTTTTTTTTTGAAGTTGTTTTAATTTACTCTTTTTTATCTTTTATTTTTTTAAAAAAAATTAAATTTTTGTTTGTGCAACATTTGTCCTTTCCAATATTAATTTGGACAGAATTTAAACGAAAAGTTCACATTACTATAATTTTGATATTTAAGAGTTTAAATTGCTGCAATTAAAACGTTAGAGTTTGAAGTATTAAAACCTCCAAACCTTAGGGTCAAAATGCGTTTCAGCCTATTTTTAAATGTCAATCTATGAATAGTTTCACACAAAGGAAAAACACATCGAGGTCACCAGTTTACCTCTCTCTCTCTCTCTCTCTCTCTCTCAAATCTCGACCCTGGGTTCATCTCTAAAAAACCAAGTTGCCACAGAAAGTCTACTTAACTCAATCAAAAACAATTTAAATCATAGTCAAAATTACTCACAAGAATGTTTATTGTAATAAAATGCTATTACCTATCCCAAATTGTCAAACTATTTACAATATTCTCCCTTTCTCTCTTACTCATTTTCCAGTAACTCTTCCTCTAAAAAATGAAGACAACCACTACACATTTCCCTCTCTCATTATCCTCATACTGCACATGCACACTACTCTATCTCATATTTTCCTTGCCTATTCTTGTTTCTTAATTTTCTTTTTGTTCACACATTTTTTAACCATCTTCAATCTAAAAAAATAGAGTGACGATTTCATGGATTTGGTTATGTGGTAACTTTCACGAAATTTAAAAAATCTACTAATAATCGGAAGAAGATTGAGTACTAATAATTTCTATCCGTGAAATTGAGAATAAAAAAAATTATAATGTTATGATTGGACTCAAGAGTTACCCAATTAAATCTTTTAAATTTGGTTTAATTATGACGAGCCCAAATAAAGATAATTAGACCTCTAAAATTGGTCTTAATCATAACAAATTAAAAAACTTTTTAAATTAAGCTTAATTATTGTGGACTTTATTAGAACTTGTCAAATGTGAAGGGCTGATTAGGGGTTTGGCATTTTAAAACCCATCAAAATCTCTTTATGCGGTCCAAATAAAGTTACTAGAATTTGGTCACCAACTTCTTAAAATCGGCGTTTTTTGGGGAGATCTCACTAATTTGGGCTCAGTAAAGTCAAATGGGAGTTTGGCCATATGCATGCCAAAAGAACAGCCCTACCACTCGATGAAGACCATGGACGGCCAAGATTAAAGCACAGATATGGATAAAGCTTCACTTTTATCTTTTAATTGAAAAGTTAAGAGTTCTTGTTAGAATGAGATAAAAATGTGCATTAACCACTAAGGGTGGCTCAGTAATAAGTATGGCTCGGTAATAAGTAGTAGAGTTAGGGATTTTGAAGCATGATGTCTTAAGTTTAACACTTTTTATATTTTTTTATGATCATCACAGGGTTATTTTTAAAAATTACGGTGAAAAAAATTGATAATGAATATGCTATCTTCATCTTTTTTTTAGTAAATTTTATAGTTTTAAAAGGCTTTCATATCTTATTCATTTTCTTTTTTAATGACATTATTGTTATTTTGGAGATTCATTGATGTTATAAGAGTAATTTCCATTACATGATGTACTTGTGATTTACTTTACATTATGACCAATTTTCTTGTAATTTTACATGAAAGTTCTTTTATCTTTTTTTTTTTTTTAAAGGAGTCCAAAACTGATTCATGAGTGTAGTTTGAAAGATTTTTTATTGTATCAAGTGAAAACTTAATCGGTAATTTTTAAAAATTTTACTAGTAAAATCTATACATACTCACTCAGTTAATAATATTAATAAAAATTTTAAAAATTATCAATTAAATTTTTATTTGATGTAAAAAAAAATCTTAATTTACACTTAACGCAAACAAATTTTTTTAACTGATAGTAAAAAACATCCGAGAACATATAAGACATAAAAATAAAAATAAAAAACATACCAGCTTTATTGTTACTTCAAATGATTCCGCCCTTGGATAATCCACCACCGCGTCATATCTCATTTTCATAGTAAGTTACGATGATAGATAGTGATTACATTCATACTTGTATAAAAATAACATACATATCGTGCTGGTATGAAGACAGTTTCCTAGCTCCTTGTGCTAGGCATGAGGACGTTGTCGACAACGATGAGTACATTCACAAGTGAGAGAATCCAAACATTTTTCTGTGTAGAGTCTGTCGAAATGCTTAGATTGACACAATTTGTTGCATGTGTAGCTACTGCAATGCGGTTCCATGAGCATGTCAAATTTGTCTTAACAAATCCCTTTATGTCCGTAGAATCTCTCACCACCTGTGACAAAGCCACAAAAAGTTGTCAAACTCAACAAGCTAATTAATAACAGATTATGGAGTTTCAAGATCTTTTGCTATGATGAGAGACCTGAAGGAAAGGCCAGAGATAACAAAACCACAAAGGAAAGAGCGATAATCTTCCTCATCTTCAAGAAGGCTATTGTATACTGACTGCATAAGGGAGTTAAAATGGAGAACATGTTGCCAAAAAAAGCTTTTACATATATGTTAGACCAAAATGTTCGTCTTTTGATGAAGGTTATCTTTAGCCATTGGATTTAGTAACTGCCATTATGCTTTTGCAGTCAAACTTAGGACTTTGGGTCCACTAGGCCATATGAGACATCTGTTAGATAATCATCATTACTTACACAGTTGAACTTGACGTTTGACTTGTCGTTAAGCATTGACTAAAACTAATTTAATTATGTTTTAATCGAAATCCAAATAAAAGCAAAACACTCAGATTAATTAGAAATAATTCTTTTAAAAAATGTATTAAAAAGTTATAAATTGAACAAAACTAATATTATTTTTAAAACAAATGAATTTCATAAATTTTATGAATTTTTTTTATAATTTTACACTTTATTATGTTTCGAAATCGTAAAATAATATGAAATTAATTTATAATGAATTCTATAAAATTCATTTGTAATTCTAAAGTTTTCGTATTTAAAAAAATATAAAACTATGAAACTCAATTATATATAAATTTCTTATCAAATTGAAATAATTTGAAGCAAATATTATCAAATATAATAGAGTTTATAAATAAATTCTATAAAATGAGGGTTATAAAATAACTTTGACCAAAATATCTTCATTAGTTATCGTACAGAGAACAAAACAAAACCTTTTCTCTCAAAACTGAACTTTCTCGCTTGTCGTTGCTAGTGTTCTCTACATACATATTATTATTGGGTTTTTTTTTGCTATGGCTTTAAATTAACTTAAATATCTAATTTAAGATAAAATTTAATATTTTAAATTGTCTTATAGCTAAATCCAAATAATGCGGTAGAACAAAACAAAATCTTAGTTTTGAAATTTTTTATGCGTATGACTTGTAGATCTGGCTATGGCAACCTATCAATTAGTAAGATCCGGCAGTTTAAATGGGGATGCAGTGCTTTGCGTATGGGTTTGAATGATTAAAGTAAGATTTGGAAGTCTATTAATAGTAGGGATTCTGCAAATTGGTGGTTAACATTACTGATCTCTCCCTTGGAATATAAGAACACTTTACCTCATGCATATTATGGGTATTTTATGAAAAATAAATTGAATTCAATTGAATTCTACAATTTAATATAATATATCCAAACATGAAAATTCATTCATTTATAATTGAATTCTTTTTTTTTCAATTCATTTTAAAATAAAATCAATTCTATTTTCATTTGGTTTCAAACAGAGTGTGGATGATGATCTATTTTTGTCATGCATTGCATTGAACGAAAACGGTTTGTAAAACCCATATTTCTAAGTTGTATTATTTGAACGATTCGAGACCTACCAATCACACGAATTATTAACAAAAAAAAGACAAGATTTACCTAAGTTCACCCTAAAATAGGGCTACATCCTGCAATAAGTTTCACTATAATCAACCTCACAAATCTCTCATTACAATGTGTGCTCAGTACATAGAGAGTATTTATAAGCAACTTAAGACGCCTTAATTAGGATTTTCGCCCTGCTGCAAAACCACGGCTATTCATGGGCCCAAGCCCAAACCGCCAAGCAAAAAATCAGACCCAACTCATGTACAGGGCCTAAAAGTTTTGGAGGCACTGTCCCCTAACCCCTGCTCGCTCTCCGGGGAGCAAGACCCCATGGTCGTCGGGGGTTCTACAAATCTGGACCCGTTGAAGTATACACCAACTCTAACAATATTGCTATTTAAATTTTTAAAATTTTGGTTTGTTATCTTTCTTAAGATGGTTTATATAAAGAAAACTTCTGAGTAAAGCATATTCATTACCATATATTTCTTTCAATTATATATATATATATGGGTATATAATTTATTAATTTATGTGCACTTCTTTTTTATTTTAAATTGGACCATACGAGTAGAATTTGGTTATAATTTTTGACCCAACTATTTAAGCACAAACCCACCACTTATTCTGTATAAATATAGATCTTCAACTTAGCCTCATCTTTCTCAAATTTCTCATATAAAACCAAGAGGGAGCATTAAAAATACTATAACATAGTTTCTGTTAGTTTAAAAGGGTAAGATCCAAGTAATGCATTTACTTCTCTCAAACCCTAACAGTCCGTTTGGGACATGGAATTGAAGGAGAACAGAATTGCAATTCAATGTGCTCAATCAATTCTTTTGTTTGTTTGCAAAATAAGTATGGAATTACAACTCTATGGAAAACTCAATTTCCCTGAAAGTTAGAATTGAAAATGATAGGAGAGGTTTCATTTTCAATTCCACAAAATCAACAATTGATTTTGTTCCTCTTTGAACCAAAAAGCCCGCACCCCCCCCCCCCCCCCCCCACGTGTGCTAACTCCTTTAAAAATGGGAGAATTCATTAGTCAAGCCAAAACTTAGATTCTGAAACCCGAGTAGCTCCTAAGGTACAGCACAAGCCTAAAGACTTAGAAGAAAAAACTTGTTCAAAATGTTAGAAGATTTAGAAGACAAAACATATTCAAAAGGTTTGAATACTTAAAGATAAAACTTTATAAGTAGGTTAGAGCACTTGAAGATATGAACTACTTCCTTAAGCTCTAGGCACCTACAGAAGTAGGGGTCTTTTATTGAGGGCGACATGAACACCGCCCAATCAGAGAGTGACATGTGATTGAAAAAAGGGTAAAAAGTCAATTCTCATCCATGGGTAAAATGATAACTCCTGGCTTAAGGACAAAAGGTAATTTTTGTCTTAAATCTATAGTCTAACCTCAAGTATTGATCAGATCATCATTCGACAATCCAGAATGAGTGAATTAAAAACTTTCCTAATCACAATCAACCTTTTCATTATATAGAGGAGGCTCGTAATCTCATTAAAGCTAACTAGAAAATTCTCTTTAGAACTCTCTATAAGCCTCCAATATATTCAGATTATCCATAATTGTAAAGATACTAACTTAGGTGTCTGTACATATTGACAAGTATCTACAAGTGCCATCACTCACTCAGAAGGACCTCTCACATGTGGGTCGTCACTTTTCCAGTTTTTGACTTTTTTTGCATTAACACTTGAGGACGATCATCTTCTTGAACTAACCATTGGAATAAGATGCTCATCTAATCCAATTTAGTCTTAACATCACATCTAAAACACATACTACTGCAGGAATAAAATCGACAAGCAATGCCTAACAATGAGAACATGTTCTTATTGTGCTCTCCCATTCATAAAACACTTAAGATATCTTTAGCCCAAAAGGAAATACCAACCAAATCATAAAAAAAAAATGTCAAACCTTCTACTAAATGTTGTAGATTGAGCATTCTGAGTTTATACAATTCCACCGACTTGTCTTAACATGCTTAAAATGAACTAGGGACCAAGTAATACGAGGCAAAACCATGGAATGCTCCCCAACTCTACCATTAACATTGTTGATCTACGGGATATATAAAAGAACTTACACTCCAAAGTCATGTATGCCATCATCTCAAAATGAATGAATAAAAGAAGGATCCAAATGTCGCACTTGATGTTAGAAAAGTCTACGCAACTCTAGGCATTCAGACTTAAAGGTGTCCTAACAAACACGTTATACCGATACACTATAAATGAAAAGTTGAAATACGAAGTGAGATAATAAGGTCCAAAGGGAAAAAAGAATCAACAATAAACATATAGGCATAGTACTTAACCCAAGCTAAACCTCACCAGGGGTGCTAATATAATATAAAATCTAAGTGTATGGAAAAATACTTATGTAGAACCCAATTTTTATTTTAATTTATATATAAAACCATGTGGTTTGATCTAGTTTCATAACAAACCCTGAAGTTATTTTGGTTCATACTTAACCTTGTAGTTGGAACCGTTTTGCATAGGATTGATGTTTGTTAACTCCACATAAAATGACCAAAATAACCCCAAAATTTTCCTCATTAGTTGCCAAAATCTATGATAGAGAACGAAATTGACTCATAATTGACCAACATTGTAAGTACTGCAAATATAAAGAACATAATCTCTCAACTTTTTGCTGAGAATTTTGATAGGGGAAAGGGTTCTTTCTCTCGATCCTATATCAAATCTCAAATGGCTTCCCCTGGATTCACCTTTGTATTCACCACATTGATAGCTTTTGTCAACACCAAGAACTTAATCAAGTGGGTAAGCTTGTTTTGTAAAAGGTAGTTTTGCAGATCAAAAGGACAAATTAAGCGTAATAAAAAACCTTAATTACTAGCTTTTGTTAAGTTCTTAGCACATCTAGTGAACCAACAAGTGGCTAACAAGATTATTGCATTAGAATTGCTCACCTTTTTGCTTGAAAATCCTATTGATGATAGCGTGTTAGGAGTTGTGTTTACATACTGTTCTTAGTTTAAATAATTGTTAGGAGTTTTTTTTTTTAAATTTATTTTGTGTGTTTTGGGATTATTAAATAAGAAGACATGATGTGGAGTTAATAGATATCAACCTTGTTCTACCGATGCCAACCACAGGGTTTAGTATGAATCAAAATAAACCTCAGGATTTATTATGAAATTGGGCCAAACCACATGATTTTCTATGTAATTTCGCCTTTATTTTATCGTATGAGTTCATTTCATGCATACAAAAGCATTAGTTAAATTAATAATTTAATCTAGTCCATGCTAGAATATAGATGACCTATAAAAATATATGAGAAGAATTATTAAACAACTTATAGTTATATAAGTTAAGAAAAAAAATTCTTAGGGTTAACTAGAGAAGTTGAGTAAAAGGAGTACATGGAAAGGCAAAATTTTCATTTCTTATCCAAGGTACTTGTAGGTACCACTCCTTTCTGCCGTGGCCCATGACTTCGAGCTTAATACCTAAGGTCGCTTCTTTCAAGGAATGATTAATAAACAAAGGTGTGGATCAAAGTGGGTTGGTATCTGGAAAGATTATAACCTATTAGGCCCAACACAACCTTTTTTAAGTAATAAAAAGGCTCCCAATATGGGTGCACTTTAAGTGTTACGCTTCATATATTCGACATCACATTGTATGTGGTGTTAAGCCTTTATGAAAGAACAATTTTTTTAGAGACATGTTACCTAAGCACAAAGCGGAGACGGCGCGCAATTGGAGTTGCCATTTGACTTTAAAGGGAGGTAAAATCTCTTATCATTATTCTGCAAGATATTCGGAGCAAGAGATTAAGGTATGAGAGAAAAATTATTTAAGGTTTCCCCTCCCATCTAAGTTAAAACTTAGCCCTTATGTTCTTGAGAAAATATTTAATAATTAATTTGGACTAGTTTTACTACACACTAATCATGCAAGTAATCATAATAGCAGTTATATCAACCAATTTGCAAGCAACAGTTATATCACCCAAGCAATTAATAACAATCAATCATAAGAGAAATTTAAACATAGCAAAAATTTATTCAAAGAGTATGAGAGTGTGTAGTTGACCTAACAACAGAATAAAATGCGTTAGTGCAATAGGGAATAGACAACAAGAATCAAAGGAGCATTAAAACGCAAATTTGGAGAATTTGATGTCAGGTCAGTCGACTCAGCCCAGACAGAACCTGTTCGGTCATGGCATAGGGTTAGCCGACCTTAGTGAGGAGTTGGTCGACTCCAGTAGCATTGGTTTTAATTGTTTTCAAATTTTCAACAGAAAACTTGTTTTTGTCGATTTCTAATCCGATTTAATTCATGAAAAATTATGTAAAACCCTATTCTACATGACATGTAATTATGCGATCAATCTTTAAAATATTGTTTCTAAATTATATATTATTTTAATTAGTTTAAATTCAACTCTAATCTACATGACATGCGAAATTGGAATGCAGACCTAGAACATATTTCTATATGGCATACATGAATCAATTAAAATCAATCATTGTGTTCATAATAATTTAAATTGCTAGGAAAATTTACTTTTTCGTAATTCAGTCTCTCCACATGTTGTTGAGGGATTAACGTTGAAGAATTAATCCAAGAACGAAAGTGATCTTCCATGTGTGGTGTTGATTGCCCTAAAATTATTGTAGTTTGTACTTTGATGGATGAACACACATAGAAAAATTGAATTTGATACGAAAATTAATGTGGGAGATTTTAGGGTTTATGTTTTCGGGATTAGTGGAGGTTAGTGTTTATGGAAGAAAATTGTTTGTGGGAATATTATAGGATTTTTAAGAGTTATTTTAGGGTTTATGAGAGGAGAAAGATTCATGAGAATTCTAGGGATCTATTTGATTTCAGAGAATTCTAGCTCTCAACTTATGTCTGTGTGTTTGTAGTGTCTGGGAATTTTACATCTTTTGCATAGCTAAGACTGACCAATCTATGTAATTTTAGCTACAAAATAATAGCTAAAATTCTTAATTACATGTTATCAAGCTTATTACCGGGTTTATAAAAGGAATCTAGATTTATAAAAGGAAGAAGCATTCATGAAAATATTGCATTGGCTTCTGAATTAGTGGTAGACATTGATAAAAGAGTTTTTTTGGAGTAATGTCATTCTGAAGATGATGCACAAATTTGGTTTCTCGAAAGTGTAGTGTGACATAATTAATAAAGTGCAGGTTGAAGGGGAAATTTTTCCATATCGGATTTCTAGAATAGCTTAGTTTGTTTCTCATTTACTCTTTGCAGATGACTTGCTTATATTAACGAATGGAAGTAAAAAAATCTTTGCATGAGCTTCTCAATTTATTTTTGTTGTATCAATAGGAAAGTGGCCAACCACTTAGTGTTTCAAAAAGCTCTTTCATTATGACCTCTAAAACTCCTCACAACTGGTGTAATTTGATTCGAGCATAGATAAGATTTCAGCAAGTATTTATTCCTATAAAATATCTTGAGGTGTTGTTATTAAAAGGTAAAGCTTGAATAGTATATTTTAATTATTTAATTACTAAGGTTAGGCAATGACTAAAAGGATGGAAGATAAAGTTGCTCTCATATGGAGGAAAAATGACATTGATTAAATCAGTGCTCACTACGATTCCTATACACTCTCTTGCTTTAATTCATTTTCCTAAATATTTGATCAATCGCTTGCATTCCATGTTTTCAGTTTTTCTTTGGAGTTAATGGTGAATCAAAGAGGCACTGGGTGTCTTGGGAAAGACTGTCTCTGCTAGTTAAAGAATGAGGTCTTGGGAAGTTTTTATGACTAAAAAATATGGATACATCCATGCAGAATGTTACTTCTATACTCCAATTTTTTTGTCTCATAGCATGAGGTTTATAAAATCATTGCTCCATTTGATAGTGTCAAATTCAATTTGGTTAGTTGGAAAAGACTACATCTCTTTCATGCATGATGAATGTTCTATTGATGGTTTATCTCCTTCCATCCAACTTAGACCTTCGATAACGGTATCTAAAGCTCTTCAATTAGATGAGTTTTTGGAGAGCATTGAGAATAAGCTAACGGCAAATCAACATTGTTTGTTGAATTCGATCCAGTTGAACAACCAACGTGAAGATCATTTAATTTT
Source organism: Bretschneidera sinensis (assembly GCA_023935145.1). Taxonomy (NCBI): domain Eukaryota; kingdom Viridiplantae; phylum Streptophyta; class Magnoliopsida; order Brassicales; family Akaniaceae; genus Bretschneidera; species Bretschneidera sinensis. The sequence goes on from CM043700.1 coordinate 109,358,400, forward strand.
GTGCTTTTCCTCCACTGGCGAATTCTCTTTTTCATGTTACTGGCATGCACATCGTTATCATCATGATAAATTTGGATGGTTTAAATTTTTGTGGAACAAATGGCTGCCAAAAAAATTTATTTTTCGTATGGAGATTTTTCAAAACTACTTTACTAAGGAATTCTATTATTCAGTGCTTTGGCATCCAAATAGCTTCAGTTTGTAGTTATTTCTCTACTCCGAACATAGAGACCATGTCACATCTCCTTGTCACTAGTGAGGTTGCTTGGCAAGTGTGGTCTTATTTTAGGAATATGTTGAATATTAGTCATCAAGCTAACACATATACAAGTTTGTTCCAATTATGGTACTTTCAGGAAAATCAATCCTCTAAACTTGGAGTCGCTAGATTTCTTGTTCTTAATATCGGATGTTGGAAAATTTAGAAAGCATGAAATGTGCATCACCATTGAGAAATTCCATTCTCGCCTCAACAGATCATATAGAAAGTAACTCTTATGGTTCAAAATATTTTTAAGACTTTCACCCCTTTTCATGCAATTGATTTTCATGCTTCTGCATCCTTGCAAACCTTAATGCTTCCAATTCAGTAACCTCAAATAAAAAGAGGTTCTTGGGTGAAATGGATTGTCCTTACACTAGGTCATTTGAAATTAAATACAAATGGCTCTAGTCGAGAAGGTTTTTGTTTAGGATGAGACCTTATAAGAGACTATACTAGAGTTGTTATTCTTGTTTTCTCTTATTATTTTGGTGCAGGATCAAACATGGACAGATAAACGAAGCAAAAACATGGCTATCTTCTTTATTGAAACTGATTCTAATGTGCATGCTAGTCACTACTCCCTACCTCATACTCTCTTGTTCACATGTACAGATAATGAAATCACTCTACTAATGGTCTAGCAGCCTTAATACACTCGTCTTACACCAATCAGATATATTCAATTCAGGTTATCTTCCTTAGGATATTTTGAGGTTATGCTTTGAATATAGTCTAGGTTTATTGGTTTATCGTACAACAAAAAACAAAATTTAGTAGTATGACACTTATATAGCCATATTGGTTGTTTTTTGCATTGGTTTTCAAGGTACGGTTTACCCCTTGCTTTTCTTTATACTATTTTTTTCAAAATTAATAAAACTTGTAAGAGTCCTTACCAAACCCGCCTCCACCACAACGAGACTTTTTTTTTTTAATAAAAAAGGACTTTGGAAAACTCTTGTTTAAAGGACTTTGGAAAATGTCATGTTTAAAGGACTTTTGAGAAATGTTTTGGAAAATTTCTATTTAAAGGACTTTGGAAAATTTCTGTCTAAAATATTTTGGAAAATGTTTGTTTAAAGAAAATTTGGAAAACACTTGATTAAAGGACTTTGGAAAATGTCTATTTAAAGGATTTTTGGAAAATATCTTATTTAAAGACCTTTGGAAAATGCCTAACCCTTTCCTATGGAGAAGGATATAAGCACACACTTTTCTTCCTAGGACTAATCGAAGAGAGATATTGACTTGCTTACTCTTGACTTGAAATTTTCTTCACTAGGGAAAAATATTGTTTTTGTTACCTGAATCCTTGATCGGTGCTACTTAACTGAGCTTTTGATTGGATTGTTGGTTGGACTGTTGTTTGGACCACGTGCTTGTTTATTGATCATACTGAAGTTAGAACAGTGTTTTTTCATCATGAATCTTCAATTTTAAGTTTAAGCTTGATCAAAATTGAAATCGATGTAAAAAATCGAGGCAAGCTAATTTGAAGTTTAGCCTTAATCGTGATTGAAATCCATGTCTTCTTCAAGAGGATTTTCATCTTCTAAGCATGTTCACTTCATCCAAGCTAATCTCAAAATCCTGCACCATAAGCTTGATATCTCGAAAGCCCATCAAATTCCAAAGAAGGTTGAGATAAATAAACATCATTCTAATTATTCAAGTACTGGATGGTAAATTTCTTTTATTAGCTCTCTCTGTGCTAATATTTTTTTTCTCTCATGAAAGATATATTGACTTCTATAGATTTCCTTTCTCTTAAAGTACTGTGGTGGTTTGAAACACATGTCTGATTGGAATAAATTACTGGATAGCATATCCAAACAGTACGTCAAATTTGCATGGTTCAAAAACTTCATTGAATCTCTTATCGCCTCAATATTTAATACCCCTATGGCTTCTGCTTTAGTTGAAAAATGGTAAGATACATTGCATAGCAAATAACATGTTGAAAGAGATATGTACTCCTTGATTTTGGTTGAAATTTTAGGGAAAACACACACAAATCATTATTTCTTTGCACTATCAACAATGTCGCTCCATAAATTAGGGTTTTGCATTCAAAATTGTTTACTGTCAATTAAGGGGTTAGAGAATAAAAGTTTTGCTCTAAATTTGAACAATGTGCATGGAGTTTTTAGTTTTTTGTGTGATTGTTATATATGGATTTAGGGGGTTGTTTGTTTATTCTGAATGTTTGTATGTATGTAGGGTCCTTATGTCAATTTCAGTTGCAATTATTGCATCTGTATGTGTCAATGTGTTAAGTTAAATAATTATTGTGGTCCCATTGTGTCTTCAATTTTCTATTTCCTTTTTCAATGTTCTGTGTTCATAAGATAATGGTTAGTTTTTCGTATTCTATTGTCATTGTCTTCTATGACAATGAACTTTTTTTTGTTGTAGATATGGGGTTGCTTGCTTTGTCTACATTAGGATTCCATTCTTATGGGTATTTCAATTATATCCCCTTAATGAGGTATGAACGTGGAAAAAAAAAACCCTTATCGTATGTTTATGCTTACATTAGGCATAGTGTGCACCAAATTAGGAGTTAAAGATCATGTAGCCTTACACCATATGTACTTTGGGTTTACATTGTATCATGGGGTGAGTAAGTTAAAGACTAATAATGATGTGATCCTTATGTCTAACAAACTTCCTAATGATATTTGTTGACATGTATATGGAGAATAGTTTTCAAAAGATAGTTGATATTTGTGTTGTAGCAGAAGATGTCCTATTTTTACCAAGTACTGATTAAGAATTAAAGATCATGTAGCCTTGCACCATAAGTACTTAGGTTTACATTGTATCATGGGTTGAGTAAGTTAAAGACTAATAATGATGTGGTCTTTATGTGTAACAAACGTCCTAATGATAGAGTTGTTGACATGTATGTGGAGAATAGTTTTCAAGAGATAGTTGATAGTTGTGTTGTAGTAGAAGATGTCCTATTTTTACCAAGTACTGATCTATCATCTAGGGGTAAGAGTTTGGGTGAAGGTTTGATAGATATTCCAGTAAGGGTTCTGGGTGGTAACAGTAAGGGTTTGACATTTTTTCCAGTAGGGGTTAAGGGTGGTAGCAATGAAAGTGGTAGTAGTGAGGGTTTGACATATATTCTAGTTGATGGAGAGGATCCTGGGGGTGAGGGCTTAACAAATAGTGATTTGACTGATAGTGATTACTCTTGTAATGATGATGATGATTTTAATCAATTTGTTGATGAAGGAGTTGAGGCAAGATAATGGTGGGTCTTCAAGGACAAGTGATCAATCAAAGAGGTAGATCATCTCATACTAATTACATTAAGAATGATGAGAACTTAGATTTTGCAAGATCTGATGACTTAAACTCTCCACATTTATTTGATGTAGATGAAGATGTAGAGGTAGAGGAATTGTATCCTGAATTTAGGGGTGATGGGTTTGATGTATTTACTGTTGGTATGAATGAGACAAAGAACAAATCAAGAATATTGTTAAGGATTACTCAACCAAATAAGGGCTTGATATTAAGATCCATAAGTATGAGGAAACATAGGGATGTGAGGGTTAATCCTATATGGAAGCAAAGGAATATGCAAGATAGGATGAGGAAGGATTTTGTTGTTGGGGAGTCAAAGTGGAAGGTTTCTAGGGCCAGGAGTATGGTAAGTTGTGGGATTATGTAGAGGAGTTGAAAATGAGAAATGGAGATTCGAGTGTAGACCTACAAGTAAAGAGGGTAAATGGGGTTGCAAAGTTTGTTAGGTTTTATATATTCCTAGTTGCTTGTAAGGATGGATTCTTGAGTGGGTGTAGACCTATTATATGCCTTAATTGATGTTTTCTCAAAGAACCATGTCAAGGGCAGTTGTTGGCAACAGTGGAATTGATAAAATGGCATGATATATCTTTTAGCTTATGCAATAGTGGATAATGAGACAAAGGAAAATTGGACATGGTTCCTCATGAACTTGTTTAAACACATAGGTTCTGTAAAGGACATTAGGTGGACATTCATTTCAGATCAGCAAAAGGTGATGTGAAATCCATTGTCAGTTTGTTTTTTGTTATTTTTTTCATTTACTTCCACTATAGTGCATGCTAATGATTATTTGTTTATCCTCTATTTTTTAATGATGTAGGGCCTTCTTATTACTTTTGGGAAATTCATGCCTGAGGCTGAGCACACATTTTGTGTGATGCACATTTATGGTAAAATTCAAATCAAAGTATAAAAGGAATGCACTTAAAGATCACGTGTGGAATGCAACAAAGTCAAAAACTGAACGAGTTAGAGGATCATATGAAGAAACTGAAAAGGTAGATGTTGATGCCTTTAGGTACTTGATGGATAAGGATGTAAGTCATTAGTGTAAATGTGCATTTAGTTTATTCCCTAAATGTGATATGTGCTTGAATAACATGTCTAAGAATTTTAATAAGGTTATTCAAGATTCTAAGGATCAACCTATAGTTACCATATTAGAAATGGTTAGGAGATACATGATGACCAGAACTATTCAAAAAAAAGGAGGACATGATGAGGTACAATGGGCACATATGCCAAAAATTTAATAAAAAAAAGCTGGAGAAGAATAAGTTGTACTCTAAAGATTTTATCCCAACACCATATGGTGGGCCTAAGTATGAGGTCCATGTGGTAGTTGATTTAGAGAAGCAAACATGTAGCTGTTATGGTTGAGATCTTACAGGCATTCCTACAGGCATGCAATACCTTGTATGTGGCATGAAAATAAATTTCCAGAGGAATATGTAAACCCTTTCTTCCATAAGGAAACTTATATGATTGTGTATTCTCGTTTCATTGACCTTACCAATGGACCTTCTCTGTGGCCCAAGAACCAAAAAGAACAAATTGAACCTCCTAAAATAAAATAATATTGGTAGATAAAAATAAGAGACAAAAAGTTGTTGATAAACCTATTGACCTTTACCACCTCAAAAGCCAGGGATATAGTGTGACATATGGAAAGTGTAAGCAAACTAGTCATAACCATAGAAGCTACAAGGGCCCAATTAAGGAGAAAAGGAAGAAAGTAAGTTTCTTGTAATAATTATTTAATTATGAACCATCTTGTTGTCAATAAATGGTTAAATTGATATGAAATACTTGTTGATAGCAGAACATTATTGGGTTATAGAGTTGATCTTGCCATTCCTTTTCAGAAATCATTTGCTAGTGCAACTGTGAGTATTAATAGCATTTGTATGAGTTGTGTAGATGTCAACATGTAATTTAATTGTTTCAATAATGCTTCTTAATGTTTGTAGGGTGCACAATCTAGACCAATTAGGATTAATGAACTCAAGTGTGCACTTTTAAAGTTGGTTGTGCTAGTTAAGGCTTAGATGCACCTTTCATTAAAAACACTAATTGTTAAACGATTCGAGATCTGTCAATCACACGAATTATAAACAAAAAGAAAAGAAGACAAGATTTACCTAGGTTCACCCAAGAATAGGGCTACGTCATGCCAAAAGTTTCTTATTATCAATGTCACAAATCTCTCTGTTACAATATATGCTCAGTACATAGAGAGTATTTATATGCAACTTAAGACGTCTAAATTAAGGTCTAATTAGGATTTTCGTTATGTTGCAGAACTACGGCTCTTCATGGGCCCAAGCCCAAACCACCAAGCAAAAAACAAGGTCCAACTCATGTACATTACCTAAAAGTTTTGAGGGCGTTGCCCTCTAACCCCCGCCCACTCACCGAGGAACGAGACCCTCGTGTTCGTCCGGGGTTCTACAGATCTGGTCCCGTGAAGTATGCACTAACTCTAACAATCTCTCACTTGGTAAATACTTCATACACATGTAAAACTTCCCAAGACTCTGTTTCTTCAAGCCCATCTTAGTAGTACACCACTTAAACTTTGCTAGACTAACTGTTTTAGTCAAGAAATCCACGTTGTTCACTGTTGTATCGACTTTCTCCAAGATTATCACTTTTTTTCAATATTTTCCCGGATGAAGTGATATTGGATATCAGTGTGCTTCATGTGTGAATGAAATGCAAGATTCTTTGCTAGAAGATAGCACCTTGATTATCACATTTCACCTTCACTACTTCTTGTTTAAACCCAAACTCAGCACACAACCTTTGAAGCCAAACTGCTTCCTTTCCAGCATGAGTTATTGCCATATACTCTACTTCTATAGATGAAAGGGCAACAAAACTTTGGTTTTTGCTCATTCAACTCACTGTCCCACCAAACAGATTGAACAGATACCCGCTTGTAGACCTCCTGCTATCAATGTCTCCTCCCCAGTCAACATCAACAGATCCTATAATATCAAGATTCTTCTTACCTCTCATTCCTTTATAACATAATGCAAACTCTGACATGCTACAAAGATATCTAAGAACTATCTTGATTGCAGTCCAATGCACTTTCCGAGGATTAGACATATATCTACTTAATACTCCCACTGCTTGGGCAATATCTGGTCTCGTACACACCATGGCATACATCAAACTTCCAACCGCACTAGCATAAAGTAAGTGCACCATATCTTAAGCTTCTTCCTCCATCTTTGGACATTATTCCGCAGATAACTTGGTTCCCAAAGGCATGGGAGTCCCTACCAGCTTGTTGTTAGATATGTTGAATTTCTTCAACACTTCTTCAATATACTTCTTCTGACTTAGCCATAATTTTCGATTTTCATGATCCCTCTTTATCTATATGCCCAAGATAAATTTTGCTAGCCCTAAGTCTTTCATATCAAACTTCCTTGCCAACAATGCCTTTCACAATGCTAATCATCTTCTTGTTATTTCCAATCAACAACATATCATCCATATACAAGGTTAAAATGATAAAATCAACCTCTAACCTTTTCACGTAGACGCAGTGATCAGCATAGTTGTGAGTGAACCCAAGCTGAATGGCATATGTATCAAACTTCTGGTACCACATCCGTGGTGACTGCTTTAGTTCGTATAGAGACATTTTCAATTTACAAACCAGCTCTTCCTTGCCTTTGCTCACAAAGCCTTCGAGCTGTTTCACGTAAATTTCCTCCTCTAAGTCCCCATGAAGGAAAGTTATTTTCACATCTAGTTGGTCAACCTCTAAATCATAAGCAGCTGCCATGGATAAGACACATATGATAGATGTCAACTTTGCTAACGAGGAAAATATCTCACCGTAGTTAATTCCCTCTATTTTTGAGTACTCATTTGCAACCAAACGTGCCTTGTACTTTTCTACCATTTCATCTACATTTGTTTTCTTCTTGAAAATCCATTTGCACCCAATTGTCTTCCTATTTTTAGGCAATTTCACAAGGCTTCATGTTTCATTCTTTTTCAGTGCCTGCATCTCCTCTTTCAAAGCATCCTCCCACATATTTGCATCCTTCGAGGTCCTTACCTCTTTTACTGTGCTAGGATCATCACCAGTAATATTTAAAGCATATAATGCACTGCAAGCACTAGGGGAATACTTGATGGTTGGTCTCCTAACCTGTGTCGATCTTCTTATGACAGGCGTGGTCTCTACCTCCAAGCCAGCATCTGAATCATCATCCTCTACATCAGAAACATGAATATCTTGCTCAGACTCAACTGACTCAGTATCTGGTGCAGTCTGTGGGGTAGTCTCCCACTTTTTATCTCTCGAGCTAAGATTAATCTGAACTTATTTTGGCTGTTCTGGTACATCTTGGACAGCCACCACATCCCTTTGTGTTTTCCTGAACACAACATCTCTACTGTTAACTGTACTCTTGTTTTCTGGATTCCATAACTTGTACCCCTTGGCCCCATCTTTATAACCAATGAAGATGCACTTCACTAATTTGCTGTCAAGTTTGTTCCTTTTTTCTTTTGGCACATGTATATAAGCATCACACTCAAACATCCTAACATGAGCCAAACTCGGCTTCTTCCTGAATAATGCCTCAAATGGTGTATGATCCTGTAAAGCTGATGTAGGTGACCTATTCTTCAGATAACATGTCGTAGCTACAACCTCTGCCTAGAACTCCAGCTCTAAGTTTTCACAACTCAACATACTTCTCGATTTCTCAATGAGTGACCGATTGAGTCTCTCGGCCACCCCATTCTGTTGAGGTATATAAGAGTTGTTTTCTATCTTGCAATATCGTTTGCCACACAGAATTGCTGAAACTTGTCTGAGCAAAATTCCCCTCCATTATTTGTTCTTAATACCTTTATCTTTCTTTCAATATGATTTTCTACCAAGGCTTTAAACTCACATAACTTATCAAATGCTTCAGCTTTACTCTTAATGAAATAAATCCATGCATACCTTGAAAAATCATCAATGAAAGAGACATGATGCTTTGATTTTCCAAGAGATTGGACCGGAACTGGCCCAAGCACATCACTATGTATTAAATCCATAATACCCTTTGCCCTCGTGCCAGCGGACTTAAAATTCACACGGTTCTGCTTGCCATGTAGACAATGCTCATAGAAACCGAATCCTATGGAGCAATCTGGAACTCCCTTCACCATCTACTTTGATGATAAATTAGATATTCCCTTTTCATCGATATGCCCAAGCATCTGATGCCACAACATAGAGGACGTCGCCTCATCATCAGTCGCCTTCTCAAAAATAAAACCTCCACTGCACTGACTTTGTACTGTATTTCCCAACAACTTGTACAACGTACCATACCGAACATCTCGTGCAATTACTAATGATCTATGAGTCGTCTTGCACGATTTTTGTCACAGCTGAAATTCACTCCCCCATCTGCCATCTTGCTGATCGATATTAGGTTCCTATTAAGACCCGAAATATGCATTATGCCTGGAAGTGTTCTGACTGTCCCATCATTCATCCTTAACTTTACCTTCCCACGACCAATAATTTTCATCGAAGGGTTATCTACCAATAAAACCTTTCCCCCGTCAAAGGTTTCATACTCACAAAACTAGTCTATGTGAGGTGTCATGTGAAAGGATGCTCTTGTGTCAATTATCCAAACACTCTGATTTGATTGAGCCAAACAGGATGCCATATTTAAGTCACCAGACCACTTTTAGTCTTTATCATGGGTTCGCCCTCTCACAGATAAGGCCTTCTTTAACAAGTTTTCTATACCCTGCCGTCTTATCTCCTTAGACAATAAGACTGCCACAACATTCTTAAAAGATAAATCAATTATACCACTACCAATCGCAACTATCAAGTTATCCCACAAATCAAGTAGTGAACAGAGCAGCGTAATAGCCTTATTGTCATTCGTCACATCAATACTAATAGATAATAACTGACCTATCAAAGTGTTTAACTCATTTAGATGAACAGAGAAAGAGTCGCCCTCAGCCATCCGAAGGTTGTACAACTTCTTCCGTAGAAACAGTTTATTTACCAGAGATTTACTCTGATAAAGGCTTTCTAGCTTCTTCCAGAGATCTTTCGCAGCCTTTTCTCCATAAACTTTTATCATGACAGAATCGGCCAGGCACAGCCGAATCAGACTTCGTGCCTTCCGATCGAGCTTCTCCCACTCCGTGATGGTTACTGAAGATGATGTCAAAACCACCACCGGCAACACCTCTGCCATGGATGTCGTACTCTTCGGTATCTCATCGACTATCACCATCCACAGATTCCTATCCATGAATAGATCTTCCATCTTTAATTTTCATAACTCAAAGCTCTTCCCTCTGAACTTCTCGATTTCAATTTGTGATCCGATCGACATCTCTGATCGTTAATCCTCGAACATAAGACTCTGATACCAATTGAACGATTCGAGACCTGTTAATCACACGAATTATAAACAGAAAGAAAAGAAGACAATATTTACCCAGGTTCACCCAAGAATAGAGCTACGTCCTGCCAGAAGTTTCTTATTATCAACCTCACAAATCTCTCTGTTACAATGTATGCTCAGTACATAAAGAGTATTTATATGCAACTTAAGACGTCCTAATTAAGGTCTAATTAGGATTTTCGTTATGCTGCAGAACTACGGCTCTTCATGGGTCTAAGTCCAAACCACTAAGCAAAAAACCAAGCCCAACTCATGTACATGGCCTAAAAGTTTCAGGTGTGCTGCCCCCTAACCCCTACCCACTCACCGGGGAGCAGTACCCCGTGTTCATTCAGGGTTCTACAGATCTGGTTCCGTGAAGTATGCACCAACTCTGACAATTGTCATCTTTCATTTGTAGGGTGCACCATCAGCATCAAGACAGAATTAGAAGAGAGCTAAGCCTACAACCATGACAAAATAAATCTACATGCAAGACACCAATGTTGTATCAATAGAGAAGTAAAGAACCAACAAAGCAGCATAAAAGGATAGGAAATTGCCCAAGGTAAGGACCACTGAGTTTTGGATTTGCATCAAGTTCATCTACACCAAGTGGATCTGCAACAACATCTGGAGCTAAAAAAATAATTTAGTTTAGGCTTGGTTGTGTTGGATTGTGTTTGGATTTTCCTTTTGGAATTAGTTAGTTTGCTTAGTGCTACTAGACATTGCACATAAACTCTTTTTGGTCCAAACTCTACATGATAGTTTGGTTGTTTGAAGCATTAGTTGATACATGTGTTTTTGTGAAAGATTGGATTAAATTGAATTGGATTGAGTGTTCACCCTGTAATACACCTTTTGTTAATCATTTTTATCTATGTATTGAGCCTTATGGCATCATTTTTATCTATGTAATGACTCTTATGGGTTTTGACATCACTTTTATCTATGTAATGACTCTTATGGGTTTAACATCAATTTTATCTACTTTAATTTCCAAACCATGTTAATTTCTTGATATTTATGTACTTTGGATTGATGTTGAAGATAGCTAAAATGCCACATGTGAAATACATCAATTTTTAGAAGTACCGGTGTTGGAGATGGCTTGTAATCAGGTTTCAAATACAGGTGTGAAGCATTAATATTTGATCCAAACCGTGAAGTATTTAAACATACATTTTAAGTGCTAAAGGTTCCATACATACATTCTGTGAAGCATTTCAATAAACACATTTGAGCAAACTGTAATTATCAAAGCCAACTAGAGATTTCATTCATATTTTATGCAACAAGTTACACATCAAACATTCAAAAGTACATATAGCCAACCCAACACCAAACAAAGAGCAAAAATCACAAAAGAAACCTACATAACTTCTCCCTACGTTTGTAGTTCCCTAGTTTTATCTCCATCAAATCCAACTTCCCTTGATAAATTTCCACCTCTTTTGTTCTTCAGAAAAGCTACCATTTCCTTATAATTTGCTAACTTTTACGCCCAGAATTCAACTTCTCCAGTAACTTTGGCAAAATTTGCTTTATGCGATCACAAATTGGTTCATCACACCGCATGAAGAACTTGCAAGCCCCAGGTGTCTGCAATCATGGAATTATAGTTAATTATTCAAATATCCAAGATGTTGTTAAACGATCATCGTGTGAACAACCACAGAAAACATCTTGCCTGGATATGTTACTGCTTGAATTCGACATCGCGACGGGGTCAGATGGGTTCGAATTGTAGCGCTATGAACCCTAGAAAGATGAAGAAGAAGAAGAACCGTTTTTTTTGTTTTTGGTTTTTATTTTGTTTTTATTAAATGTTTTAAGTATTTTTTAACTTGTTTTTATTAAACGAATGTGTGTTGTTTGCAACTTACCCAAAACGTTGGGGTGCCAAATGCATTTAAAAAGGGGAAGAAAAGGCGCTAGACTTTCATAAGAATGGAATGGGAGTAATGAAAAAACAAAAGAATTGGGAAAATAGAGAGAAAGTACAATAAATAAGAAATGAGGAAGAAAGAAAAGATAAGGAAAGAAAAATGTAAACACAGATGTTGGGTTCGTGTGACTAGAAGAAAAGGAACGGAGAAGAAGATGAAGTGCGGAAGAGAGTTGGTGGGGCTTTTAATCGGAAGAAATTAAAAAAAAAAAAAATTATAAACTGTGTGTGCAACAAAAAGGGTATTTGGGAGAATAGTTAAAAAATCTTGTCCTGTTCGTAACGTCGGAGAGAAAGTTAAATGAAGATTAAGTGGGGAAGAAAGAAAATTTTAAATTTTAACAAGGGCATTTGAGGGATTTATTAAAAAATTCTGACCCATTCGAGGACTGACAGACAAAACAATTTTTTTTACTTTTGAAGCAAAAATTTCTGTCAAATTTTAATACCTATAATTAAGGATAACTTTTAAAGACTAAAAAAGTAACTTTCAAGGATTAAAAAGTAAATCACCCACCCATTTTTCCACCGCCTTAATGATTTTATTTCGGCTATTTTTACCAACCCAACAAAAGCAGTCATTTTCATACCAACTACTACTGATTCATGACATTAACATACACCTCCGTGCCTAGTCATTAGTAAAAAGCAACCATGTAAATTTAGTGCAGCTCAAGTAAAATTGCACTGAATCTTTGAAAGGTACCCTAAGGATGATCTTGTATTCCACTGAACATTGAAGACGCCTCCAAAACGCACCTTTAAATCAACCCCATACATACTCTTCTCGTAAATCGTTACCCAATTCTCCACAATTAAAAAAGAAAAATAATCTCAACAACATTGTTTTACAAAGTTCATACGTTTTAACATTAACAAAATCAGATTAAATTAAGTACAAAGCTTAATTACCCAAAAAAGAAATTTGCAAATGGGATTCCCCAAATCAAACTCAACCAGCGAGTTGAATATCACCCACGTCAAGCTGCGCAGCAATCTCCTCAAGCTGCATCTTCACGCTCATATCAATCAATTTGGACCCGGAATTGCCGTACCTAACCGTGAAGCCGGCAACCAAGCTGGGGTCAATGAGGGTTTTGATCCTCACATTCTTGGCCCCGGTGAGCTTCTGCACCTGCTTGGAGATCTGCGTCAAGTGCTGCGACTCCAGCTTAACAACGGAGCTCACCACCGCAACCTCAGTATTCGTCAAATTATTGTAAACTAGTTCGAACTCCCTCACGATGTCTTTGATGATATCAATTCGCTTCGCATCGATCAAAATGTTGAGCAAATTTGCGGTGTGGGGTTGGATTGCGAAGGATTTAACGATTTCGTCGAGGACTTTACGTTTCTTCTCTAAGTCGACAGTGGGATTGGCGAAGAAATCCAACACTTGGGGGTCGGAGAAGGTCTTTTCGATCTTTTCGACATCAGCGCTGGTGGACTCCAGGGTATTGTTCGTCTTCGCCACATCCGCCAGGGCGGCCGCGTAGCTGCCGGCTGCGGTGGCCGATATCTTGGCCCCTGTTGCGGCGCCGTGGGGACGCCGCCGATGGGTACAGGGTTTGAGAGAGGAGAAGGAGAGGTTCAGGGGAAGGTTTCTTGTGATCCGCGCTGAGGACGAAGGTGGAAGTTTGATTTGGAGCGAGAATAAGGTTTGTTGGAGGGCTGCCATTTTCGTTGTTGATTTTGGATGGTGAAGAAGTGAGCGTGTAGTGTATTTCGGTTGGGAATTCTCTCTTTTGGTGTCGAAGAAGAAGACTATGATCTACGATGTGGATGGACGGTTGAGATTTTGGAGAAAGAGTAATGAACGGTGCAGAAAACGTGGATTATCTTGTAGACGGAGAAGCAATAGCCACTTATATGTGAAGGAGATAAAAGAGCTGATACGTGGAAGCATTATAAGATATTGGTAATTTTTTAACGAGTAAGATTAAACAACCTTTTAATTCTATTAAACTGACTCTAGTATTATGGTCAGCCAGATTAACCAACTTTTAGCCACCTCAACTTGATAAGCTGACGGTTAAGGAGGTTCTGCAAATGACATCCATTAAATTAGGGGTAACACTCATTTGCAATAACAAATAAGTTAATTGGGAAAAAATTTAGTTGAAGGACCAAATTGAACTTCTCCAAATAATTTAGGGACCATAAATACTTACCTAATGAAAAACTTAAAAGAATGTAAATTTGAGACATCTCTTCTTTTAATATATTATCTTTCTTAAAATTGTAAAGCCACGAGTTCATCATTCAAAATAAAATTTTTAAGATAGTATTGGGATTATGAAACTTTACATATAATTCATTATCTTTTTCTTTGTATTATCAATATAAGATGTGAGTCATCAAAATTTCCTATGTTTGCATCCTCACCCTTGCTTCCACGTGACGATATAACACAAATCACAAATTAAATCAATTGTCATGATTCGTAAAGAGTCTAGATATCCAGTAAGTTTATGACTAGCAGTAATACTAGAATTCATATAATAGTAGGTCTTGACCAACTCTAATATCATTTATAACACCATATCCCCTTAACCCAAAAGAATTATTATAAGTTAGTTTTGAGTTTACAAGTCTTACACATAAATCAGGATATTCTCTACTGCTTGTTGATGTAAATATATGGATCTATCACGATATGCATCATAAACTAATTTCATAAATAAAAATGATTTTTTTATCATAAATAAATTTGAGAGAAATAAAATAATATAAACAAAAATAATATTATTAAAATATTAACATATAGATGTAAGATATTCATATTACTTATTCATCACAACATGTATCATAAACTAATTTTATAAATAAATACAATTTTTATCATGAATAAATTTGAGAAAAATAAAATAATATAAACTAAAATAATATTATTAAAATTTAGATCTAAGATATTCATATTACAAAAATAAAATATTTATTCGTAAAACTATAAATATATCTAAAAATTATAAATATGATATAAAATAAAATTATAATTTTAAAAATCAAAATAATAAAATAGTTTATTAATATTCAATCATATTAAACAAACTAATTCATTTATTAATATTTATAATTTCAAAAAAAATGAATATAAAAATTTATATTAATAAATTTGGAAATAGCAAAATAATAAACTATTAATACAAAATTTATACTTATCATTTTATGTAAAAATTATATTATATTATTTTGAAACTATGTATAAATATAAATATACAACTAAATAAAATTATATATTAATTATAAATATCCAAACATTGTTTCTCTTTTGATGAAAAATCTTATGTTCTTAATATGACAATATTGTAATAATTCTTCATTCATCTGAAAAGGTATTGCTTTTGTTAGAATATTTCTTTCATTAAAATCTTTTTAATATCGAAGATTAGCTATATACTTTTTCTTATTCCAAAAAGCATTTGAAATATCTGAACAAACTTCTTTTTGAAATGTTTGAAGAATCTATTATATTCTTTCTTGAATTTCAAGAGTCCGGACTTGTTCTTCAATTCTTTTATAATGAATTTCTTGTTGTAAAAAGGTTATATGTGCTTTCTTGTTTTAAATTAAATTAATTTATCTATATATGGTTATCTTGGAGTAAATTTAATTCTCTTGTGTTTACTGAAGTCATAAATTCAAAAGTAACCCTTTGCTACAAGTATAATTGATTGCTTAATATTTTTTTTTATTAAAATGAAAGATGTCTTCAAACAATATCCATTATTACAAACATAAGCTTTTGAAATATTATATTCTACTTAAAGTTTAGAGTCACTAGCGGTACTAAGTCTTTTAGTATTTTTCTCATAATAAGATGTTGGAGTGAGTCCTTCTCCAATACAATTATGATTTGCACTAGCTAGAATTCATAAGTGCTACTGTTTTGAGATTATATTATTTATTTATTACTATTGAAGAAAAATAAGAAAAAATAAATTTCTTCAAAAGCTTGTTACAAATGTGAAAAAATAGGATATTGGGCAAAAAATTGTAAAGTTAGCAAAAAAATTAATGAACTCAATATGGAAGATGATTTGAAAGATAATTAACAAAATTAATGATCAATGAATCTGAAAAACCAGAATATGAAATTTCGGAAGAAAATTATGTTTTTGCAATACAAGAAAATACTTTAAAAGATTCTTTTTCAGAGTCAAATGTGATTGTGATGAAGAAATATGTTGTTGTAAAACAATTAATGTTATAACTTCTCAAACAGAGTTTCTTTTTAATATCATGTATAAAATAGAAGACCTAAATGCCAAGAGAGAATATTTATTCAGACTTAAAGATATTATAGTTCAAGAAAAGAAATTAGAAGAACTTGAATCTTATAGTTTAAATAAAATATTTTCTCAACATTCTTTAAACGTTAAACAAGTTACAATTCAAAATTTACAAAAAAAAAAATCTCAAATCAAAATTCTCCAACTAGATAATTTAGATATCAAAACAAAAAAAATTATCTTTTGAAACTTATAATTTTACAACAACTCCCCAAAATCAATTCACTAATATTACTTAAAAAAAAATCCAACCAATCTTTTGGATGATAATTACATTAATGTAATAAACAAGATTCAATTTCAAAAATGTTATGTCAAAATATCGGTAGTAATAAATATAGAATACCATTTCAATATGGTAGCACTTATGAATTCTAGTGCAGATCAAAACTATATTAGAGAATGACTCATTCCAACGTCTTATTATGAGAAACTACTAAAAGACTTAGTACTACTAGTGGTTCTAAACTTCAAGTAGAATATAAGATTTTAAAAGCTTATGTTTGTAACAATGGATGTTGTTTTAAGACATCTTTCATTTTAATCAAAAATATTAATTAACCAATTATATTTGAAACACCGTTTCTAACTCAAATTTATCCTTTTGTTGTTGATCAAAAAAGAAGTCATACTTCAATAATGGGTCAAAGGGTTAGTTTTGAATTTATGACTTTAGTAGAGACAAGAGAATTAAATTTACTTCAAGATAATACAACATATATACAAATTAATTTAATTCAAAACAAGAAGGCACATATAGCCTTTTTACAACAAGAAATTCTTTATAAATGATTTGAAGAACAAGTTTAAACTTTTTAAATTCAAGAAAGAATACAACAGATTCTTCAAACATTTTAAAAAAAAGTTTATTATGATCTTCCAAATGCTTTTTGAGATAGGAAAAAACATAGTTAATCTCCCATATGAAAAAGATTTTAATGAAAGAATTATTATCTAACAAATCAAGACCTATTAAGATTAATGAAGAACTATTACAATGTTTTCAAAAAGAGATTAAAATTTTAGAGAAAAAATTAATTAGACCAAGTAGATTTTCTTGAAGTTGTGTTGCATTCTATGTTCAAAAGCAAGCAGAACTTGTGCGAGGAGCTTCAAGACTTGTTATCAATTATAAACCCTTAAATAAAGCCCTTTAATAGATTAGATGCATTATTCCAAATAAGAAAGATATTCTTGATAGACTTTATGAAGCTGCTATATTCTCAAAATTTGTACTAGTCTTAGAATGGTTTGATAAAAAATTTTCGATTCAGACAAAACAATACTCATCAAACAACATTAACATTCAACAAAAATTTTGCAATTACCTAACAGCCCAATTGAATCAACAAAATGTCAATTGTGTTTGAATTTGAAGCTATGTCAGTTCGTGGTGAACCAAGCCAAAAACTACAATCCCAACCTCTAATCAAATGTCATCATTCATTATGATTAAGTTATCCAGGAACACGATCAATTAAAATAAAAAGCAAGACTTTAGGCTAATTAAATTGAAATGACAAAAATGCATACTGAAGAGCATATGTTGGTCCAAACTCCCTGCAAAGGTTCTTATACCAAGACCGTTGGATCAAAACCTATTTCAAAATAAACCCGGTAAAGTTCTTATTATCTAAAAGAACTAACAAATTAAAACAAAAACTATATAAAAGCAAAAATTGAATTGCCTATTAACTATCTTTGAGTTAATTATGAAGGAGAAGGATAACTTGAGATGGCAAGAAAGAGAGAATGCTAGATATAAATAAAATGAATGCCATAAAATCATCACAAATCCTTTTTTATAAGCAAATTTAATACAAATATTTTTTATAAATAAAATCAACACAAAAGGAAATTATGCAATATGAAATTTTTGTTTTGGTATCTAAATTATCTAGTTGGAGAATTTTGATTTGAGATATCATATATGATTGTAAATCTTGAATTGTAACTAGTTTAATATTTAAAGAATGTTGAGAAAATATTTTATTTAAACTATAAAGTTCAGATTCTTCTAATTTCTTTTCTTGAACTATAATATCTTTAAGCTTTAGTAAATATTCTCTCTTGGTATCTGAGTCTTCTATTTTATCCATTATAACAAAAGAAATTTCTTTTGTGAAGTTATAACATTAATTGTTTTACAATAACATATTCCTTTATCACAATCACATTCTAACTCTGAAAATGAATCTTCTAAGGTATTTTCTTGTATTGCAAAAATACAATCTTCATTCGAATTCTCAAATTCTTATTGTTCAGATTCGTTGATCATCAATTTTGTTAATTGATCTTTCAAATCATATTTTATATTGAGTTCATTGATTTTTGGCTTAACTTTACAAAATTTTGCCCAATGTTTTATTTTCTCACATTTGTAACAAGCTTTTGAAGAAATTTATTATTTTTTTTCTTGAAAACCTTTTTTTATTGGTTGTTATGAATTTCTATTAAATCTTCTTATTTTGAAGAATTTCTTCTTAATTTTTTTTTTTTTTTTTTTTTTTTTGCATTTCCATATGTGGCTTTAACATTTCACAACCATATCAAGCACAAAATGATCATAATTATTTTCTACTTTGATGAAGCTCATATTTTATTTTGGCTTTGAGTTTCAAATTAGTACTTAGAGTTAAACCTTTAGTGTTAATATAATTGACTATGTCTTCATATAATAGATTATCACAAGGGATTGATCCACCCTATTGATCCCTAATTCGTCTCA